>WEIU01009284.1:9229-23552 GCA_013389925.1 Aegithalos caudatus | reverse complement strand
TTTTTTTTTTTTTTTTTCATTTGAATTCGGAGCAATCCGTATCAAGGCGAAGGTAGAAGTTTGTGTGCCGGGAGGGAGGGGCCGCCCCCACAAGCCAGTCCATTATTGTTGGCAGGTACCTGGGTCACGTTAATAGGAGGAGGAAGAAAGCAGCAACCAAACGAGTGAGAGATTGGAGAGATGGGCTGTAAATTAAAGCGGCCTGAAGCCTTCCAGCCTCCCATGGTTGTTAAGCGGGAGGTGTAAGTAAATTCCCCACTTCCCACTGCCTTGTACAGACACAGCAAACAGGAACTGCACATGTTCGGGGAGGGCAGCGCGCGGCGGATCCCGGCGAGCGGCGCAGCTGCAGCGGGGCCCCCCGGGATGGCCGCTGCCCATTCTGCGGGGAGAGAGGGGGCTGCTGATGTTGTCAGGGGCTTTCTCCCCCCGGCCTGCTCCTCCCTTCCTCCCCGGCCGTGCTGGGGCCGATGCTCGAAGGCAGAGAGAGGTCAAAATGAGGGTGTGGGCAGCTTCAGGGGCTGCACAGCTGAGAGCTGAGGTGCAGTTGGAGTCTGAAGGCGAGGGGTGGAGGAGAAGTCCTTGGGGCTTCAGTAAAGTCATCCAGGCCGTAGCTGGCTGGGAATGGCCTGGAGCAGAACATGTGTGCTTGCCCCAGTCTTCTTCCTGCCCGGGTACTGACCACGCAGCTGGAGCAGCAGAGGAGCTCGGGTGGAAAATGCTGCTGGGGGAGGCCAGGTTGGAGCCAGCTCAGCATCCACCCCCTCTGCTTTCCCTCTTAACCTGTGATCCTTGACCTTTCTGCTCTTCCCAACAGATTTAGTGTTTCATGGAGCTGGGGACCTTTTCCCTTCCCTGTTACAGCCTGTTGTTCAGTGCCCACCTAGGGAATGTCAGCTGCTCTCCAAGTCACCCTTTCATTTTTCTGGGGACAAGCCACAGCTCCATCCCAGTCCAGCAGATGTAGCTCCTGTCTCAGGACACAGGACTCAGCTCCCCACACAGCAGTGGGGACTTGAGTCCAGGTGCTGTGGCTGCCTCCTGTGCCATCTGTGATGGTGTGTGCAGTCTCCCAGGGTGCAGGGCAAAGCCTTCATCTCTTGACCATGTATTTTTTTTTTTCTGTGCCCAAGGAGAGAGCACAGTGTCACAACCTCACCTGGGACTTGCAGAGTTGTGCTTCTCTTGGATAAAGTCGCTGCCTTCTCCCCTGCAGGTTTTCCTGCCTTTGCCCTGCTCCCCGGTCTCTGGCAGCCCAGCTGTGCTGCTGATTGACACCTTGAGGGGGATTTGAGCTTCACTGCTCTCCTTAGGTCCCTGTCCCTGTACAGGACTGTGGCTTGAGCTGCTGAGGAGGCACAGGTCCAGGCAGGATGGGGAGGCCCTCAGCCAGCACCAGCTTTAGAGGGAATTCAGCTCCATTCTCCTACACAAGCACAGACCCCAAAACCTCCAAATTCTGAGAGGAAAAAAAGACCAGAGCAGGGTCAGGTCGCTTGTCTCCCTGGGTAGCTCAAGATGCAAAGCAGCTCCCTGGCTCCATTGCCAGCCTGCCACTGCCCTCACCGCATTCCCACACTGGGACAGAGCTGGTGACAGCTGGTGACAGCAGGGATTGCATCAGGACAAGGTGCAAGACCAGGCACATCCCTGGGTGCTGCTCAGGTGTTTAGAGGGAGGAGAGGCCAGGCAGGCAGGTGGACAAGAAGAGGTGGCAGCGACACTCCTGGAGCAGGCAGCGCTGTCAGACAGGGCTGTCCCCAACCCACAGCATGTCCTGCTGCTTGGCCAGCCCTCGGTCCATGCTGTTCAGCCTCCCCTGTCCTTTGTGCCGCCGCTGCGCGCTGGGAGCGGTCGAGTTTCCTGACCGGTTGAAAACATCCCACCTGAAACATAACAGGCTCTTCCTCTGGATGCTGCTATTGTTTTGCTCAGCATTACAGAAGCAGCTCAACCGGGCCGGCCAATTATGACATGTCTTCCCAAAATAGCCGCTCTCCTGTCCCTTCTGAGCCCACGGAACGGCCGCCCCCTTAAGATGCAGCCGCTCCTTTGTGGCGGTAGTGTGAGTAAGTGGCTAAATTTAGCCGTGTCCCATTCACGCTCTCCCTCCCCGCAGGAACAATGCCGCGGGCGCACACGCGCCGGCACAGCACCTGCCTGGGAGCGGGTGCCTGCCGCTGCCTGCGGAAGGCGCACACCCACCCACGGCGGCTCCGCCACGGCGGCGGCCCCGGTGTGCTACCAGGCACGGGGCACGTTTACTCCCGAGGAAGACGCTGGGGACGAACCTTGGGAGGAGGAAGCCCTGGAGCAGAGAGGCTTGGAGGAGGCATTGTTCTCGGCCCTGGAAAATCCGATCCCCGCGGAGCGCGCGGGGCTGGAAGGGGCAGCGGCGCCGGCTTTGGCCGCGGTTGGGGAGCGGGTGGTGGCAGGAGGGAGGTGGTGGCAGGATGGTGGTGGCCCTTCCGTCCTGGCTGAGCGGCGTGACCCCGTGTGACCTTGTCACTTTTTTCTTCGGCCTCTCTGCCGTCCTGGCACCACGGGCAGAGGAATTTTGGGCTCTGTGTGCAGAACTCCAGGGTCCCTGTGGAGCCTTCTCCTTCTCTGTGCTGGTGGTGGAGACCCTCAGTTCGCCCCCATGTCCTCTGCACAAAGTCCTGGCTTTTGGGGGACCCGTCCCCTGCCCACGCTGGAAGTCCTCACCCGGTCATTGACTTCCGGGGAATTCCCCAGGTGATCCCAGCTGATGGATGAGCTGGGAATTTGGGACTGTGTGTGCAGGAGTGTCTGATCTCAGTGCTGCCACCAGCTGGGGCAGCCGGGGGAGCCACCTCCGGCTCCGGCCCAGCTCCTGGGAGAAGCCCCCGTGGCCGGAGCAGTGGGATGGGCAGGGGGCTGCGGGTGGGAGCAGCGCTGACACCGAAGCGTGTGGGTGCAGGAGGCCAGGGGCGTGGAGCTGGCAGCCCAGGAGAGGGCAAGGAGCCCCTGGTCTCAGAGGTCCACTGCCACATCCAGCACTGTGGAGTCACCCTGCCACTGAGCTGAGCCAAGCCGAGCCTATTTGTTTAACACAAATAAGCCAAAGCTAAAATCTGGCTGTCCCAAAATACTTGGGCCAGGGTGAGGCTGTACCTCTGCTGTTCCATCCACCTGGGATAAAACACTCTCCAGCATGGTTTCCAGACCCCACCTCCCAGCAGGACACACAGGCTATCATCTCCCTGTCCTCGTATTTGGGACGGTGAGGCACGGTGGGACCAGCAGCTCACTTCTGGCAGCCCTAAAAGCACAGGAGCTGAGTCCCAAACATGAGCATCCCGATCCACACCCGCATGCTCCCCTTCCTCCCCACGGGACCGTGCCCCACGGACCGGCAGAAGGGTTAAGGCAGAACTGGCCTCCCCGGTTCTGCCGCACATGGGCTCCCTTTCATCTCTGGCGTGGGGCCAGCCAGCGTCCGCATGAATCACAGGCCACTCCTCTCTCCCCCAAACCCCTTGGCCGGAGGCTTCTGCAGCCTTTTACTCACACAAACAAAAATAAATCTCGCTGCCGGCCTCTGAACTCTGCAAAGGCGAGTTTCCCTCTGGCTCCCCGAGCGGCCCGGAGCTGTGCGCGGGGACTTGGCACGCTCCCCGCCGACCTCGCTCTTTCACTCCCGGCGCATCCTGTGTCCTTCTCTCACCGGGCGGCCCGGCGAGCGGAATGGGACGTGACGGCCGGCACAGGCCTTGCTGCCGGCTGCCAGGAACCAGCCGGGTACGGCCCACGAGGGCCGCGGGGGCAAATGCCACACACGAGGGTGCTGCCCTCCCCGCCGGCACCCCCGTGCCCCCGCACGGAGGGGTAGGTGAGCGTCCTGCTGACGCCCCTGAGGTCACCTGCGCGGGCTGGGGTGAGTCACAGGCTCAGGAATTGTATTGGGGTGCAGGCGGGGATCCCCTCCTGCCACCGGCTCTTGTTGACATAGGATTGTCACTGTTCAGTGGAGACTGCGTGGTTTCACCCCCACTTCCTGCAATTTCAGGGCCATTGACTTCTTTGGCCGCCACACAAGGGATTTGCTGCCCTCTGCATTGGTTGATGGGGCCCTTCTCTATCTCCCCAGAGCAGGTGGAGCAGGGTTCAGTGCCTCCCAGGGAGAAGCAGCTCCTCCCATACCCCAAAACCCTGTGGATACACCCTACCTGCTGTTCTCCTTGTGGAGAGGAGGCAGCAGGAGCTCCTCCATGCTGGGGTGACAGCAGCTCCTCCATGCTGGGGTTGATTCCAGGTGGTTCCTGACTGTAGCTCTTCCTGTGCCACCAGTGAGTACCCAGGCAGAACACAGGCAGGGATGGCATCTAGCATGTGTCTGACACAGAGCTGCAGCCTGGGGACCACTGGTATGTCCTCTGTGATGGGGAAGGCATGTCCTCCCACTGGCGTGCAGCAGACAGGACCTGGCATGCTCTCTGCTCTGCCTGACAGCCCTCAGGGTTTGTGGGAGCCACATCCCCAGGACCAGCACTGCCAGAAGGAGGGTGGGAGGCACGTGGTGAGGTTCTGGTTGCTGCCTTGCCTGGAGACACTTGTGGGAGGTGGCAGCATCAATTTAAAGCCTTGATTTAAAGCCAGATGACAACACTTGGAATTGAATTAAAAACCACTTCTTTCCATGGCCACTGCTGGCCCATGCAGCTCGTTGTTCCAGGGCTCCTCCGAGGGTTTGGCATGACTGAGGGAGGGTTGGGATCCTCACTGTGGGCAGGGGGAGCTCCCCATACCATTGGGCAGGACAGGCTTTGGTGGTCACCATGCGTGCCCAGGGCACATCTGGGGGTCCAAGCCCGGTCTCAGAAGGGTTTGCATGGTGGATGTGTTCCACGGCAGCTCTTCTGTGCTCCATGGGTGACCGGTTCCTATTAGAGGCAACAAACATCAGCGAGTCCAGGGAAGCTATTTTTAAGCAGAGGAAGCACTAGAATAGCATCCTGAGTTTTTTAAGCCTGTGGCTTACTAAAGAGCCCAAGTCCTTCGAGAGCCTCAGCAGTCATACGTGAGCTCTGGGGTCCCGTTTTGGCAACTGGTGTTGGCCAGAGGTCCAGGTGCAGCCCAGAGGGCAGCCAGAGAGCCCCAGCAGACCCTCCCCCTGTCAGTGTGAGCACCTCTGTCTCTGTGGGTGTGAAGGGCTCGACCAAGGACAGTACTGTGAGTTTTCAGGGCTGGGACCCACCTGGTTTCCCAGCTGGATGGAGTCGGAAAAGGCAAGGCATGTGCAGGAGGTGGTAGGACAGTGAAGGAGATACTCAGCCAAGGATCCCTACCCCACAGACCTCGGGCTGCCTGCTTGGGGTCCCTGTGTTAGGAGGCTGTTGGCAGCACTTACACATCCCAAACTGGTTTGTTTTGTCTGTTGTCACCTTGACCTGTATCCATGTGAAACCCCAGAACTCCCGTCCTCCCTCCCCCTTGGCACCGGAGCAAGATTATCCTGGCAACTGCCAGTCCCACAGAATAGGACAATTCCAAAAATACCTCAGTTTTCAAGGCTGGTACCAGTTCTCACAAAGCTTGGTCAGGGCTGTTTTTCTAGGAGAATGTTTTCTTGGAGGCTTTTGCCATCCTGCTCACATGTGTACTGTGGGCCTGTAGGAGCTGATGTTTGGGGTGTGCAGGTGGGATGGATGCAGCTTCCTCCCAGTCCCCTTCACATGGATCTGTACGTGCCAGCCGGGCTTATCTTCTGCTTTCAGAGTCCACAGGTCGAGGGACTGACATCCTCCTTACTCACCATGTGTCCTTCCTTCTCCTCCAGGCCGTGCTGAAAGACCAGAGCCAAATGAGGCAGATGGAGCTGGAGATCAGACCAGTCTTTCTGGTCCCAGACACCAACGGCTTCATCGACCACCTCGGCAGTTTGGTCACGCTGTTGGACTGCAGGAAGTTCATCCTGGTGGTGCCCCTGATCGGTGAGTAGGGTCTGTGCTGTGGTGAGGGCTTCCCCTCTCCCCTGATGTGATCTGTCCCTGAGTCTGGCTCCCTCTCTCCATGCCCCACATGCCCGTAGTGCCTGTGTGGTCTGGAGCTGGTCAGCTCATGCCCTGGGACTAGACTTCATCCTGCCCTGTCTCATCCCAGTCATTGTTGGCATTCCTTCAGCCCCCGTCACCCTGCTCCCTCCCTGCCAGCCTTCTGCCCACAGCGCTCAGCAAACTTCTCCCGGTGCATTTGGGGGTGCCTGGGGCTGGGAGAAAGCAGATGGGTGTTAAATGGGATTTGGAGGGAATTTCAAAGGGAGCAAGGAGGAGGAATTGTTAAACAATCAGAGCAGATAGCTTATCCCAGCTGAGCTGGGGCTTAGGCAGGCTGAGCAAATGGCCGGCCTGTGTCCCAGCGTCTCGGAGCTGCTCAAGCCCAGCCCTTCTTTTTATCCTTATAAAGCTCTCAGTAAAACAGCAAGCTGGTTCCCGTTATTGGTAAACACTCACCCTGGCAGATAACGGCTGTGCTGCTGGGTGGTCTCCCAGGGTGGCGGCAGCTTTGGGTCGATGCCTCCGCTCTGATTGTTTGATCACGCTCCGGGCTGGAGGTGCCGGTCCTGCGGCCAGTGGCACTCGGGCGCCTGGCACGGCCCGGTGCCAGCCTGGCACTCGCAGGATCCCTGAGGATAGCAGGAGAGGCTGGGGCAGGAGTGGGGCTGAGCATTGCAGAGTCCACATCCCATCCACAGCCCCAGGATGGTGGGGACGGGCTGAGTCCCGTGGGTGTTTCCAGTGTCCGGGCAGTGAGGTGGCACAGGTACACCCTGTGGTATGTGGGGGTGCTGCCCTCCGAGCCATTGTGGGGGTTCCCTCTCAACTTCTGGTGTCCAGCACGCAGCTCTGCCTGTCCCAGAGCTAACATCCAGCTGTTGCCCTTCCCTCAGGCTCAGCAGCCCAGCTCAGGAGGGATTCTTGAGGCTGGGGATGGCACCCCTGGGTGGGGAAAGCAGGGCTGGATGCCTGCCCAGCTCAGCACAGGAGCTGCCAAGTTGCTCTGTGGCTTGGCACTGCAGAAGCCAAGGGAAGGCAGTCAGCAGCACCAGCAGAGCCTGGGAAGCCCTGAGGGCTGTGGGGCATTTTAACACCTGGGAGGGCTGGTACCTGCCCTGGAGCCATGGCTTTGTCTCCTGGTGCACTCCAGTGGTTACTGGGAGGCTTCTCCATCAAACCCCAGCCAGGGGCAGCAGCAGAGCTGAAAACTCTGGTCCTCTCCCTGTCCAAGATGCTGCTGCCCTGCAGAAGGAGCCTGTCCTGCTGCCTCGTCATATGGGGACAGAGTAACTCATCTCCCACTTCTACCACAAGCCTCTCAGAAGCACCCCAAAGGCAGCAAATCCCTATCCATGCATGGGTTGGTCACATTCCCCCTCGTCCTCCAGGATAGCTGTCAGCATGAGCAGGAGGAAGCCATCCCCTGGGCCTGTGGCTGCTGGGGACAGAGGCCTTGGTGCCATGTCCCATGGGCAGACTGGAGACAGGCACAGTGCCCTTCCCCCGGCACTGCTCCCTGCTCTTCCCGGGGATGCAGCAAGGGGTTAAGCGCTTGGCTTCTCGTTGGGTTTGTTTCTCTTGCTCTTTAACCTGCTCCGTGCTCCTTGAGCCTGACCCCGCCATGGAGAAGCCAGGCCTGGTGCAGAAGCACAAACAAGCCTCCCCTTTGAAGCCTGTTTAGCTTGGAAGCAGGAAGGCGGATTTCGGGAGGGAATACCAGCTTTTCCTGTTTGATGTTCCGTTCTTGCACGGCTCCCCCCACCCCGGGCCCAGCCGTGCATTGTGTGGAAATGGCAGCATCAGGTCGGTAGCAAGAAGAGTCTCCAGCCAGGGAAGAGCAAAGCAGCTCCACGCAGATTTAATTGGAATACCCAGACAGTGAGTGCCAGTCTCACCATGGAACAGAGCGATCACGCAGGCTCCCCGGGCAGTGATTCACAGCACTGGGGAGAGGCCTCAGACCCCGAGCTCTCTCCCCGAACCCCCCAAGGAATGCATAGTTCCCACTTGAACTCAGGACTTGGCTCCAAGCTCGGAAACAATCTTCAGAAATGAAGCCATGGCTCAAACACACACACACACACACACAGAGGAGGCTCCCTCGCTCACACGTGCACACCAGCTCTGTGCACACGCAGCCCCACACACCAGCACAGCCAGGGGACACTTGTTTGCACATCTGGATGTACATTTGTGTGCCCAACCCTGCTGCCAGCTGTGAGGCTGGGCACACAAGGGTGTGTCCAGATGTGCTCACGAGTGCCGTGGCTCATGTGTGCAGAGCAGCTCTTCCAGCAGCCCCAGCACCCAAGGGTTGGTGCCTCCTGGAGCTCTGGGGTCCCTTGGGCTCATGGGGCTGGAGCAGCTGGAGTTCCCAACCGCTTGGCAGCAGTACAAGAGGTTCCAGTCAAGGTGAACAGGCTGGGAATCCACCTGGATTCCAAGCTCGTCTCGAGGCAGGACAGATGCGCAAAGCCAGATGGGTGAGGTGTTGAAAGGAGCGTGTTCCTTGCCAGGAGCACGGGGTGGTGGCTTCAAGTGGGAAAACAGGCCTGGGATTTGTGTGGGAAATAGTGCCAGGGTGGGAACTGCCTGCTTCCTGTTCCCATGTGCAGCCCTGCAGTCAGTGCAGAGCCCGGCAGTGCCACACGGGCAGGAGGCACAGTGCCACGGGCCATCGCTGTGCTCGGAGATAGAGGAGCAGGATGCAGGAGTTGAGGGTTTCCTGACACCCCCAGGCACGGACGTGCTGTTGGTCATGGCACAGGAGTGTGGGCTGGGGGGCACAGCGATGCTCCCCGCGGTTTGGCAGGGCAGAACCAGCTGCTCTCACCACTTACACTGCGGGGGTGAGGTGCCTGCGCCCTCGGGGCCGAGCCAGGTGACCCACGGAGGTGGAAGGCAGCAAAGCTTTTCCAGACCCTCAGCCAAGTCCGGGAGCACAGGGACACTGCAGCAGCTGAACCCAGATTTCCTGAGCCAGCTCCCAGTGCCCCGGTCCTGAGGCCTTGGCAACTTGCGTGCTCCAGCAGCGGGTCACGGGAGCACCTTGTCCCATAGTAACTGTACCTCCTCTTCCTGTTTGAAGTGATAAACGAGCTGGATGGCCTGGCCAAGGGCCCAGAGATGGAGCACCGGGCTGCAGGCTATGCCCGCCAAGTGCAGGAGAGAGCCAGGAAGTCCATCGAGTTCCTGGAGGAGCGATTCGAGAGCCGGGACAACTGTTTGAGGGCTCTGACCAGCCGAGGCAACGAGCTGGAGTCCATCTCCTTCCGCAGTGAGGACACCACTGGCCAGCAGGTAAGGAGCATCCTGGGCTCTGAGGGAAGGGAGCTCTTTGCCACCACCTCCTCGGGGAAAACCAGGGACCCTGAGGTCCGTGAGCTCTGGGCAGGGGGTGGCTCTGTGCCCCCACTTTGCAGGTGGCTGAGCAGGCCCTTGTGTCTCAGCTTGGGGCAGCCCTGCTCGCGCTGAGCTTTGTCTCATGGTGGTGCAGCAGTCAGGATGATGGGGGTGCAAAGTTTTCTCTGCCAAGGGTAACCTTGCCCTTTCTTTTCCAGGGAAACAACGATGACCTGATTCTGTCCTGCTGCCTCCACTATTGCAATGACAAGGCCAAGGATTTCATGCCCTCTAACAAAGGTGGGACATCCTCACATCCTCTTTGTCCCTCCTCTGTTGCATTCCACGGACTCCTCCCGTTTCTCTTTCATGGCCCTTGGATCTGTTTCCTCCTGCATTTTGCCTCTTTCAACACCCAGGTGCCACCTCCTGCCTCCGGTCAGCCCCAGGCTGTGGCCCTCCCACCTCATTGCCAAATGTCACCTCATGGCACCTTGGGGATGCCCCAGCCTGTGACAAACTCACCATAAACATCCACAGAGCTGTTTTTGTGGTGACAAAGGGCCAGAAAATGCCTCCTCCCTGTGACCCCTGATGCTTTCTGTCCAGGTCTCTTTTACCTCTGCATTCCTGGCTGGCATCAGCCATGTGTGCTGGGACCAGAGAGCCTCCAGGCCGTTGCCAGGGCGGCAGGGATGGGAATCGCATCAGCAGCTGCCCAAGAAATCAACCCACATTTGTCAGCACGAATTCTTAGCAGCTTAACTTGTCAGATTCACAGAGAAACCGTCACCAAATGTTTATGTGCAAATGATGCTGAATTTTGAAATCATGTGGATTATGGGGAATGGGGCCTGACAAGCTGACAGCCTCTGGTTTGTAACAAGGAGGCGCGTCACCAGCGCGGGGCAGAGGATGTTTATTGTTACACATTTCTTAAAGTGTCCGCACAAAACCTCCCGGTCCCACTTGAGGCAGCTCTCAATCCCTGGCCTGCCTTCCCTCTGAGCCCCCAGTTCCCTTCCTTCCAGCACAGGCCAGCCCCAGGAGCTCACCCACCATCCCCAGCCCCGACACCATGACCGTAGCCCGCGTTCCCGGCCACCCTCCCCTTCCCCTCGTCCTGCTGCTCCCTGCGCAGCCAATCTGGGCCCATGTTGGGCTCCCATAAACTCTGTTTTTTCCATTCCCGTCCTGGCTCGGAGGCTCTGTGTTTCCTGTGCTCATAGGAACAGTACTCTGGTCACAGGACCCAGCTGCTTACACATACCCCATATGCTTCCCCTGCCTCGCACACACGTAAGCGTGGCTCCCACATCCCAGCCCGGCGCGTTGCGTGCGGGGCAGCTCATCCATCTGGGGGCAAGATCCCTTCGGTTGTTTCTCAGGCATCAACTCTCAGTGTCTGTCTGAGCCCCAGCCAGAAACGCCTCAGTGTCAGTGGCGACTCCAAAAAAGCTCCGCAAAAAATGAGGGGTGGCTTTAGATCTTATGATGAGATCAACAGAATAATAGCACCAGCTTCCTGCTGGAGCCAGGGTCGCAGGCCGTCTTCCTGTCCTGGGTCAGGCAGGGACCTCCTCTTCCCAGCCTGTGGCCAGTTCACCACCCCTGTGGGCAGTGGGCAGTGATCACAAATCATCCCAGGGCAGCACAGAGAGGGGAGCAGATGGCCTTCGGGATGCGGGGCTGTCTCGAAGGCCCACCAGCAGGCTTGGCAAGGAGCAGGGAGCTGAGGTCTGGGAAGGCAGGGGAACACCCCGTGGGATGGGTGGAAGGCCTGGGGCAGGTCTGAGCTTCACGGTGCTCTGTGTGTGTGTCTCGTTGCAGACGATCCCATCCGTTTGCTCAGGGAAGTGGTTTTGCTGACGGACGACCGCAACCTGCGAGTCAAAGCGCTGACCCGCAACGTGCCGGTGCGGGACATCCCCACCTTCCTCAAGTGGGCTCAGGAGGGCTGAGGGGGCCAGGCGGGGCCCAGGGCCCCTGAGCGAGTCACGCAGCCCCTGACGGTGGGAGCCCGGCTCCCGCGGCCGCCGCGCCGCCACCGCCGCCAGCCCACCACGAACAATAAACGCCACGTCTTCAACCCACCCCGGAATGGCCGTGCTGCCGAGGGCCCCCCGAGGGCAGACCAGCTGGGAAGGTCATTGCTGTGGATGGTTCACGTGGAGGCTGGGCCGTTGAGGGTCCCGCCAGCCTTTGGGCAGTGCCAGCGCGGAGCTGGAGAGCCCCGCTGACGAGGGAAGCTTTGGGTGAGCCCCGTGCTGGATCACCACCAGCCTTTCGCTTGGTTTGCTTGGGTGCAGAGAGCTCGAGTCACGCCTGGGTGGCTCTTTGGGTTTGTAGGCTGCGTAGGGCAGAGATTGGGGACACGCCGGTACAGACTTTGGGATTGCTTAGTCCAGCCTGTACACCTTGGAGAGGCCGTGGACTTTGAGGGCAGGTTTCCCCCTGCCCCAGCCTGTTTGTCCTGCATGGCCAGACAGCCCCAGGTCCCCATCCCCTTCCCCACTGTGTGCTGCCCCATGCAGGAGGGCTGCTTGCAGAGGGGTTTGTCCTCTCCGTGCTGTGGGGTTTGCTTGTTGAGTTTCATTTTTTCAGTGTAGGTTAGTTTTCAGGTGTGTGCCCTGCCTGCTTTGCTGGGGGAGACTTTGAACACCCCCACAGCTGCTTTGTCCTGATCCCGTGCCCACCCCAGCTGCCCCTTCCCTTCTCCCCCAGACCCCTTAGTCCTACCCTGCTATCTTTAGGCAACACTTTTGACCTAAGAGTCCACACAAGGCTAGCAGAATTCTCTAAGGACCCCAGGACCAGCTGTCCCATGGGTACTGTGTGTCCTCACATTGCCACAGGCCCCTCTTCCATGTGGGATCTGGCTTCTGCCCATGGCTTCAGAGTGAGGGATAACCACAAAAATGCTCAGCCCCACTATTTGCCTAGCTGAGAGGGTCCATGGATGGAGCCATTGCCTTGTCCCTGGGTCATTTTTCACTTGCATTTAGGGTGCTGCTAAGCCTTCCACACCCCACGTTGTCCCATCACCAAGTGTCCCATCCCCAGTGACACAGCAGATACAGAAGCTAAGAGGGAGCATTAACCCCTGAACCAGAGCCCCTGGAGCTCTGTCAAGTCCCAGTCCCATGAGCCGAGGGTGGGAGCAGCCCCAAGGCCACCCCTGGTCCCCATTGGGGCACTGCAGCCATGGGAGGGAAGTGTCAGAGGTGGCAGAGGAAGCAGCAGGACAGAGCCCAGTGTTTTCCTTTCCTGTGTGGGTGGCTCAGACCCAGTATGTGCATCAGGAAGCCCAGTTACCCCTGTGCCAGCTGCCCAGCCACAGGGCCAGAGCCAGCAGCAGGGTCAGAGCCTGGGCAGCGCGATGGATGCACAGGGGTTGTGCTGGATAACCTGTGCCAGAGCAGTGCCTAGCCTGGGGCACGGCCCACAGAGACTTTGGGGTGCCCACATCAGCTGTGGGGCACAGGAGCCATTGGCACAGCACCCACACCCCGGTTCCTCGCCCACAGCCGTGCCGGCCGCCAGCTTTGCAGAGACTTTGCCTTCTCCTCCACACCGGGTGTGTTTCAATGTTCTTTTCCTACGGCGCTGCCCCAGTGTTGCTTTCCAGAGCCCTTCCCGAGGTGCCACCAGCCTGGAGGGCCCTGCAGCTCTGCCAGATGTGTCACAGGCTCGGCCTTGGGACAGTTTTGGTGCCACCAAAGCAGTTGGCACAACGGCGAGCGGAGCTTGAGCACCTGGGGCCATCCCCGCCAGGCTGCTGGGAGCCCTTGTCTTGGGGCAGCGCCTGCCTTGGAGCTGTTAAGTTGGTTTTAATAATTTTTAGTATTAAACATGTGTCAGTGCAGCGTGGTGTGTTATTTGCTGTCAGTGCGTGAATTGCTGCTGAGCCTGGGGTGGGGGACACCGGGGAGGGACAGCAGTGGGACACATTGCAAGGATGACAGCGGCTCTGTCCCACCTGCATCTGCTGCTGTTCCCCAGCTGAGGGGGTCTGAGCAAACCAGATGCACAACGAAGCCCCCTGGGTCCCCTCCCTGCAGCTCTGCATCCACGGACGCCCCCCGGGGTCACTCCCAGCCGTGCTCAGCATCAGCCAGGCCCCTCCCCAGAGAAGAACGCGAGGCCACGCGTGTTAATGTCACTTTATTGCTCATTCCGTTTCGACTATAGAAAAAAAAAGGGCGAGAAGCCCGTGTACAAATTGGACGTGATAAAGGGGGGGCCGGGGCCCCGCTGGGCGCTGCCAGCTGTGCTTTGGGTGCTGCCACCACCGCCAGTCACCCCACGGCAGCTCCGGAGGGCACCGCCGGCCCTGGGGGACCGGGACAGCCCCGGGAGGCTCGGGGGAAGCTGGGCAGGAGCGGCCAGCTCAGGCTAAGGCACAGTGGCTGCGAGGCCGGGGGCAGTCGCTGCTGGCGGCCTCCCGGAGCCTCGTGTGCAAAGGAGAGGAGGGGGCTCAGGAGGGGGAGAAGCTTCACATTAGCCCCAACGGAGGGGTCAGGGCACGGGCCGGGGGGGTCCAGGCTGGGGGGACTCTGCCCACACTGAGCAGAAGGTGAGAGAGGGGGTGCAGTGGTGGCAGAAGGTGCCCAGGGGGGACTCGGCCCCAGGTCACATGCACCCCCTGGGCTCTGCCCCACGGCCCCCTCCCGCAGCCCCTGCCCACCTCCCGTAGCTGACAAACCAGAGACCGCTTTGTCTTTGTCGTGGATCCCCCGGCCCGGCCCGGCCGCGCTGGAGACGGGCGTCTTTGGCAAAAATAAAAAAATAAAAAATAATCAAGGCGAGTGGCCGCCCGAGGACGAATCGGCCGTATCCCGAGGCTGACACGGGTGCCCGGGGCATCCCTGATGGCGAGGCAGGGCCCAGGGGCTCAGTCTGGGACAGGCCCTGCCCCACCTCCCAAAAACACGGGGAGCAGCCGGCTGAGCCCCTGCCTCCGG
>WEIU01009283.1:508639-531764 GCA_013389925.1 Aegithalos caudatus | reverse complement strand
GCGGGGACTCCCGGCATGGAGCCGCAGGGTGGCACTTGGGCGCTGGAGAGGGAAGATCCAAGGGTTTATTTACAGCTGTCTCTCTCACCCTGCGGCAGCTCACTGCAGGGCGCCTCGGTGCGTGTTGCCTGCTTTGGAAGTGAAAACTGTTGTGAAAGCGCTCCGGCCGATAGCCCGTGAGCGCGGGCCCCGGCAGGACAATAATCCGCAGGAGCCCAGCAGTCAGGGCGATCCCAGGGATTCCCAGGGGGTTCCATCTCCGCGCTACAGCTGCAGAGCACCCACACGGAGAGCGACCTGGCCGTCTCTGCCAGGGTCTCAGCTCTGACATTGCCAGAGAGCATTAAGCACAGGATTACCTGGGAACCTAAATCCGCCTAGCAGACATTTGTATATTGGCCCAAGACAATGCCGACCAGCTCTACCGCAGTGCTATGTGTGAGTCTATATGTGACATTGTTTTATTCCACTGCAGCTGGCTGGGGAACCCTCCTCTTTCCCAGGAGCCAGAAGGACCTAATTTGACCCATCCAAGAGACGTGACAAGAGATGTACATAGGGAAACAGACTGGTCAATTATTATGACATACTCCAGTCTTGATTTTAGATCACACCAAGTTGTCCTCTATGGTCTCTCACGCTGCAGGGAGGGCAGCAGGACACTGCTCTGTTGGGCAGCTGCCCAGGCTGTCCTCGGCAGGGTACAGTGTGGGTGAACTGCAGCCTTAGCTCAGGCCTGGCAAGTGTTTCAGAGTATCCCAGGTGTCCCTGTGTTGCTGGTGTATATCCACCAGCACATCACCTCAGGAAAACTCTTTTTAGCTTTTGTGGTAAGGACTTTCTAATGTTTGTCCTTCCACCTGCTATGCAAATTCCGTAAGTCACATGATATAGGCTGTTACCTGTTCTTGTCCACCACCCATGTGGATCATTTTGGACAGGCTTTTGGGTTGCCACAGTTTATTTCTTCAGAAAGGGAAACAGAATGTTGGACAGTTAACTCACCCAAAAGGAGATATTATTATACACACAGTGGTACCAGTAATGCGACTCATTTTTGAAGAGACGCTGCTCTGAGTACTGAGCACAAACACAAGCAAGTCATCTTTTGATTCCACACTGAAGTGTGTTGGAGGTGTCTTGGTGGTCTTGGGTGGTTTTATCACTAACAACTGGTAGAGTGCCCAAGTTTCAGGACTTCAAATGCCATCTACATATTCCTGTGCAAGGGCATAGTATGAGCGCTGGAGCAAGAGTACACCTACTTTTTGACTCATCCCAGTTCAGAAGGGGATGGGTATTGAATTTAAGTATACAACCTAATGCCAGCTATATGCACAGTACAGTGACTCAGGAGCAGGTAGCTGTAATTATCAGCAAGTTTAAAAAGTTGTAAATTTAAAATGTACATCTGGTGGTTCAGTATGCCCAGAACAGCACAGCAGCATTCAGAAAACATCCACACTGTGCTGTAGGCATGAATACCATTCTTTTCCCAGGTGCTATCCACATGAGAAGCCCTATTCATGTTAAAATCATTCTGTTACACTCTGGAAGAGATGATAATTTTTTGCACAAGGTTTCAGAGAAAAGGATAAAATGGACAATAAGGTCTCTTCTGTATTATGGTAAAAAACTGAATGCAAGTGGCGACACCCTGTAAATTGCACAGTGATTCCTCATCCTGCACACATGCAAAGCATATCCTTTTCCACTTTGAGACAACACAGGGCAAAACTGATACAGAACAGGAAAGCTAGAACAAGGAATTGTCCAAGAGAAAGTTCTTATAGGTGTGTAAGTTGTATAGGTGTAAATGGCAAAACAAACAACAAATGCATAAAGAATTACTCTCTCCTCATTGCAGAACCTTCTCATTGATAAACACAAACCCCACTCAGTTCTCTCAAATATTATGGAATATTATCTCTCAAATATTAATATCTCAATATGCAGGAAAATATTGTGGGTAAGAAGTCAAGTTTTAGCACTGGAAATAGTTCACATATTACAAAATAGATGACTTTTAATAACTAAATTTTGAGACAGGCATTGAAAATATGATCTATACGTTCATAGGCATGTAGTTTGGAAAATACGTATACATTGTTGATGAAATCAGTGTCATTTTGAGCACAGGATGTAAATTCCATCTCAAGTAATGAGAGGGGAAAAAGCTTATGAGAACATAGTCCATTTTTTAATATTTCCTACTATCATAAAACCTAGTTTTCAAATTGGCTTTTTGTATTTGCAATTAGCAAGAATATGTCATTTGTCTAGACAACAGAGTAGCTGACTATCTGATCCTTCTGGCATTATTAGGGTAGACTAAGAAAGCATATGACTATTTGTAAATTCCTTTCTAGCATGTCATATTTTAATACACCATCAAAATTCTTATATTGGAGTGCACACAATTACCCCTTCATTCTTGACTGTGATTCTTGCTCATGGAACTGTGTTTTCTAGAAGTAATTAAAATGTATTTTACTTGAGTGAAGTGGCTTTTTCTGTTTCCTTCCCTTTCTCTCACTTAATTTCCCCCACCAATATAATTCTGTGTGTTAGGTTTCAGTTTTGCTAGAGAAAAACCTGATTTTTGGAGACGTTTCATTACTATAGTGTGTCTTGGATCATGGGCAAGAGACTTCAGAAAGGCTGGAATTCTAAGGAAGCGCAAATAGAGGAAGAGGTTCCTACCTTTTTTTAGTTGGTTTGTTGCTTGAGGTTTTTTACCTTGTCTGTTTTATTTTGTTATTAGAGAGTATATTCCAGCTTTAAAAGAAAAAAAAAAGAAGGAACAATTAAAACCCCAACTAAATATTTAAATGCCAAGGTGCAAATACTGACACTACTCAGTTTATATTTGACTGCAAGTGATCAGGTCTTCTACACATCTACAATCACTCTTTTAAAGCTATTGCTTCCCAGCTGAGACATAATAACTGACCCTGGGCATGTGTATAATGCTTTGAAAATTCTCAGTAAAACAGTTGCTAACCACTTTCATTTCTACAGCCTACTAGTATTACAGATGAAGACACAGAATTTAGGCAATATAAACTGAAAATTGCTGATGACTTGAAGTAGATATGTACTTGCAATACACTTGCATTTTATAGTTCTGATATGAATGCAAACTATAGCAATATCAAGATTTGCTTTTGAGTATCTCATATTGATTTCAAGTAAGAAATATTCCATACTTTTTTCCTTCAGAATTTACAACACAAAGGGTATCTCAGACATTAAGAACAAGCCTTCAGGTCCCCAGCTTTCTCATGAATTACATTTTTGTATGTTCAAAATGGCTATTTGAATAGTAAAAATGACCTTTCCTGTCTTCTACACTTTAGGCCTATTTATTTCAGAAATAGTCACCTCTTCCAAAGAGTTTCTGAGCTTATTCCCCAGGGAAATTGGTGGAAACCTAGTAAGACACACAAAGTTTTGGCAGAAGAGACATTTACATTCACTATATTCATGGTTACAAAATAGCATCAGATGTCAGACTCAAGACCTTGCCCTCTAATGTTCTTAAAATCAGTGAGACTTTGCAGCATGTAAGAATAAATAACTTCTGAATTCTCAGATTTTTTGTTTATATAGGCAAAATTTTACTAAAAGGAGTAATTTCTGCTTTGTGGTGTTTTAGACAAAGGACAACACGGGCTTTTGGATTCTTTATGACAAAACTCCCAAGTCTGCACAGTGCCTCTGTTACTGAGATTTACATGATAAGATCATCTGAAACACAGCTGGCAACCAGCACTGTTTCTCAAGTACTGAAAGTTCTTGGGCAGTATGTTTGATAAAAAACACACTGCGTGTTCATTTATCCCCTATGTCTATTTAAAATGTAAGATATAAACATCTCTACTACAGACCAACTTAAACCCCCTGTATCTGGTTTACATCCTTCAGTCACTGCAAGGACACTTCATTAGCTAATCCCTTGTGGAACTGATTTTTAACAAAATAAAAGCAAATTCAATTTGTGAAGTTTAACCAGATCACATAATACCCTTCCAGTAAGTCTACCACCACAGTTATAGCTGCCTTGTGTTATTATTTTCTGGTGACAGATAGGCTGCTGCAAATACTTCTACCATAATTAATCTGCTCCAAAGGAAAAAAATAAAAAGACAAAAGGGTTGAAAGTAAACTTCTAAATTACTTGGTGCTGCACCTTACAGTGTGAATGGGTCCTTGGAGATTTGAGGTCTATGAATGTAAGACAAATAAGACAAAACAATTTCCCATGCAGTTACAGGGAAGAAGCGGTGTTTGATATGTCTGTGGTGCCAGGTAATAATCATCAATAGTAATGTAACAATTTTGGCACTAATCTGCTTGTCTTTAGCTGTGCCTGTTGGCTACATTTACTATTTTTCACCCTAATTATACTGTGTTCCATATTACCTACTTAAATGAGACAATAATCAATCAAGCTCTCTCAGAGAAAATCTAATGGAGAAGAGAGCTCCTTCACAAATGAGATTTTTTTTCCCTATCTTGTCTCTTACATTATCTCATCAGCTGAATTCTGCAGAATGGTAAGGAAATAGAAAGAATTTCTACTAGAGTTCAACACAAAACTCAAAACATGGAGATTTCCAACCAGTTTTAAGCAGCATCTTAGGGTGCTTCAAGTAACCCCTGGGGCTCGGTAAATTTGTCAATTTGTTTATCAGTAGGTAGATGCAGCAAAAGAAGCTTCCTTAGCTCTGGGGTGCTCTCTTTGCACATGACTTTGTAAGGGAGCACAAGGGCAGTAGGACAGAAAAGAATTGTCAGTGAAAAGCCCCAGATACCTGCACAGAATCTGCCTGTTTCTAGGTATAGCTAATCCAAAAGGTAGTAATATATATTAATCCTACCTTTTCTCTAGAGTTTAGAGGCCTTTGAGATTGCAGGGATAAACCAGTCTGGATACAGAGAATTGGATATATTCCTCTCCCAAGAGTGCACAGGTTTTCTATCAAAGATCTGTATCTGATCACTCCTCTCTGTTAGAGATTTGTTGAAGGAGGCTATTGTGCCAGGTTATATGAAATGTAATTGCAGATCAGAATAGTCAAAAACTAGTTAGTCCCATTTCCAGACATTGCTTATGCATTTTCTCCAGGGCTTACTGTTTCTTGGAGCAAAGATTAGAATCCCCAAGTGATAAATTGGTCACCAGGCTGAAGAGTAACAGCCAAAGAAGAACTGAGGTAGGCAAATACCTCTGGTGATTCTCTAGTCCAGCCACCCTAGCCCAGAGCAGGATCAGCCAGACAAAGTTTCCCACAGTCATGTCCAGCTAAGAGCTGAGAATCTCCAAGGATGGAGACTGCACAACCTCTCTGGGCAGCCTGTGCCAGCCCGCAGTCAGGCTGTTTCAATTTGTGCACTTCAGCTCTTGTCCTGTCACTAAATATCACTGAGAAGAGGCTGCCTCAGTCTTCTGCACAGCGACAGTTTAATTTCAAGTATCCATACTCATGTATAGGTTGCCATCAATCCTTCTCTTCCTGAGGCTGAACAGTCCCAGCCCTGTCAGCTTCTCCTTATGCAGCAAATGCTACAGTCCCTTAAACCTCTTTGTAAAACTTTGCTGGCTTTGTATTTCTATGTGTTTCTTGTCCTGGGAAGTTGAGCACTGGGCCCAGCACTCCAGATACCTCTCATCAGGGCTGAGTAGAGAGGTAATGCTGGCAATGCTGACAGACAAGCTGGGCATGAGCCACCAACCTGTCCTTACAGCACAAAAGGGCAAAAGTCTCCTTTGCAAAGATGACTTCCAGCTTGATCCCAGCCCNCTTTGTGGTGTTTTAGACAAAGGACAACACGGGCTTTTGGATTCTTTATGACAAAACTCCCAAGTCTGCACAGTGCCTCTGTTACTGAGATTTACATGATAAGATCATCTGAAACACAGCTGGCAACCAGCACTGTTTCTCAAGTACTGAAAGTTCTTGGGCAGTATGTTTGATAAAAAACACACTGCGTGTTCATTTATCCCCTATGTCTATTTAAAATGTAAGATATAAACATCTCTACTACAGACCAACTTAAACCCCCTGTATCTGGTTTACATCCTTCAGTCACTGCAAGGACACTTCATTAGCTAATCCCTTGTGGAACTGATTTTTAACAAAATAAAAGCAAATTCAATTTGTGAAGTTTAACCAGATCACATAATACCCTTCCAGTAAGTCTACCACCACAGTTATAGCTGCCTTGTGTTATTATTTTCTGGTGACAGATAGGCTGCTGCAAATACTTCTACCATAATTAATCTGCTCCAAAGGAAAAAAATAAAAAGACAAAAGGGTTGAAAGTAAACTTCTAAATTACTTGGTGCTGCACCTTACAGTGTGAATGGGTCCTTGGAGATGTGAGGTCTATGAATGTAAGACAAATAAGACAAAACAATTTCCCATGCAGTTACAGGGAAGAAGCGGTGTTTGATATGTCTGTGGTGCCAGGTAATAATCATCAATAGTAATGTAACAATTTTGGCACTAATCTGCTTGTCTTTAGTTGTGCCTGTTGGCTACATTTACTATTTTTCACCCTAATTATACTGTGTTCCATATTACCTACTTAAATGAGACAATCAAACAAGCTCTCTCTGGGAAAATCTAATGGAGAAGAGAGTTCCTTCACAAATGAGATTTTTTTCCCTATCTTGTCTCTTACATTATCTCATCAGCTGAATTCTGCAGAATGGTAAGGAAATGGAAAGAATTTCTACTAGAGTTCAACAGAAAACTCAAAACATGGAGATTTCCAACCAGTTTTAAGCAGCATCTTAGGGTGCTTCAAGTAACCCCGGGGCTTGGTAAGTTTGTCAGTTTGTTTATAAGTATGTAGATGCTGCAAAAGAAGCTTCCTTAGCTCTGGGGTGCTCTCTTTGCACATGACTTTGTAAGGGAGCACAAGGGCAGTAGGACAGAAAAGAATTGTCAGTGAAAAGCCCCAGATACCTGCACAGAATCTGCCTGTTTCTAGGTATAGCTAATCCAAAAGGTAGTAATATATATTAATCCTACCTTTTCTCTAGAGTTTAGAGGCCTTTGAGATTGCAGGGATAAACCAGTCTGGATATAGAGAATTGGATATATTCCTCTCCCAAGAGTGCACAGGTTTTCTATCAAAGATCTGTATCTGATCACTCCTCTCTGTTAGAGATTTGTTGAAGGAGGCTATTGTGCCAGGTTATATGAAATGTAATTGCAGATCAGAATAGTCAAAAACTAGTTAGTCCCATTTCCAGACATTGCTTATGCATTTTCTCCAGGGCTTACTGTTTCTTGGAGCAAAGATTAGAATCCCCAAGTGATAAATTGGTCACCAGGCTGAAGAGTAACAGCCAAAGAAGAACTGAGGTAGGCAAATACCTCTGGTGATTCTCTAGTCCAGCCACCCTAGCCCAGAGCAGGATCAGCCAGACAAAGTTTCCCACAGTCATGTCCAGCTAAGAGCTGAGAATCTCCAAGGATGGAGACTGCACAACCTCTCTGGGCAGCCTGTGCCAGCCCGCAGTCAGGCTGTTTCAATTTGTGCACTTCAGCTCTTGTCCTGTCACTAAATATCACTGAGAAGAGGCTGCCTCAGTCTTCTGCACAGTAACAGTTTAATTTCAAGTATCCATACTCATGGATAGGTTGCCCCCAATCCTTCTTTTCCTGAGGCTGAACAGTCCCAGCCCTCTCAGCTTCTCCTTATGCAGCAAATGCTACAGTCCCTTAAACCTCTTTGTAAAACTTTGCTGGCTTTGTATTTCTATGTGTTTCTTGTCCTGGGAAGTTGAGCACTGGGCCCAGCACTCCAGATACCTCTCATCAGGGCTGAGTAGAGAGGTAATGCTGGCAATGCTGACAGACAAGCTGGGCATGAGCCACCAACCTGTCCTTACAGCACAAAAGGGCAAAAGTCTCCTTTGCAAAGATGATTTCCAGCTTGATCCCAGCCCGTACTGGTGTGTGGGGTTATTCCTCCCCAGGGACAGGACTTGGTATTTTGACTTTTTGAGCTTGATGAACAGAAGTCCTGTTTGCCAATTTCTCCAGCTCATCAAGATCCCTTCTCAATAGCAGCACAACCCCCAGTTCTGTACCACCTGCAGATCACATTCCTTCTCTTTTTTTACTCCAACCTACTACCTTAAATTAATTCTTATGATGTTCTGAAGAGAATAAAGGAGAGTCATGCCTCAGAGCTGCCAGTAAGTCTGATGTAAGCATAGTCCTTTGGGGAGTAGGAGACAGGGATCTCAAGCTCCTCCTGATGAAAGCAACAAAGCAATATCCCCAGCAACATTCTTCTCACATTAGATATCTTGCCTAAGAATAGGGATCTGTGTTTTTCTCTCAACCATCTCTGGAAAGGCAGTGATCATACATTCGGTCAGAGGACAGTTCACAAATTAGGCAATTTTGAAACATGTCTTGGTTAGGCTCTAGAAAAATTTTAATTTCTATGTCTTTAATCTTTAGATAACACTCTGAATTGCTCAGGCTGTGACAGAAGCTGAATTTAGGGAGCTTACCAATCAAATGGAGTTATTTAACAAGTTTATGTAACTCTTAAAGTTATTCATATATTGCAACTTTAACCCTGATTTTGTCCTTTCCATCCAGCAGTACTGAGTTCCCAGAGTGTACAATATTCTCTGTCAAACTACTGCTACAGACTCTAGAGATGGGAAAATAATGATGAGACAGATATTGCAGTTATTTTATTCTAACACTTCCAGCCAGTCTGCATCCCTGAAAATTAGTATAACTTAGGCTGTACAAAAACTACTAGAGCTACAGATTTATGTTAAAAGTTTAAACAAATAAGCATTTTTGAAAAAAAAAAAAAATGCAAACTATACTTATTACCATCTTCGTTTCTGCAAATGCTATGTTGATATGTGAAATACTCAAACATTGTCTTATTAATAAGTTTGCTTGAAAATCTGAAATTCAAAGAATGATGTTTTATTTTCATACATTAGCAGTTTACTTGCTATCAATAAACTCCTTCAGCTTCCTGCACTGAGCAGATCTGACTGTACTTTCCATGCTTTTGTTGATGCCAAAATGTGCCCATCAGATAAAGTTTTCTATTTGGATAGCACTTCTTGTCTTTCCAAAGCTGTTCATAAGTCTGGAACACAGGCTTTAAAATGCCAGGTTTGTAAGATGTCTCTTTATCTGAGTGAATGTGTCCTCAGTTAAAGCAATAGCCCTTTACACTTCAGAGATTGCCTTAGGAGAGACCATGAAGAAGTTAAAGGTAAATGTGAGTGAACTGCAATTAAATAATGAATATAGTTCAAAGGTGGTCTCAGAGCATTTATTGAAATAAAAAATTTATAAATCACAAGTCCTTTAATTAAAGCAGTTTTCAGAGCCCCTTAAAGAATCACTGTAGGAAGCAGTTCACCCTGAATCTCAATTGCTTATTTTTTGCTATCAAAAAATTATCAGTATTTATAGTTGCAAATGTAGAAACGTGCACAATACTTCCTCTGTAGAAAATGAAAATTAAATCTTTGGAAGTTCACAATTCTGAGCTGTTTCACTTACTTTTGCTACTTTGATCACATGCTTTCTCAAAGGTTTTTCAGGCAATTACAACCAGCTGGCATTCACAAAGGTGCTACAAAATAGAGCAGAGGGTATTCAGCAGGCTTATTGCAGCAATATTTGTTCCTACTGCAACCTGGTTTTCAGGCTACTGTGCAAAAAGGGCTATGAAATAGCTGTCAGTGTTGGAAATCCTCTGAAGAACAATAATCTTACCAAATTTAGTGAACTGCAATAAACCAACTTCATCAAGTTTTAATACTTGATACAAGCCCAGAGCACTGCAACAATCAATCTAGAAAAATCTGATCTCCTCTCTAGAGTGATTTATCTGGAAATTCTCAGAGAACCTGACCTAATTTGAGCTACTCTTCTTGCACCCGTGCTAATGTGAAATGTGACAAGAGCACTTAAAAACTATTCCTGAAAAAAATCTCAGGGGGAGAGGGCGGCTTGTGTGTGTATCCTACCTCATTACCCTGGCCAGCAGTTCTACAAACTGAGCTGTCTTAGCTGAAACTCAAATGACTCATCATTTAAAAGACAATTGTGATTTAAATCATGCTTCTATAATAGCTTGAAATACTCCCTATGGATTGTAAATGAGATGACTGTTTATAAATAAGAGTGCATATTGATACTGTTAATATTTTCCTTGTCTCTGAAAGACTCATGATAATAATTCCAAAATAGTTCATCCTTATAAAATACAAAAGAAGGGTTTTGTTGAGCATAATTGTTTTAAATTTTTATTAAAATAATGAGAGCTTGCCTGGTCTCTACCTCAATTCAGAGCTCTGCTATAGGCGTTTATCAATCAAAATAACAACAAAGTTATCCCAATTGGCTGTTACTCAGCTTAGTCATTTTAGAACAGCTGATGTCACAGAAAGGGATATTTTAAAATTATCATTACTTTTATACTAGCCTGCTTGAGAAGATATCCTTTACTGCACTGGATTTCTATTTTTGAAGCTGAAATAAAATACTGATTTTTTAAAAAGTTTTGCCTTGACCAGGTACATTGTGATGTGATTGTACATGGCACAACTACTAATGTGGGTATGATGTTTTTACAAGTCTCACAGGGGAGTTGTGTTGCTCAGAAGTAACACTGGTGAAACACTATTTTTGGAAGTGTTATCATATGTAGTGCTTTTACCAGCAACATTCTTGTGCATGTGACTGGTGCTCTTAGATATGTGTTCACATTGGTATTGTCAACCTGAGAATGAGTACTACAACCAATATACGCTTAAAATAACCATTATAAAAGAGCTGCTGTAAAATTCTAATAATAAACTCACCAGGTAGAAATACACTGATAAATCACATTACAATCAGAATAAATACGAAAGCATTTGGAATGGAATTACATGGAATTATATAGAACAACATTGAGCAACAGAGGATCTGTTGCTTTGATGAAAAGGGAAGGAGTCACCAGAGAGCAGATTTTGCACTTTTAGCCCCAAGAAAGTGATTTATTAGGGAACTAATTATTTCCATTCTATATGGTGGCTTCAGTATCTACTGAATCAAACAGTATTTCAAACCCACAGATACTTGGTTGATTGGCACTCAAAATCCCTCCTGGTAGGTATGTATAAGCATAAGATAAATTCCAAACTCTGAAATGCAGAATCATACTTCATCTCTGCCAATGAACTTAGTTTTTGATTCTGCCCTGCTTACAGCTAAACTTTTTCTGTGGCACCTCTCAGCACAATGTAGCTTTTTGACATTTTGACATTTTTTCTAAGTGGGATGTACAGCCCTTAATATGTTTTTCTCTTAAACTTCATGAAAAGCAACTGAGGAGCTATAGAAACAAAAGTCTCTTGGCATATACGTACTTACTAGAGTGAAATGGAATATGTTATATAAGCCAAAGTTTTACAATCCTTCCAAACTAAGAGTAATTACCAGATGTTCAAGAAACTTTATCATTAATGCAATCAGTCATTATGTCCTTGCTTGGTGGTTCTTGCCTTACTGACACTGTGTATTATTTCCTGTAGGGCTTAAAATACTTCAATTGCATGGCTCTTTGTGTGAACTGATTTTACTGCACACATTTTTAGGCTGGTTTCTCCTGATTGTGGTGCAATCTGAAAAGTGCCAGCACAAGAGTCTAACCTGTCTGTTATCCAAATGCATGCATATTAGCGTTAACAGAGGTTGTGTGTGGGACACAGTCACAGCATCCAGAGAACAGCCAAGCATCACTTCCCATTCATGACATTCTGCTGTGTTTGTGTTAGAGCATTTTGGTCTCACAATTTCCATGTGTGAAGTCATATCCACGTGGGGAAATCTTCAGTTAAATTATCTTCCCTCTAAGACAGTAAGGAAAATGAACAGCAGAAGAGTTAGAGACTCTGAGAGCCCTGCATTTAGCTAGCCTGTGAGTTTCGGTGCATATCCCACTATAGCCAAGGATCACACAGGCTGAAGCCATAAATCAAAGGCAGTTTTACAGCAGCTGGCCAGCACAGAGGCAGCATGGTTCCAGCAGGACAGAGTGCAGTGTGTGCCAGCCACCTGAGCACTACCAGCTTGTTCAGGTGGAATGTGCAGCCCTGGCTGGATCCTGATACTCTCCTGTTATCCCTGCCAGCTCCCTTCAGCCTTTCTCAGTACAGACTTCTGATGCCAGGGATGTGCCGAGACACAGCTTTACACTCTTGGCTAAACCATTAGTCACAGAGCCATTGTTGTTCCACACTATGCTTTCAACTCCTTGGCTTCAGAAATCTTTGTGGACCAGCAGTAATGTTTCAAAAAAAATTTTAAAGGAGGGGAGAAGGTGATGAAATTATTTGGATTTCCAATCTGCAGTGATTTGTTTTCAGCAAAGCCACTGACTGACAAATATTTAACAATAAGTATGTTTTGTGCTAGAAATGGAAAGATATAATCTACCTGCAAATGTTTTCATTCACAGTATTAGTATCTTGAGGTATTTTTCTGAAGAGCAAGGGAAGTGGAAATAGAGATTATAAAAATATCTCTTGACAAGGCAGGTTCTTGTTAATCTAAGATCCCACAGAGAACTGTAATTTCCTACTGACAAAGATCACGTGGCCTTTGTCATCTAACAAACAGTGAAGGGTGCTGATTTTACTTCTGCAGCAGGTATATTTTTTCTGTACTTTACAGCCTGAGGGCTTCACACCTGAGACTTTACAGTACTGCTCTGATACCAGTGAAAGGAGAAAATTTATGGTAGAGGCCACTACGTGTCTATGTTAACAACATGATTTTCCCATTGCTAGTCTGATTGGATAAGTAAAGATCATCAAAACTGCTTGGAAAATATTTTATATTCTATAGAAAACAATTATTTTTCAAATATGTTTCTGTGTTATCACATTTCAAAATTTTCAGGTTTTTAATATTTTTATTTTATCAGGAATTTTCATTTGTCTCTTTCGTCTTCCTTTAGTTTTGTTTTTTCCTCCCAAACTTGGCCTTGGATCACAGAGAGATGAGCTCATACTATGGGTTACAAGGAGGGTTTACTATACACTGGTCAATAAAGTTGGCCAGTCAAATCTAGACATCCCTTTTTTTAGAGATGCTAACCCACTTATAAAGTAACTGCATTGAGTTATTCCAAAAAAGTTTGATTCCACTTGTCTGGGAGATAAGAGTGGTAGCAACAAACAATTATAAGATACTAAGCCTTGAAAGACTTCATTTTGGTTTGGAGTGGGAGGATACTCGGTTTTGTAATAAACTGATGTTATACACTCATTGCAAACAGCTCCCAGTCTGATCATTAATTTTGAGTGTAAAACAATGCTACTCCTAACTCTCTGAGCAGTGAAAATATAATCAAACTACGTTTTCATATTATACCTAAGTTTATTCTTCAGTGCTTTCCCAACTGGAGTATATGTTTAGTAAGGAAATGTGGAAGTGTTAGTGAATGCTGAATGTTCCATTTCTCTGGTAGGTTGCAATATAACATTTTACTTCCTGAACGATTTTTTAAAGATTTTTTTTTTCTGTTAAAGGAATTATTTTTAAAACACTTTGCATTTATAGCTTTTGTACTTGTATGTTACATTTACAACCAGTCTACCTTTTTAATATTTATGTTGCTCATATTAAAAAAAAGTTGTATGCACAGACAAACTGAGCAAACAGCAACTACACTGAGAGAGTGTTTGTTTATGTTAAGGATATTTTTGTCTGGTAATATGGATATTTAAGGATATTTGGGTTTAATTACCCAAAAGCCAAAAAGGGTCATTTTAAGGTGTGTCAGATCAGGTTTACCAGTTGTGTTTACAATACTTTTTGTCACGTTTTTCTGTTTGGAATTGACCTTGTTTTGTTTGATTCAACAAGTTTGGATTTTCTCTAAAAGGTTGTGTAGTATCTCTGAAATTTTATCTACTTCTAAAATGTAAGGTCTGATAAAAAAAATAGGATTACTCTCATAAAATGGGATCTGAATTGAGGTTCAGCAGTAGTAAAGAGCAAACCTGAAAAACCCTCCTGGGGTGCCAAGGGATCTTAAAGGCACTCAACTCAATGGATTTGTATTTCTCTTTCAAGCAGCTGGCCAGCACAGAGGCAGCATGGTTCCAGCAGGACAGAGTGCAGTGTGTGCCAGCCACCTGAGCACTACCAGCTTGTTCAGGTGGAATGTGCAGCCCTGGCTGGATCCTGATACTCTCCTGTTATCCCTGCCAGCTCCCTTCAGCCTTTCTCAGTACAGACTTCTGATGCCAGGGATGTGCCGGGACACAGCTACACAGCTATTCTTGGCTACAGCATGGAGTCACAGCGCCATTGTTGTTCCCACACCTGGGACCAAAGAGTAGGTAACTTTTTTCCCCTAAGAAACTCCTCTGAGGACGCTTATGTCCACAATATATATCTGTCAGGAAGTTCCTGTAACCATCCCAGGCAGGGGATGTGCCATCCCTTAAAACATTCAAAGTCAAATTGGACAGGGCTCTGAGAAACCTGATATAGTTGAGGATACTTCTGCTCATTGCAGGGGAATGGACCAGAGGAGCTTTAAATTACCTTTCCAAGCCAAACTGGTCTGTAATTCCATGATTCTATGATCAAAAAAGGTCTCTATTCTGAGCACACATTTTGTTAGGACAAGGAATAAGGGGTAAATATTAATTTTTAGTCAGATGGTTGAATATTCCAAGAAGTTCAAATTATCCTGAGATTTGATTCCTGTTCTTAAAGAGCATCTTAATTTATCCAATGCCTATTTTGGTTAAAAAGCCAGTACTGGCTCACCTTGGAAACACTGAACACTTCTGTACTTCTTCTTCCTGACCTGCAAGTTATAATTTCACTGGCTAATTACACTATTATTTCGCATCAACATTATATTTTAAAATGTTAGAAAAAAAAAGATAGCATTCAAATTATACAACGCAAACCATTTGGCAAAATTACTAATTCTGCAAAACATTCAGAATAATGAATGTATTAAAAGTACTGGAACACATATTTTTGCAAGGAAGACACCTAACTTAAGAGTTGCTTCTTCTCTTTCTAATTGAAGCATGGCAGCAAATGCAAAACAGTGGTGAATTTTCTTACAACATGCAGAATGTAGCTATGCACATGGAAAGGATATATAGACGCTCTAGTAGATCGTACTTAAATGAACTTTCACTGTAGTGGCAAACAGCAATGTGAATGCTAATTAAGAAGAGTTTATAAGCTTTTTGCACAACAGCATATGTGCAACCCAAGAAAAGCAGAGCAGACACCCAGCTATGTAGTGATCTAAACTGCAGTGTGGAAGAGCACTATGATCTAAACTGCAGTGTGGAAGAGCACTAATGAGCAGCACCTAATCTGTTTATAAACTCTCAGAGCCGGAAGGATATAACAAATTTCTTTCTTCTACATGATTTTCATGTCAATACTTTGGTATGCACTTTGTTTTAATTTCTAATTGATAAAAAAGACATGTAAAAGCCCTTATTACAACTTTAATCTTGTTCATTTAGGGGAAAAAAAACCCAAAAACAAACCCACCAAAATGAAAAAACACTTACTCTGGCAAAAATTCCTAGTAAAAGCCCTTTTACTTTACACTAATGGCTGAACAAACACTGAAAACAAATTGATGCTTCTTCCAGAAGAAACTACATGGCAAATGAAGTTGGGATTGCTGATTGGATGACCACATTCAGCTGGCCTCTTTGCTGCTTTAGGACATTGATGCTTCAGCAATGGCTACTGTTTGGCGAACTATTACATTGAACATACGAGTGAGAATCAAGAACTAATCTTGTTTTAAACTGGTATACTGGATTTGATACAGCAGGAGTTCAGGAGTTATTCATGAACAATAGTTTGGCTACAAACAGCTAAAATTTTGGTTCTGACCATCTCACTGTTTATTGTCATTGTTTCCTTTATGCTGGGTGACATATATAGCAAAAGTAAATAAAACAGTATTGTTTTTTTCTAAAAGAATGCAACAGAGACTTTTCTCAAAGAAGCAACCCCACAGTGACCAAACATGTAGAGCCCAGAGATTCACGCTGGTAAGTAATATTTATGATATTTGCCATTATACTTATGCAAGCAGCCATTTACCTATATGTTATTCTGTTCTTGAGAGACTTACTTTAATACACAGTGTTGTCTTTTTCCACACGTTTGAGCTATTCTAAATGTTTTGTGTCAGCCTGTAGAAACAAAATCATGGGGTTTTGCTACGTCTTGAATAGTAGATGAGCATTCGGAAGATATAAACACATTTAATCCATTAAATATCAAATTACTATGTATAAAGTGCTAGAAAAAAACTTGCATGAAGTAAGAATTGTGTTAGTGTTTATAAGCCATACTTAAATATGTCCAGTACATGAGAAATCATGTTTGGGATTCTGGCACCCAGTCAAAAACTAATGCATAGGACTTTGTAACTCATGAAGGGTTCTATGAAGCTACATCCATGAATGATTTTCAGGACTCCTTTTGGTACCCTGATATGCAGCTTCACAAATCTTGGAAACCTCGGGCTTAAGTAATAGCTGAACAGGAATGAGTTTCTGTTTTGATGCTACTGTCTTCAGGAGGACATGAAAAATTTGCAAGTCTTCCTGAGACATGAATGAATAAACAGATGCTCACTGATTGTAGCAGGAAAAAAANGAAAAAGAAAAAAAAAGGAAAACTAAATAAGAAAAAAAAAAAAAAAAAAAAAAAAAAAAAAAAAAAAAAAAAAAAAAAAAAAAAAAAAAAAAACCTGTATGAAATTTATTTGAATATTGTCCAAACAAAGGCTGTAAAATCTCATCTGGAATATACTTTGTTCTCAGGAAAAATCCTTTATGGCTAATTATCAAAGACCTTCTTTATGGCTAATTACCAAAGACCATGATATGCTGCTTTTCTTGAGGAGGAAATTTTTTAAGGCTTTGCTCATTACCACTCTTTGAAATGTATTTTTCTTCCTGTTGTGCTAGAATACGCTCCATGTATCTTTGCAGAATTAGGTCTCTGGCTAACAATGTTTCTTTAGTATTTGTTGCCATGGAGCTGCCTCTGCCTATTGAATTCACCTGGGCAGACTTCAGATGGCACACCAGAGCTGATGCAGTCTGCCACTAACACGTGTCTTGAGTGACCACAGAGTTTCACAGGTGCAATAAGGAAAAGCAGTTCTGATCAGATTTCCTGTTAAGGGATTGTTTTAAGTAATGCTGAATATTTGTTTTTTTATGGATGCCTTGTGAAATCACTGATGGCCTGAAATGCCCTCCTTGAAGGAGCAATGCTTCCTCACTTTCATTCTTTTGCTGCCTTTTTCAAATATGCATTCAGGCAACTAACTCCAGATTGAATATGGATGTGTTTCACCGTGGCTTCCACCAGGAGCAACAGCTCCTGCACTCCCTGCTGGAGTTGTACTGAGTGGTTTGATTTTTCAAGTTCTGGGTGGCACAGGCTTGGACACCAATACAGTAGCTGTTGCTTTTAATAGATATGTGATTTTAGAAGTTGATCCTTTCCTATTATTTTTTATAAGTGTAATTCCATCATGAAGAATAATTAAAAGAAAAAAAATGTCTATTTCAAGCTATTCCTCCTACAAAACAGACCAGAGCAAATTTGAAGGGAAATTAATTTTCTTAGCATGTAATGATAGAAGGAAACCAAACAGATTTGCGAAACATGTCATAGGAAGCACTTGAGGGTGTATTTTCAAATATATGTTTTCAAAATAATATAAAAGTATATATTTACTTTCAAAATGTATAGAACCTTTGATTGATACTCGCCACTGTTTTCTTCTTTGCACATGACTGGGATTAAAATGCTGCTATTAGGATTTTGGCTTTTTTTTTTTTTCCTCAGAGAAGTCAGAATGTTGCAATGTTACAATAGAAAATTATTATGTCAGTACTAACGTGGTTTTTAGGTTTTTGGACACTTCAAGGATAATTATCTCAATAAAATTCAGAGCAGCATGGAGAAGAAATGGTGGAACTTCATGTGAAGGTGAATGAAATGCACCATTTCATGTTTTAGGGGCACAGAGGTTTCCCTTGAAAAATTTTCACTGGAAATAAATAAGTTGTTTTTGATGGCAATTAATTGACTGTGGCTATTACAGCACTTACGTCACAGTATTGTGCTGATATTGTATTTCTCAGAATAATGTTTCTTATAAAACTTGAAGGGTGCTTCATTGAAAATCATTTTCTTACGAAATAAGAACTCCAGTTTTGGTAAAGACTGGGCAAAAGTTGCATAAAAGAGGCTTAGCAATATATGAGAAAAAGGAGGAACAAACAAAAGCTTTAAGACTTGTCTTTCCTTGATTCCTTTTGCTGCATAAACTCAATGTACTTACCAAAAATTAATTTTCTAAAATCAAATCAGCATTATTCTGCAGTAATGTTCTCAACACCAAACCTTTGCAGTTTGATGTTTATAGCTAGGCTGCCTTAAGGGTTGGTACGCTGCCAGGAAGGAATTTTTCAGCCGTGCTCCCAGTTGTGTATCCCTGCTCTCTCTCCTTCCCCTTTCACCCTGGCAGTTGCACTACTCAGTCATCATGGTAGGAAGGCTGCTGGAGATTAAGCAGCAGATTTACCTTATGGAAAGGTAATTAATTTTCTGCTAAATTTTACCTTTAGTTCTTGAGTGGAGTCCCTCATGATCCCAGAGCCAAGCAGTGAGCCATGGAGGATCAGATTAGTGCAGCCAAGGCAAGGAGGGAGGGAAACGACATCTGGCAAATGCTCACTGTTAAAACTGACTTGATGGCAACATGGAGTGGTGCCATCATCGATTTGCACTTCAGATGTGTGCACGTATAAATTGGCAAAGAATTTCAATACTTTCAGACATATTAACTCTGCCAGCAGCCTTGGTAACGATGAGTTAACTGTCAACCACACTGATGGTTTTGCAATACTCACACTGACTAGAGGTTGTCTCTGTCTTTTCTTACATCATTTATTCTGAATGAAGTTTTGCCTCAATGCCACAAATAAATGATTGTTGGGTTGAAAAAAAACCCAAAACCTACCCAAAAGCAGAGAAGCCCAAACTGAGCACAGGGCTCAATGAAGGGTGGAGGAAAGGCCATCCTCAAGGAGCTGTGGAGAGCTCGGATGCTGTCCTTGGACACAGGCCATACACAATCTATTAAAAATTGTCTCTCATGTCAGTAACTCACATGGGCTGAACATATTTGTGGGTGAGAATGCTATAAAGCCTTTTTGTTCTCTTGTGATTCAAGTATTTAATAAGAGAAAAATGATGCTATAAATAGGAACACCATAGTTGGTAAGGACTGGGGATACAAAAGGAGATATGCAGTCTCAGTTATGACAGGAGAGCAAAGAAAAAGCAAAGAAAATATCAACTGAAACCAGCAACTTCTGCAGAAGTGCTTAATCAAACATGAACTTTGTATACAACCCATCGACAGCAAATTTGCCTCTCGTGAAGCGAACAGCTTGCGAGCGGGAGCGTGCCTTTTTTGGTCACGTTTTGCAAAGGGCTGAAAATATGTGCTTAGTAGGTGTTGTGGCTTTTTCAAGTATTGCGAGCCTTTCTGTGCATTAAAAGCATTCTCCCCTGTCTTTATATATTGCTCCTATCTTCCATCATGTGGAAACCTTCCTCCTTCCGATCCTGTCTTCTCCTGAATACATTGTAACAGTATCAATCCAGGCTTTCTTGGGCGCATGGCACCTATATCCAAGAATAATACATAATAAACATGAGCTGGGAGAATGGATCAGTTCATTAAATCCAGCCAGGTGGTGTTGTGCTCTGATACAGACTGATAACAGATTCAAAAGTGAGCCTGTCTGGAGTGGTTTTGTTCATACTTGTGTGAAAGATAAGATACTAAAATAAGAGGAATCCCTTCAATTTGCACTTGTGACAGGCAGCTCCCAGTTTATCACTGAAAAAGATGAACTATGTCTGTTTTGAGATATTAAAACAGGTAATCAAGTGAAATTTTTTTTTTTTTTTTTTTAATAATATTGAATTTCTGGCTACAATTCATTTTACGCAGGAGATGGCACAGACTAATAGATGGCTAGCATTTTTTTTAACTGGAAGTCCTAAAGAAATTTTCTATGTCAGGGCTTTAAAGATATGCTAAGTTAGGAGCATTTTATTAGTTTCATAAAAATAATTATAAGCTCACCGGTCTGTATTTGTGCAAGATTCTAATGAAGTCCCTTGGGTCTAAGTTATTAGCTTTCAGCTGCATTTGCACAAATATCAGCCAACCTTCCTAGGCCTATTTTTGTACATTTAGGTGATAGTTATAGGCTAAACAAAACATGTATTTGCCATACATGGCTATGAAGGTTAGGACATGATGCTGACACCACATTCTTATACTGGTAGTAAAGAACAATTAAATGTGCAAAATAATACAGACCTCCTTGCTTTAAAAGAACATCTAAACTCCCATGCAAAAAACTCAGCTATTTTTGGCACCCAAATCAGGTTATCTTGTTGGTCAGCCTAAGCTTTTGGGGTTGGTTTGTTTTTTTTAAAGCCCTATGAACAAAAAAAGCTTGTGTTTTCTTCTGGTTTTCTAACATTTACATGTTTATAAAAATCCAAATAAGCATGCACAACACCTCTCCGTTGCAGATGAAAGTGTAAATAAATGCAGCAGTGTGGTTTTCTGCTGAGAAGGGGTTAGGCATAGCAGGTTGCTTTTCCCCCTGAGAAAGAATAAGTGATTTAGAATCTCTACACATTGTTTTTACACATTGACCCTTGTCCTGGAGCAGATGTGGCCAAAAACAGCATGCAGAGGGATGACTACATGCATATGTGTTCAGCTGAAGGATTTTCATTGCACATTTCAAGGTTAGAAAACTTGGATTAACTGCTAAACAAAAGGGGTGAAACAGAATAAAATACTCACAATTATTCTTCTATGCTAATCTTCTAGCCACTCATTACATCAAGGCAATGAATGATAATTGCTGCTAAAGAACAGTTATGTAGAATATTTTTCTGCAGAATGAAAAATCAAATAAACTTACTTAAAATTCAGACACTGTGTGTGTGGGGGGGGGGGGAACTTCTTTCCTGAGCCTTTGCTTTCTACAGACCCTCTGTGTATGTACATAAGTGAGCAAAATTATAAATTAGCAAAAGCATGTACATAAATGAGCAAAAAAAAAGACAAACTAATAATAAAATACATGACCGAGCACACTAAAAATGAACTTCAATTGACACACCCAAGCTCTAATTTATAAGAGAGTAGAAATACTCTTTCAATCCAGATACACAATTTATGATTTTAGAAATGTAATGTTTCAAAAATGATCACTACCACTCTTACAGAAGGATAGTATACTGAATAAAATGCTCTTACTTATACACTCTTTACAAAGTGAAAATCCAGAAGACAATATGAAGGACCACTGTTACATGATTAAGTAACTTGCACTCCCTTCTCTGTGTGAGAGAGAACAGGCAATCCCTGACAAATGCCTGAAAATCTACCAAGTAAATGTACTGAATCATGGTGGATCGTCAAGTGCCTTTCCGAGAGCATGGCTTTTAACAGAAGGATAAATGGTTCCAAAGCTATAAAGGTGTTAGAAATTCAAAGACAATATCTTTCAATAATAATATGCCACCCAGCAATTATTAACACAAATACTGTGTTTAGGTTTTTCGGTAAATTCCTTAATAATGATGATGGTCACAAAAAGTAATTCCATTTAAACAATCTAATTTGTTTTACAGAAACAACTACTTCAAGGCCTCTGTTAGAGGCTGAAGGATGCATTTTTCACACCAAATGTCTAAAAAGAAAATATCTTGTTGGTTATAACCACTTGAAAAACATCTGGAAGTAGTGCAGGCTCCAGCATCTGTATATTTTCAAGATTTCTGAGCATCTCTGTTGAGTTACTTGAATGAAAGTTAAGCAATAAACCCCACACTTTCCATTTTAAATTAAGGTTCTGTTTTGTCATGGACAACACCTTAAAAACTTCTAGAAAATAATTTTTAAATGTTGTCTTTAAAAATATGTATGAAACTTTTTGGGCAAGGGACAGCTCTTCAAACCTCAGAGCACTTCCTCTTTTAGAGTAAGCTAATTCTTTCACAAAAAAAAAATGAGCAGTTCCTGTAAGATATTCACTATTCTTATGAGAAAATCCATAGGAGTAAGCTAATTCAGAAAGGAAGCTTATAGGCTCTTATGAAAAACGAAATAAATCAACCATGCAATCTAGAAAAAGCTTGAAATTACTTTTTGAAATTGATCTGGCTTTGGTTTGCTGGCTTTGGTTTACTGGCTTCTTTTCCTGAAAGTGGCTTTTATTGCTTTTAGTAATGGCTGTGATTTTAAGTGTGTGACATTAGACCAGTCAGTTTCTAGACTTAGTTTTCGCTGTTTACAATCAGTTGATAAGAAATTTCAAAAACCATGACAAAATGATTCTGAAAACATGAGTTACCCTCTCATGCTGCATGGGGGTCATGGCTAGGTTCCATCCGGTGAAAGAAAGATATCTCAGGCCATTGCGGGCTTCACAGGCTCAGGGGCTTTGGTGCCTGTCAGGACAGCCGGCTGTCATAAAATGATCTGTCATTCTAAGAAATGACAGATCATCTCAGGGGTGGAGGGTGATTTTCCCAGATCAGGTTTAGAACGGGTCTTTCAAAAGCGTCCAGTGGGTTGCCTGATAGCACGATCGAAACTGTGCAGCTACAGGTTATATACAATTAGTGGGCTTCATCTCACTCATCCCTTGTGCGTATGTGCACAGGAACCTCAAGAGTCCAGGTAAAAACCCTATCAACACGAGAGACCTATGGAACTTTCTCTCTCGAAGTGCCGGTTTGCTCACTAAAACCACAGGTTTTAGCCGATGCGGGCTTAGGCAGGCGATGCCGTGCGCCCAGGGTCGAGATGTCCGGCAGGGCTAAGGGAAAAGTAGGGCCTGACTGCACCCCTACACCCCGGTCAAGAGCCCCAACTTCGCCGCTCGCCGCTCGGCCGCGTTCGGGCTGGGCCGGCGCGGATCCCGGCGCGGATC
>WEIU01009283.1:450945-508293 GCA_013389925.1 Aegithalos caudatus | reverse complement strand
GGGGGCGCGGGGCTGCCGGAGCTGCCGGAGCTGCCGGAGCTGCCCGGCCTTCAACTTTGGTCACCGCCGTCAGAAAAGTTTGAAGGTTCCCTAAGACGCCCGAAACCCCTGTCTTCGCCCCCACCCTCAAATCCCGTTTAATTAACGTACATGGGATGCTCTGTGCCGTAGAAGCATCGTAAGAACCTTGCGGTTATTTGGAGGATGAATATGTAAGAACACGTTGCTGTTAAGCTGATCTTCCGCACATGTATTACTCGCAGGGTGAGGCTGTTTTTCCCTGCTCCAGTAACCTGTTGTATCTGTGCCTGATGCTTTCCCCGCACGGCTGAAACCTCCCTCGTCAGTTCCACGGGCTGGTGACAGTCTGTAGGTGAGAGAAGGCGATCCGTGCCAGCTGTTCAGCAGGAATTCTGGGGAGGCTGAAGGTGTTGAACATGCTGCAGGATTAAGATGCTCGATTTCCATGCAGAAAGTGGTTGTACAGTCGTCTCAGAAATTTTAACAACTCTGTTCATGTGCAATTTTCAGGTGGCTGGGTGATGAGAAGGAGGCAGGGTAAGGCACACTTAGAAAAGAGTTTATATTTTGCAAGGTTGTTTCTGTTTAATGTGTGAATGTTGCATAATATCTTCAAGTTTGCAATAATTGGCTACAAAGACTTCAGAGTGCTGTTTTTGAACCCAGTAAAAGGGTAAAATCTGGTGGTAAAATCTGATTGTGTGTATTTCAGATTACAAACGTGCGTGTTCTTGTTAGGACAGAGCTTGTTTTCCTTTTGGGGTGCAGTTTCTACTGTTGCTGCCAAAACTATCTCTGATGCTTTGCTTGAGAAGGTGGACCAGCTTTGTCCCAGAAGTGCTTGATTGACAGAGGAAAATGCTGTCAGCCTGTCAACAGTGTTGGGAATTGATCTTTACTTACTCAAGCCCAGTGACAGCAGAACAAAATCCAGGCACCGAAGCAGAGACTAGGTTAAACTAAAAAAAGTGTCTCTTTGGATGTGAATTTGTCAGTAGCCTCCAAGCACAGAACAGACATTGCAGTAGGACCATATGCATTGCCAGTTTCTCTAGAAACAGTTGCAAGGGAGCTAATTTCTGACCTACAAATCCCTGCCTTTTTATATCTTTTCAGCTCTAAGCACAGTATCAGCGACTGTCAAATCATATGGTACCTCTCTGCTGTGGACAAATGTCAAACACTGATCATAAAACTGATTTTTCACCCCTCCTTTTTACTAGGCTTAAAGAACCTATGTTTACAGAGAAAGAGTAGTTAGCTAACACCCACATTATTTATGATTCAGGTAATGCATTTATATTCTGTTTTATAAAACAGGTTTCTGAACATTCACAGCCAAAAAGATTCACTTTTTAAGACAGTAATAATGCAGCTTTTTGGTTCAGGGATGTTTTTCAGGTTTTGGAAACAAAGTCATTAGGCAGAACAGGAATCATCTCAGTATGTACTTGTTTCAGTCCTACATAAACCTTTGGTATAGAGGAAATATGATTATGGAAACAAAAGAGCCCTTTGTCTGAATAATAATCTAAGTTAATTCCTTAGCAAACACTGCATTTAGAGACAATTATTTTGATTTGAATTTTTTCCATGAATATCTAAAAAAACCCAGTATTGTAAAATCTTGCTGCTTTAGAACACACTTGCAGTGAGAAAGAGAAGCTCAATGAGGACATGTGGATCATTAAGTAGATTGCCTACAGCTACTTCAATTATGTGTACCACTGTCGTTTTCACTAAGGTACTTAAATGTCAATCCTAGAAACATTTCCTGCCATATAATCTCAGGAAATGTCCGGGAAAAAAACCCAAACCAACATGCGAGCTTACGGAGTGATGTCGCTCCTAAAAGTGTTCACTCAGAAGTGCTTCTTCTGGGAATTATGATTTAGTGAAGTATTATTGAGGAGCCTTTGTAGAGTTGTACTAAATCACAACAGTTCTCTTATCCAAGGATTTTACTTTTGCATAGCTGAGATTTCCTTTAACCTATCTTAACATCATGGTCAATATCTTGGATTGTGCCTGTCCATCCATTTTGGCCAAACTTGTCACCATGTGGCAGAGGAATAAATATTGTTAACACTCTAGAAGTAGTTCACTTAGAATGTAGTTAAATATATGAAATATTCCTAGATAATATCTGTATAAAATTTATTTCTTATTTTCATAATGCATTTTCCTAACAAGGTCTGCAAGTAAAAGAAAATCTCTTTGGGTGTTGATCATGACAATTATACTGTATTTTTCCAGGGAAATTCTTTGGATCTGGGACAAGATATTGGTGTATTTTTCTGTATTACCTAAGATTCTGTGGCTTTTAGGTCCGTATGACTGTAAAAACATAGTTCTTGTTATAGTTCAGTGTGATCTTAGTCTTAGATGGATCTTGGTCTTAGATGGAGTTGCAATATAGTTTCAGATGTCCAGTTTTATCGAGACAAATCTGCATGCTAACAGTTCCACTGTGGACTTCTTCACAGTGTCCAGATATATGTCAGTGCAAAGTGGTTGCTTTAGGCATGTCTCTCTTGTAATAAAATCAGCATTAGATTTTCTGAAAGAATAGAAGCAAACTGTTCAAATGTATCCGTATTTGATGATCAGTTTTTGGTGGTTTTTTTTTAATCAATCCCAATCTTCTTTTTACTTCTCTGTTTAAAGAACTCTTTTTTCACCAATCTGAATTAGTAGAATATTCAGTTTAATAATTTTAATTAACCCAGATACTATTCTGATTTGTTTATGATATAACATAGCACATTAATGCCTTTCGTGGTAACTCTTTGCCACTCTTCTTTTTTCTCCTCACTCCCATGTAATTTTCTTATGAGTAGGCTTCAAAGTCCTTCAGTCCTCAAAAATCATTAGATTCAATTTCTGTTGCTGTTTTCTTATCATAAAGCTTCCTGTGCTGTGCATTAGGGATAGTCATATCAAGTCAGATGAGTAAATTACACAAAGATATTTCAAAGAAAAATATAATGAAACCTTCTATCAAGCAACTACAGACTATCTTGTGGAGGGAGAACCTATCTTACACTGGATGAATTCTTCCCTATTCCTCATTATTATTTTCCTCCTGTTCTTTTTATTGCCTGCTTATGCATCATCTGTCAGTGCACGTCCTAACAACCTGACGCTTTTTAAGTGAAAAAATTCTCTTCCTGATTGTTTTCTTCAGCCCTTTCACCTGCATTTAGATTTCCTCCATTACATGGTACTGCTAAATGCTTCTGCCTTCCAAGTCTATAGGTTTCATCACCCCTGGAGTGCTTGGCTTGTTTTTCAGGTTGCATTGCAGAAGGTGAACTGAATGCCGGGGGGTAGGGGATAGACTTGCTCAGTTTTCCTTCTGTATTATCTACGATTTATGTTAAAGTGAATTTTAGAGTAATGTGCATGTGGTGACTCCAGAAAATCAGCTTAGTTACAGGCCCTTACATGGGCTGTTGTGAGATCCTTTTCTCAATCTCCAGCTACCTTCTCAGTTGTATAGCACCTTCCCTTCACTGCCTGTCTTGTAGTAATGAGGAATGGAAAAAATATCCAGAGATTTATTCTCAGCAGATTAATCACACTGCCCTCTGGTGCTTTCAGCTGAGTTGATTTATCACAATTCATACCATGTTTACCTCTTCTTCAAGCAAACATTTTGCAACCCTCTATTTCCCAGTACTGACTTGCCAGAATACTTTGTAAGCCACAAACAAACAAAAATTATATCCCTTTGCTTACTTAAATAATAGAAATACCCATTTGTTATAGAGTCATGGAAGGTTTTACTCTCTTCTGGCAGCATACCTAGAAGCCAGATCCAACGTGGCAGCAGTTCAGTGGAGGATATACAAACGAAGAAGAGATAATTCCATTCATTGGACTTCCTTATGGACCTCAGCAAGATGTAGTGTTTTCTCTCCCGATGTGGTAACCTCCCTTCTGTATTGTATTCCTTACTGACAAAAATAAATTTTAATAGTCCTTCACTCAAGAAAGCCCTTCAGGTTCCAGCTATTTCTTTTCTGATAATTCCCTGTTCTTTGGTTTTTTGTTTTTTGTTTTTGTTTTTGTTTTTGTTTTTTTTGTGTTGTTTTTGTTTTGTTTTGTTTTGTTTTGTTTTGTTTTTGGTTTNTTTTTTTTTTTTTTTGCATTATCCTGTAGTCAAGCAATAAAAGGTGATTTTGCATGCTCATCTCTTCCAGAGATATTTTCCACTCAGGTGGAACATTATCAGCATAAATGGGATATAATAGTTGTTCTTTACATTATCCTAGAGTGTAAAATCCCTCTGAAACAGTTCAGCAGTTTCAGTCCTAAGTTTTTTATCAGGTAACTGTCTTCTAGAGGCAGTCTCTGGTTTTGTCTTGTTTTGTCTCTATGGATGAAAAGTTCCTCTGCTATTCCAAGGCTGGCCTCTCTGGAGTCTCAGTTATTTTTCTTATGCTTCTTTTACTCAGGTCTTTCCTGTGCTGGGATAGAAGAGTTTAAAAATCAGGGAACCAAAATTGCCTTCCCTGCTCTCCAAGGGCTTGCCTTGGTCTCTGTCCTCAGGGTAGCAGACCCTTAGCAGAGGGAAGCTGTCTCATAGTTGGCTGTTGGTCCCTGCAGGCATCCTTCTGTCACTGAGTCAGGTCTCTCTCTGTTTGCCTGTGCAAGTGAAATACAGAAGTCCGTGGAGAGCAGGTGGGGAGGAACAGGCACGTGGCCTACAATTGTAGCTGCCAGTTTTTAAAGGCTGCAGGAGGCACAGTGGGGTTTGGGCATGAGCTTCAGCACCTTCTGCTGTTGTGTGCTCCTGTTTAGCTGAGGTGGGAGCTGACATCTTCATCACTGGCATTACAAATAGATAAGCAGCAGGTTTGCACTGAGGTGGGTTTCCAAGCCACTGGGGAGCAGGAGAGCCAGCCAAGTTCCCAGCTTCTTGTCTGGCAGGTGGAAACTGCCAGATGACCTGGTCTGAGGCCAGGCTGAGAGCACTGGGAGATGGCTTACAGGTTAGGAGCTGGTGAGAATAGGGCTGTTTTGAGATGCAGTGTTGGCAAGGCTTTATCAGAAAAGAGCATCTAAGATTTAACCACTACAGACTGCTCGGCAGAAATTAGCGTTATTTTATGTTAATGGCGAAAAAAGAAGCATCTGTCAAATACTTATTTATGTATTTATATAATATATTTGCAAGTTTTGAGGAAAGGATTATTTGTGGAGGTTTGGAGTTTTTGTTTATTTGTTTGTTTGTTCGTATGGATTTTTGTTTTGGTGTAGGTGTAGGATTTTATAAAATGACTGTGAAATGGACTTTGCAGACTATCCCTGTAGCTTGTGTGAACTTGATGACTGTATTGGAGATCCTCAGTTTGATAGGATTCCTGAGGGGAAGTCTAGTCTTTCCTGAGTTTTCTCCTGATAGCAAAAAGTTGTTTAGAGAAATTCAGGCTTTGAGACCTAAGCTGGGGATTCTTTTCTGTGTTGGGGACATGAGTCTGTGCTCCTCAGGCAACTCCTTTGCTGAAGATATGTCACAGAGCAGAGTGCCTGTCCTGGAACTGCGCTGATTTTGACCACATAAGGTGACCCAAACCCCACTCCTGAGGTGGAGGCAAGTCAGGATGTATCACTGTATCCTACCTTGCCCCCTTGCCCTCATTCCTGTCATGGAAGGGAGCTATGGATTAGCAGGGAACACGTCACCAAGATCTATGTACATCTTCCAGCCCTTGTCTGTGTGGTCAGGAAGCTGACTTCTACTCCTTTCTGAGATTAATATGATCTGTGGTGAAAAAATCAGAAATATTCATGTCATGAGTGAGGGTGTGGGGGGTTGCAGCTATGCAGCTGATGCAGGAAGGTTTAATTTCTGAGTGGTGACAAGCCAGGCCAGTGGTCAGAAAGGGCCCAGGGGCTCTGACCTTCAGGAACATTTCTTTCCTTGTTGTAAGGAATGCTTAAAGTGGCAGTGGCTGGTCTTTAAAGGAAAGGATAAAGCTGGTTGTGTATGTTCTGCACTGTCCTGATGTGCTGTGGATATCTTTAAATATTTTTGAAGCTTTTGCATGGGAAGGAAAAATACTTTGTTCGTATTTGCATTTCTGACCTTCTAGCAAGTCCCTAATTCTTCAGGGGGTCACTTTTTACCTTTAGGTGTTCTTTTGATATTTGTAATTGGTTCCTTGTTCATCTGAGCGCATGTAAGATTCAGTGTAGCTCTGAAGTTTTATTTTCTGGTTTTGTTTTCTCCAGTTTGTTTCTTCCATCTTTGCTCAAGGATCTGGCTTTGTGTCAGTGATTCTACTGCCTAAATCATATGTACCCTCCTTTCATGAGATGAGTTTTTAAGGGTTTGCCTCTGCACCTGCCATCAGTCTCAATCACTGGTACTATTTTACCTATGATATATAATTGAGGTTGAGATTCATCCTTTGTATAGTCCTCACCACTGCTTTGCTATAAAATACCAAAGTGAAGGACATTTTAAGACTCTCGCTGAAGACCAGTTCCCTGGTTGTAGATAGTTGGTAATTTTAAATGTTTTATATTTCCTCTTCCAGATGATAGTATTTTGCCTACAGGGATAAACGATGCCTTCTGCTTGTCATGTGTGTTACAGGATTTAATGTTATGAGTGCATGTGTTTTATGTGTTGAGACAGAATCTTATTAAAATTAAAAGGTTTCACTGAGCCACATTGATCTCATCTGTTTACAATAACAAGTAATTGTGTATAAAACTGTTAATTATCAGGAAAGTTCAATGTATGTCTTTAATGCTTCATATGATTCCCATATTTCATTTGATTACATGGGTTGAATAATGGTTGCACCATGTACTTTTTAATCAGAGTTGGAAAGCAGAGCCCTTCTCTGCTTTGTTAAGTCTTGGTTGATGAAATGCTTTTTACAAAACTACTTTGGTTTGATTTTGGTTTGGTTTTTTTGGTAAGGTTTAATGTTGTTTTCCATGTATTTTATGAAGCTTTAGAACATAAGTGTGTTTTATTTCTCGTCTCTGGCAACTCAGCCGATTTAAAAGAATTTCACACATCTGACTAATAAACTAAGCTACAGTTTTGATCTTGTAAACACATGTATACATAACTTTATGTTTGAGTAAGATGTTCTGCTAAAATCCAGTAAGAACTTACTGTCAGCAAACTTTTTATATAAACAGGCTTGTTCACAGGGCTGGAGTCAGTTGTATCCAGATCAGTTGGGATAAATGATGGTGTGCCAGCCCTGCCCTGCTGGGTTTTGAGGTTGTCACCATTGGGCACTGTACACTGGGGTGCTGAGGTGTTTGGTGTGCAGTGGTTGTTCTGTTGGGTACAGCGACCATATGGGTTAAGAACGACTGCCCCGTGCTGCTGCTTTTACTGGCCAATGTCCTCATGTCGTGATTCAGCCCTTTATTTTTAGCTGCCTAATTGCAGCCAACTGCTGCACAGAACACAGATAAGGGAATGTATTTTAGCATGAAAATCACAGTAACATATTGAAGAAAGTGTTCTCTGTTTTCTTTTTTTTTCCTGAGAATTGAAATTAACTGATAGATCATTACTTTTTTACAAAGGCCTCATTGTCACACTAAGATCTTGTGGAAGAAAATACACATGAAGAAGCAAAACATAATGACTATGACAGGATGAATGTTCAAGCTTCTCCACACGGCAGAGATAATTATTTATTTTTAATAATATATAAGATAGTTTTGATTATGGAAGGTTAATCTCATCTTCGGAAGAAAGTTTCAGACATTCTGGACTGTGGGAATAAGCTTGAAAGGCATGGAAAACAAATGTAGTCCCTGATTAGAATATGAGAATAATAATGACAAGAGTCATCAGATGCCAGTTTTCCCACAAAGCAAAGTTATCCCCCATTCTTTTGACTGAAAAGTGCTCTGTGCAAAGAAGCAGGTGTAAAACTGACTGTGCCTACAATCTATAGCCACAGCCTGCCATCATGTCAACAGGTTTTTTTGTATTTAGATTTAGTATGTAGCTCATGCTTCTGAAGAGTTTTCACTTATAGAACACTAGAACAAAAGTGTGCATGTTGCTGTGCACAAAAAAACTTCCTCAAACTGAAAAATCAAGGTGAGTTTCAGCCTGAGCTGCATTTGTTGTGATGTTGCCAGAAATAAATGCTTTTAGTCATTGCTACACAGATAAAATGCACATTTCTCTGTCTGTGCTTCTAACACATTCTTTTTCTGCTCTTATTTGTTCTATCCTCATCACTCTAGACTCAGTCCGTCTTTTACCTTTCTCACAAATTTTTGTGTTAGCAAACCGAACACTATGATACTTTAAATAAAATAAATATTGCAGAAACTGGAGACAAATACAAAAAGTGTGACTGTGAGAGAGAATGTGTACATGTTTTTAGTTATCTCCTTGAGAATTACACAATATTGTATTATACACCATAAATGAAATTGCCTAGATGGTGTGGTCTTCATATAGAAGCTTTATATTCTGGAGCTCCTTTGTGAATATTAGAAATTCTTTATTTTTTTTGTAAGTATATTTCTATATGCTTCCACAAAAATTGTTGGAAACAAGTTCAGACAACTCAATGTGAAACATTCATAACAGGTAAATTTTGATTTAATGATTTTGTTATATTTGAAGAATACCGCTATCAGAGATACTTTTGTGTATTTTAGGTACTTTGATATTATATTAGGTGGAATATTATATTAATTATATCCTATTAGGTGGAAAAAGATGGTTCTGGTACAACTGTTATAACTGGAAAATATTTTTAATAATGTGATTGTAACAGTGGTTCCAATCTACTCTTATTGACCTAGGAAGATGTTTTCATTACCAAAAAGTTCTTCAGTGATAAAAGATTCCTTTTAGAAATGCAGCCATGTAAAACTATTTCTGATTGAAATTTAATTTTATATTTTGAGACCTGCTGGGTTACAGTCCTAGATTCATCAATGTCCTATTTTTACCCCCATAATGTTCAACATCCTGGTTTTTGTGTAGTTCTGCTCTAACCAGCGTGTGTAGAATCAATTTGTGTGCCTTTCAGAAATTGGCTATTTTGCAGTTTTGAAGAAATCATATGAGCTTAGAAAAGTTCAAAAATGTTTCCCATAAATACGTTTTTTGGGGGCTACAACACTGCTTTTGTTCTAGGTCATTGTTAGGTTCGTGAGATAACAGATACTATTTTTGCTGAGAGTGAGTGTCTGGCTGACAGAACTACTGTTCCTTGAGTCATCCTTTCTAAAAGATTGGTGTATTAGATTTCAACCAGTGCTCCAAACTCTCCCAGAATCAACACAGTTCCAGTTTGAGATTATTCTCTTGCATCTGGTGGAGGCAAGTTACCCAGATTTGTCAAATCATCTGGAGTTAGTAGTGGCTGTTTTCAGATAGTCTTAGATTGCAAAATATTAAATCACACTTAAATATGTAGTACTGCTAAGAACAGCACTCAGATTTTTAAGACACAATATTAAAAATCTGCCAGTATGAGATTTTTTTAGTGTTTCAGCCTGGACTGGAGCCCACTCTACCCCACGGTGAGAACCAGTAGGCTCAGCCCCAACGCTCTGAAGGTTGCACAGCCCAGAGGTGGTGTCATGGCAGAGTTTACAGTCTACACAGTTTGCACCCATTTACACAGAGAAAAAGTGGTTGCAAATTACATAGTTTTGAACAATTTATCTTTTTTCTTGTAATTTAGTGTAAAAACATATATTGATGATCCACATTTAATGCACAAAACAAATAGCTTTTTGTGGACACATGAGTGCAATTGCTTTGTTTCTAAACCATGATTTTTGGTGTTTCTAAACCATAGTTTTAAAGTTTTGTTTCAGCCAACCATATCTTTCTCCTCATAACTTTTGAATTCCTAGTAGATAAAAGTGGTGCTTTCTTTTTTTAATTGCATATTATGCCTTTGCCAGTTATACATATAATCCTTTTTATTGTTATACTGCTTTTACTTTCTTGAACTTATTGTAAAAAAAAAAAAAATTTAAATCTCCCTCAGCTGTAAGATTGTATCAACAAGTTGTGTGTCACTTCTTGCTGTTTAGTGTTCCCTCAGCTGACTTGGCTCATAGCTGTGATGTACTGGAGACTGCTCCAGTACCTCCTTTCCTACCCTGTTTATTTAAACTAGCTGCACAACAAACTGTACTTTTTAATCACTGTGACTTGAGTGAATAATGCTACATCTATGTGAGTCTATAAATACTTTTCTGAACCCAAATGTGAAAAAACCCCAACAACAGCAAAACGTTTAGGGCTCAGTTGACCAAGCCTGGTGAGAACTTACACATACATCCCATCAGTTACTGAGTATATGCTTATTGATTGGCACAAAGATGATAATCTGAATCCCTGCTAGCCTAGGAGACACTGGAAGCTTTCTGTGCAGAACAAACTAATGCTGTAATGCTGTTTTCCTAATCTGTGTTTTGTTTTTTGTTTGTTTTCTTTTTTAACAGTCTTATGGTAAAGGGGCAAGAAGAAAAAATCGATTTAAAGGATCAGATGGGAGTACATCTTCTGACACTACCTCCAACAGTTTTGTACGCCAGGTATGGGTTTTCAGCTTCTGAAAGAGTAGATGGTATAAATGTTTAATATATAATTTTTATTTTATTTTGTAAGTTGTCAACTCAGAGTGATGCTGTAGTCTGAGAAATAGCAGAAGTCTCTTCTGGCACAGTGAGAAGTATTTGGTTGCTATTGTTTTGATCTTGGCATAAAAATACTTTTTCGTTTCTCATTCATTTCCATGTATAGTAGTTATCCTTATTTTTGTTACTCTAATGCATCAGGTGATTAAAGCTGGAGGAGGAGGCAGAGTCGGATGGAAGTGCCTAAAGTGGCAACATTTGGAAGAAAGAATCAAAACCCTACCAATCCTCAGGGTTTTCCTGCTTAAAATAGTGTTGCATGAGGCAGTGTTAACCTAGATGCTTTCCTCCCACATCTCAGTGTTATTTTAGGGCATGGGTTGGAGGGGAAATCCCTGGCAGCATTTGTCCCCATTGCACTGATGCTGCAAAGAGCCTGAAGAAGATTGGGGCAGTGCTGTAGGCTCCCATGCCCCAGTGTCTCCCTCAAAGGGAGAGATCTTGGTGGAACCTCATGAGGATCCCAGACCAGTGTGGGTGCTTGCAGGACAGCTCATTCTGGCCAACAGAGGGTATCTGGAAGTGCATCCAGAGGCCAGGGTGACTCTGGTGCTACTGAGACTATGCTTTTGAGGCAGGAGGATGTGTGTCATTGGATGTGTGGTTGACAGCTTGGAGAGCAGAAATGGTACCCAGAGCACCACAATGACTGAGCCTGTGCAGTCTGAAACACATTTCTTCATGCCCAGCTAATTTAAGCCATGGTGTTCTCAATGCAGACTTTGCCATCTTTTTAAGAGAGGTTCTGAAACTTGGGAGCTTTCATAGCAGAGTTTTGGAGGTTTTTTTACCATAAGCAGGTACCACACCTCCTTCTCTACTGGCTTGTTTTGCATGTTCCTTCGTCCCAAATGATTTAATGACTCCATTGATGTTGCATTGGTTCTATGAGTACATATCTTCTGTTTACAAAATGCTTCAACTTTGTCCTGCTGTAATTGTATTGGTAGATTTTGTGGTTGGCTGTGGATTTGATAAAGTCAGGCCCTTAAAACGTTTCAGTGTCTGTTGGACATAGACATGAAATATTAATTGATCATGGGAGTTTTCAGTGACAATAAACTATATCAAGGTGGAAATCCTGGATCAAGTAAATTACTTGTGTGGGACATTTTGTCCTGTCTTAAAATACTGTGAAGTCTAAGTAGTGTTTGAGAGTAGCAACAGGATCTCCAAGTTCCAAGGAATCTTTGTAAGGAATTATGTGTGGCTGTTTTCCTTAGCTCCTTGTAGATTTTCATTTCAGCCTGGAACATTTTTAGCAGAGTATGTTTATTTTACACCAGCTGCACATGCTTCTTTGCCTTTCTTGTTTGCCTAAATTAAATATGAAGTTGATCTCAAGTATCTCCTCTTGCTCCTCTTGTCATGGTGGGGAGCAGGGTAAAGAGGATCCATAAGGAGGTGGGACATCAAACAAAGCAGTGATGTTGAAGTGGGCTCCTAGAGATCTGGTTGTCTCTACAGAGTGTGAGGAATGATTTATCAAATCTCCAAAACTAGCATAGGAGGCAAGTTTGGTGAGCTGTAGAATAAGTGTGTATCTTTCCCAGGGCTTTAAAGGGAGTGTGACTTCAAGTGTAGATTTTTACAGAAGAGATTTATGTATTTCCCTGAAATAAAATTTAGTAGTTACTCGAGTGATGTAATACAAATGATTGAAAGGTGAATAGGCTTCTGTGAAGAATCAGAGATTTCTTAGATTGCCGAAGCAAAACTCAGTTTTGAAACAGTATCGTCACAGAAGACAATGAAGGGATGTTAATGTATAAAGTAATTAATGAATAAATGTTTCATGAAATTGTCCAGAGTAAATTTTAAAAAAATCTTCACAAAACATTCCTAGCAAGTAATGTACAGGCAGAGCTGTTCAGGCTGTAGCAGATGTATGAGAAATGCCTCTTCACAGTTGGTGCTGAGACATTTATGTCAGAGCTTGGATTCCATCTTCAATAGGCTTTCCTGCTCTGATTCTTGTCCTGGGACAGCTTGGTCTCTCTTGCACTAAGGAAGAATTGCCACCAACATGACCAGGGTGCCCAGTGTTTCAGATATTAAACGAAATGGAGGCAGAGTTTTCTGCTGGCTCAGCTGCTGTGCCCTTCCCAGAAACACTCTTGGTCTACATATTGTTTATCTCCAGCTGTCTTGCAGGATATTTTACATGGTAGAAATGAACATAATTGTTTTGCAATAACCGTTTATTTGTGGGGAAAAAAAAATCCATTAATTTTGTGTTTCTCCAAGATGGATGAAAATTGCAGAAAAGCAGGGCAGACAAATGAATTTCAACCCTATAGAGTCACTGATGTACTGTTCATTTCCTGTTATTTTATTTTAGTGCTGTCTTAAAACCAGGAAATAAGTTCTTGCTTAAAAATGAATTTGTGGGGCTGTTTAATGGGTGTTTTGATCTAGGCATGGAATACACACAATATATTTGTTTCAGCAGTGCTTGTGATGCCTATAGCTGCCTTTTGTTTTTTGTGGGGCCTTTCCCTCCCTCAGCCCTCCCTCGGTTCCTGTTTCCTTTCCTGTTCCCTTTTTAACTTCTGCAACTTCTATCTCTACAAGTACTCCCCTCTGCACTGAAGAAGGAGTCCTGGGATTTTCCTGAACATTTATCACTAGGATCTGTCTGCATTCTTCATAAAGAAGAAAGAATGTTGGAAGGTGCCTTTGTGACATATTTAGCTGGTCTGTCCTTAAGCTGGGCGAGCTGTGAGAGGTCTCCAGGTTCTTGTCATAAGTATTGATGGAAAGTGGTTGAGTTCCTAACACAGAAATATATTGTGGCTGGATAAAAGAAGGCAAATACATCTAGTCCTAAGGAAATGTTATGGACATTGAAGGCAATTGAGGTATTTGGCAAGAGCAAGGGTATAGGATTCAGTCTTTTGAATACACAGAGCTGCTGGGCATTTAAGTTAAAACTGCTGCAGGAGTGGGGGGACTTCATGTTTATTGCTAACATTGATAAAACTTTATTGTCTGGGTTATAGTATTTTGTTAAGGACATATGCCCCTCTTGCTCCAATGCATACCTGGCAACTTTCCTGCTATGCATACCAAATGCTAGAGTAATAAAAATAATGCCAACTTTGTACTCTCTCCTTCAAATGCAACTAAGTAACATTCAAATTGCTTGAAAACTTCTGCTGTTGTATAAGAATGAAATGTGCTCTGCACAGCCCTATGTGCAATGATCTTTTACATTTAAATCTGTTTTGTGGAGTGCTGAAGCAGAGCAGAGCAATCTATCCAGTATTGTTTCTGATGATGTGTATAAAAGAAGACTTAAACTGGAGCAAGAGCATCTGTATATAATATACAAATTAAACCCCCATTCTTTTCAGTCCAGTTAGTGCTCCTTTGTGCTGTGAATTTTATGTATTGATATAGATTTTTATTATAATTTTTACTTGTGACTCTATAAAACAGATGATATTTTAGGGGAATGTTTGGATCATGTTCTATTTGTTTGTTACAAAAGAAATGTTTGTTTAGTTTTGTCTCCAGCATGTTATTGATGATATTTGAGCTTAAAAAATAACAACAATTTGGCCTTCTTTTTATTTGCTAGCAACTACTGCTTGTCTTTTCAGTAGCAGGAGAATGAAATATTTTCTTCTCTGTTTTTATTGTGAAGTTGTATTGGCAATTAAGCTGTGTATTTGGAAAGCAGAAGCATCACTGCACACCAATCAGCTCCTAACTAAACATAATCAGTTGTCTTTAGGGAACTAAAGGACATTGTGTTATATAGTTTTTCATCATCTTTTTTGAGCTTTGGAGTGATAAGCAGCTTGTTCTTAGGGTTAGTTATGAAAGACTGAATTGGATTTGATCTCTAGTTGTTGCTGTTTTGACTGATGCTTGGTAATGATTTTGTTCCCAAGGGTTTCTTCAAAATACAGATCAGACAACATGCTTTGCACACGACACTGTGGCACTTCCCAGGAACATTATTTTAAGCAAATTGCATGTTCTGATAGCATTACATATTTGGTGGTTGTGCTTCTGGACCCGTCTTGTCAAGGTTTTATTTTAAATCGTAATGATTAATCAGAGAGGCAGTCTAAGTTCTTGGGATTTTTATGTATTGCAAAGGCAGATTAGATTGTGAAATAAGCTGTTGTCTATGGACTGGCTTACAGAAATATTTAAGGTTTTACAGATCTGGGTTTTTTTTTCCTTTAAATATTGGCTTGATGCCTGTTATACTGTGTTCACTCAAAAACACAGCTATAAATAATTATGTAGGGAATTCATTATTCTTCTGCTTTCCTCTAAGGACATTTGCCTAGCTGTGTAATTACCTATTGAATTTTATGAATGGTAAAACTAAGATTTGCTTAAAAACCAATTTGAAAATATTGACTTAGTTTTGCTTGTAAACATGCCTCTTAATCCTGATTTCACCCGAGAACTGGGCTGTGTCAGAAATGTATTCCTCTTGTTTTAATTGCTTGATTTTTTTCTTCCAGATGTACAGCTTAGCTTTGATTTTTAAATTTTTTTTCATTTTCATGAAGGGAAGCGCTTATGTATTCAGTTCATAGAAGCAGTCTGCCAGTGAGACTATGCATTTACAGGCTGAGCCACAAAGAGCTGGGGGAGAGTGGGCACAGATATTAGCTTTGGTCTGGATGCCAAACCATCTTAGGCTGAAAACCTGCCTGTATTTAACCTGCTAGGACTAGTCCTGCTTCTTGAAGAGTATATGTGAACAAGATTGTGGCTAGCCAGAAAATCTAAGTAAATAATTACAAGTAGGTCTCATTTGCCAATTAATATATTCTTACATCCTTTTTGTGCCTCAAATTATGAGACATGTTTTGATTGTAGAGAAAAAAAAGAGCTTTGCAAACTTGCCATTAGCTTTAAAAAATGAGGTATGTGAGGCACTTTTAGAGATACTGCGCAAATACTGATTGTAATACATAAAAATATACACCTACTGCTCAGCTCAATTTTATCATATCCTGTTTCTGATGCAAATGTTTGGGGTTGTTTAGTTAGAGTATTTCTGGTCTCTTTTTGCAGATTTCACTGAAAGCCACAGCAGTGATGCCTGTGGCCTGTGCTTGCTATTGTGGTTGCATTGAAACCTTACAAGAGTGATAAATTCTAGAAAGTCTGCTTATTTCAGGCCCATTAGAACTGTTATTTCATGGGGAATTGATAGAATTGTGGTGCCCTATGTTTTTCACCATAAATTGTAAGTTATTGGAAGAAATGCATTGGACTTGGATAAAGCCAACTTACAGTGAGGTTGGTATAGGGAGCATGATGTCTGCCCTTCTCTGTTCTGTTGTCAGTGGGAGCAGCCAAACTTTCCTCTGAAGGCCAGTGTGTGACTTCAAATCCTGGGCAGGCAGTGTAATTTCAGGGTGACCTGCCGTTTGTGTTGAGCAGTGTGAATCAGTTTTCAGCCAAATCCACTGAGACTGCCTTTGTTGTGATACTACCCTAGGAGTAGTAGCATGGGAAAGCAACTGTTTTTTAATGTACTTCTTGTATGAAGTACACCAAGTTCACAGCGGGGTGAAGAACTTAGAGCAGGGCAGGGATTCATAAGAATATGCCAGTTCAGCTATTGATGTAGAGTTTCATTTATAGCTCATAAATGAATAAGTAAATTCTTTTCAGTTCCTCAGTCATGTGGTAAAAAGCAGTTAGATGGGGAGTGGGAGGAGGGCAGCTTTTAGAAGAGGCCTGGATTGGGAGCATGGGGCTGGAGGAAGAGAGGGAGGAGAAGGAAACTTTCTCTTCTGATGGCACTTGTGGAGCTGCAGACATGGGGGAAAAAAATCCCATTAATCTCATTTAGCTATAGATTTCTTTGGCTGTAGTAAGAGTTTGAAAAGTCTCCTTTTTTGGCCTGGGGAGAATAGAACAGATGCCCCTATAAAGCATGGGATTTTGGCAGGCATGACTGGAGGGGAGATGGCTGAGAAAAAGCCGGCAGAAAGGAAGTTCATTTGTGGACTTCAATTCTTTCATGGGCCCTTTTTTGCCTCAAATGGTTTCTAAGAATAGAAATCAAAATGTTGCCATGTGTTTAAAAAAACCCCACACACCCTCTAACCAAAACAAACAGGCAAAACATCTTAATGCTCTTCTTACACATTTGTTTATGCTTCTTGTAGCAGGGTAGGAGAAAATTAGCGGGGGGAGGGGGGAACAACTAAATATTATGTTTTATTAAAAACAGAAGGGTAGGAGCTCTCTTTATAGCCTTGAATTTTTGTACATATTTGATGTTGCTCTGCATGCAGCTGAAGTCAACACATCCTTTTCCCAGCAGCAGTGGAAATTTAGAAGGTGGGGCTCATACCTGATGTCTGCTGAGATGACTGCCAGTGTTGCTTTGGAGCTTGCTAAGATGATGGGTGGGTGTTGAGAGCTGTCTGAGAGGTCATATGTGGCCAGCTGTGAGAGAACAAGGGAGGTGCAAGCTCTGAAGGGGGGAAGCTGTTGAACCTCCTTCTTTGGAATTCCCATTGCTGCTGGCTGTGTGCTTCTCTGGTTCTATAAGGGAGAGGAGGAATGGGGCTTTCCAGTTGCTCCCTGTCTGCCACAACCATCACTCTGCCAGGTTTGGCAGCATCAGATTTTGTAGAGGGGCTTTCAAGAGGTGTGACAGGACTTGTGCATGGCTGAGCCTGGGGGATTTCCATAGGAGACAGAACTCCTTCCATGCAGAGGAAGGGGAGGAGGAGGCAAGGCCTTAGTTGTTTGGGCAGGCAGAGGTGTAAGGGGTTTTTAAGCATTTAGTGAAACTGGTGAAGGTAAGGAATGGTTTTCGGTAAGATACAGTTGGAGACTCTTCCATCAGAGTGGATGGCATATGAAATGAGCAGAAAGCCTAAACTGGATTAGGCTTAAGCCTTTCTCTTTGGCCAAGTATCTTTATGGCTGGTGATTGCTCTCTGACTGTCTCCATCTTTCAGTTCTCTTCTAATCTGAGTGGGCTGGCAAGAGCTGAACCTCTCAAAAGCCTTACGGCTGTGCTGGGAACATCCTTGTCTGTATTTGCTGCTCTCTCCTGTGGGGTATAGCAAGAGCTCCAAGGAAAAACTACGCAGTTGTAAACAGTAAAGATCAAAATTAGGAATAAGATTGAATGAGAATCAAGTGTTTTGTTTTTTTTTGTCCCCTGCTTCTCCCAGAAAATTCAGTGTGGTTTCTAGTTCTTGTGTGCAGCATTGTCTATAAATTTGTGGTGAGATGCAAAGTTTATTATGTGCTATCACAGATGTCTTCTAGTTGTACTAAGTACAGACATACAAAGTATCTGCAATTGAAGAAAGTTTCTGATGCATATATTTAATTACAGATAATGCAGAGACTGTAAAAATGTTTTATGAAGATAAATGCAGTATTTTTACAACTTTTACTTATGGGCCTGTCCAGTTGGAATTTTTTTTTAACAAGGCCTTAAAATATGGGGGTTCCTTTTATAAATAACATGTTTTAAGTCACTTGGAAAATTCAGTTTATAATTACATTTAAGTGTATCGCAAACAGTTGCTTAGTTCCCGAAGTGTTTTTTGTAATTTTAAATATTGCATTGATTTTCAGGGTTTGCATTTATTCTGTGTGGTTTTGATTGGGAACAAACGCCTAACGCAAGGGAACAGTTTGGTCCTCTGTAAAGCAAATGTCATCTTCTGCTCCAAAATGCAAGCAGATTCATAGGAAAATAACTGCTGGCTGGCCAATGTGCAGCAAGCTGCTTCAATTTCTCTCTACCATGAAGATGAGCTGCTCCCAGTTGTTGGCAAGGCTCAGGGAGTAAAGAAAGATCCTTTGCAATTAGCCAGGGGGATATACTGAATCTTTTGTCTTTAACAATACTCTACCAGTACATTCCTGCTTCAACTCAGGAGTGCTTAGTTTTGCCCCTCACTAAATAGATAACACTGCAAAATATATGTGCCATTTCTGTTTAGTTAGTCACAAAATTGCCAGCTTTATGGGCAGTTGCAGCAGGGAGCTGTCTTCTCTTGGGCTATGTGTTTAGACAGTATTTCCAGTGCTGATTATATGTTCCTGTAGACTTGAATGTTGCTTTTTTTGTGTGTGATCTCACTCAGACTTTGCTGGAATACTAGGTTAATTGAAAAGATTTATGCTTCAATAGTTTTAAAATTAATTGTAAATCTTCTCAGGAGTTTACAATAAAAAAAAATATTTTTGGTTATCAAATTGTAGAGTGATGTCCCTGTGAGCAGAATTTAGTGAGTGTTGTTTCCACTGATGGTCACATAATATTTTAGTTCTGAATATGACTGACCTGGAAAAGAGTAGGACCTTAAGCAAACCTAGGTATATAAAAACACTTCCTTAAAATCTAATATTGTAGAATATATTAATTCTTTTTCCTCTGCCAAAGGAAGTAAGTAATTAATAATACCCTTGAGATGTACAGTATTAATTCTAAGCACCATATAAACCTGTAGTCCCCTATGTGTTAAAGGGTTTAAATCAGATGGTTTGCTAATAGGATAATCAGATCTTGGATAGGAAAGAGAAGTGATTCCTGCAAAAAGGTGGGGAGCTGAAAGAGGGGAGGATGAATGAAGTGAAAAAGGTGCTAGAAAGATGAAGTGAAAAAGGAGAAATATATATGCCTTTGATATTCTTCCTCCTATTGTCACCACTAGTGTTTTCAAGTTTTCATTTGTTGTGCACATTGAACCTGGGGAGTCTGTTACAGGATGAAGAATAGCCTTCCCTTTTATCCCAAATTACCTTTAATTGCTATGTCTTTTATGTTAGAAACATAGCTTTAAGCCATGGTTGATCAGATGGCTCTCGAAGGTGTCCTTACTAGATTGTGCTTTTGCAGGGATTGAGCTGAAGGCAGACATTGTCGTTCCTGTAGAAACAGTAAAGGGCAGCTAGTGGGTTTATTTTTCCTACAAATGGTGTAAAGTATAGCATACGTTCAGTAATCAGCCCTTGCTACTTTTCTAAAAATGTGTTATTGCATGTGTAGTTCTCTGAAAAATCAATCATTCTTTGTCCAACTTCTTCGACCTTATTTATTTTTTAGGAATTCTTTTGAAAGCAGTAATGTGTCAAGGAAATGTTTGTTTATAATAAGGAAAGATTAAAGGCTATTTCAGCCTTGTCCTTGAAATAATTGCTAAGAAAATTGCCAGAGTTAGTAATAGAGTTTAATCGGGAGTTGGTTGGTTTTACACATTTCTTTCCAAGATTAGCTACAATTTATCCATCATCTGCCATTTAAACTGAAATGGAAATAAGATGCTTTCCTAAGCTCCTGGTATTGTCAAATAAAATGCTGAAATAATATGTGAAAGTAAAATTTCCCATGCTTAGGAGAAATAATGTTTGCTCAAACTCCATAAGCAGCTTGAAGATATTAGAGTATAAAATGTGTAAAATCTTCATTTTTCTGTTATTATCTGAGAAAAGTGAACAATATTTAAAATGCTTTTATAGACAAGGCAAAGAAATGAAAGCACATCAATACATTTGAACAATTATGCTATTACTATACTTTGAAATCTGAATGTAGAAAATTAGTCAACACTACACAGTAAATAAGTGTGATGATAAAGTATTGTGTTGAGATAAAGCCTTGGAATGAGATGACAGAGCCAAGTGAAAGCGAGACAGCATCATTTTGAGGCCCAAGAAGCAGTGATTCATTGGAGATAGCTGGGAAGAATTGGCAGTGTGCCGTGTGCTTCTTTTATGGAAATAATTTAACTCTGGAAGGTTAAAGATTTTTCTTAGTGTTACTGGTTAAATGCTCATACACAAGAGCTACTTAGAACAATACTTGAATTTTTTGCATGGTCCTCAGCCTCCATATCATATCATATCATATCATATCATATCATATCATATCATATTTATTTATTTTAGAAAGATTCCGGTCTGCTGGAAGTACACAGGAGTATCACATTTTTTCTTTCTTGCAAATTTTTCCTACTTAGAGTTCAACTCACAGCTTACTTAATTTGGTCCTGTGATATGCCTAAAAGTCAACATGGTAAAATTCTGTTTAATACAGGACTTGGGAGTTATACTGGTATTCCTTCTATAAGAAATCTGCTTTCTACTGTGGCGAGGTTCATTACATCAGCCCAGACCTCAGTACTTAACAGGATACTCAGAAAATCCTTTGGTCTCGTGTGACATGTGTTGTCATGCTCTCTTTGTTATCCTGCACCCTGTATTTTCTCTCAAAGCAGGGTCAGCTAAACCTAGGGTTTATTTCTAGCATGCATCAAATGTATATCATTTGGAGAATGTCCTATTAGTTCTTTAAGTTTTTGAAGGGTAAATGGAGCCCAAAACCACTGGAAAATGTGTATTTTTGATACTGCATCTCCTGCTTGTAACTGTAGCTATGGTTGATTGTTGATGTGGCAAAGCACTCTTGGGTGGCTTACATTTAGCTAGGAGTTACTAATAGCCAGGGGAAATGAAGAGATGAAATAATAATGAAACCCGCTGTTGCAGTGTCTGCTTCATTAAATAAAAGAGGGTAACTTCATCCATGGGAAGAAGTGTACGATGTTACAATTTTGGGAGATATGTGCATTATTTGTCCTTTTATCAACACTGCAAAACAAAAGCCCCAGCCCCAGTTCTGAAGGGAGTCTGTCTTCTCTGAGGGTTCCCTTGGGGTTGCTCTGAAATTGATCTCCTTGCACTGTTTTTCTCACTAAGACTGCAGCATATTGTTCAGAGGGGTGGCATTGATCTTTTCCATTTCTCTAATTTTTGTGCTGTAAAACCTATTTACACTTTCCAGTGCTGTTGGTTCTGCAGGCTCTTTGCAAGTAAAGACAGAACTTGTCCAGATGAAATTATTATCTCTGCTGTTTCCATGACAGTTTTTATTTTCCCCCATTGGAAAATTTGTAGTCAGTTAGCTTAAAATTCTGGATCAGTTTACCCATCCAAAAAGAAGAGTCCTTGATTTAGATATTGAATGGCCTCCTCTTATTGCCTGAATATTTGATAGATGGATTTGGGGGAGATCCTATTCTAAGCAGACTTTTTTGGCAGCATACATAAGATTTTATTTTTCACATTAGGAAAGTTCACTGAATCTATAAGACTGGCATTATTCGTGGTTTTTCAGAATACATGCTTGAAGTCAAGCAGCTGCAACTTACAGTTAATCTGGAAAACACTTACCTCCTCTTACTCTGAGTATCACTCAGGGATTTTTCTCTGCTAGCTCTTTATAAGGCTTTTTGAAAGGTCTTACCAATGGGGTACTGCCAGCTGTGGAACAGGACCTTAACTTGGTCTTATTTGTACTAATGGGTTTCCCTTTCAAGTCTGATTAACTGTGTATGCATAACTAAATTTTTCTGTGAAGGTGGTATTTTAGTGGTCATTCAAGGGTTGGAAACACAATTTCCCTTCTATTTCCAGGAAGACAGGATCTGCTTGAAAATGCATCATCAGTTTTATAACCTAAGTTATTCCCAAACCAGAACACTATGAAAATCTGAGATGTGTATAAACCCTGTCTCTGCCAACTTGGGAAAGCGCTTTTCATTGTTTTGCACTTGTTTGGCAGGAATGTTGTCAGCCATGGGGCAAGGAGACACCCTGAGACAAGTCAGAGTCATTTGCCAGTGCTGTAGCTCCCAAGCTGTGCTGGTTTGCTGGGCTGGTGAGGCTGCACAGGTTGCTCAGCTGGTGGCCAGGGGAGGGGTTTGGATGCTTTTTCCCAGAAGGTGTCCTCTCCAGATCCAGGTGGTGTTGCTTCGATGCTGCTTGGGTCAAGTGCTGCATGCTGCTTCAGAGGACTATAGGAATGGTCCTGTGGATTTTTACTATGCACAGGACAGCCCCTGGCTGGAGATTGGTTGAAGTCCTTACCATGCCAAAGCCATCAAAGTTGGATACCTTAGACCCTCTGGTTTTGCCCACACTGTGGGAAGCCCCTGGGTTGGGAGCCCACCCTATGTGCAGCATGGCATGCAGAGATGCATGTAAACACCATTGCCTTTTTCTTCACCCCTACACTGTAGTTTCCTTGGAAGGGAAGCAGTTTGCAACGAGGCCCAACCTCCTGTGTGTTCCAGAAGTTTCTGAGTTTGGGCCATGGCTGGACCATTTTCTCCCTGTGGCTGCTAGACACAGTCACACACTTGTCTTGTTGGCCTGGATGTCCCCAGCTGCTAACAGGAGACTTCAAATCCTGTTTCGAAAGAATGTTTTGACAAAAAAAATGTATTGGAAATCGTGATGTCAGCAGGTGTTAAGTATGAGATCAGGAAGCAGACAGAAATGGAAATTAAGGTAACGTGTCAATACAGAGAAGAATTCCTAGCCTTTGTAAGCAGAAAACCCAGAACCAGGGTAAAAAAAGGGAATTTTTCCCACTGTGGCTACAAACATGTTACAGGGCCCATTTGCTGTATAGAGTATTCTAGGGATTTTGGAATAGGACCGATTTATCAGATTGCTAGCAGTCTGTTGTTTGTTAGGTCTCTAGGCACCATAAATGAGGGTGACTGAGGCATTTGGCTAAATGTTTTTTACTCCTTATATGGTATATCATTGCCATTTAAGAGCGTGTCTATTAATTACTATCCACTTTGCAAACTTGTCTGCTTTTTCATGAGAAGATAGGGAATAATCTGAGCCATTCTATTTTAGAATATTTTTTTCCTTGCTTTGATCCTGATTTTCTTAGGAGAAGAGGAGAACCTGGTACATGGTCTCTGTTGCTTAGCTCATTTTGGTTGCCTCCAGTGAATGCTGTTGCTGTTAGGCAGGGAGGAAAGTACTTTTTGAGCTCTCACCCGAGCTAGCAGCATTCTTGTTTGTGCTTGATGGTTATGGAGACAGACCATCTCTTCCAGAAGTTGATTTCTATTGCCTAAATTAGTCTTGTGCTCTGAAACACTCTCCAGAAGAAGGAATTGTAGTCCCACTGTGTGCAGGGGGAACATCAGGGAATTGGCTTTCTCCTTTGGCTGCCTGTGGTTGGTTTCTGTGAGCAGTCTCTTTTGCTCATACCTGAGTCTGACACTCAGGCTTTCTTCTTGGCTAATGTTCCTGGACCTGTTTAGCATTAATAGCACCTGTTTAGCTATTGAGCTCATATTCAGCACAGATTGCTATAGCATTTTCTGTGTCTGTACATCTTATTTCAGTGGAAACCTTTTGCATCTGTTCCAATACCTGTGGGGTGTAAAATACAGCAGCACATAAGCTGTTTTTAATTTTATTGCTGTTCTGCATTTAGGAGTGACTCATTGCTTTGGAGACAGAGTTGATAAAAAATTTGCACATCTCATTAATCTAATACTGTAATTCCTGAGAAACATTACACTGAAAAAGCCCATTGTTCAGATGGTGCATGGTAACTTTTATTCCATGGACTAGTACTATGGTTTGCATGAAACAATCCTAGGTGTAATTTTCTAGCAAATAAAAACAGAACACAAGGATTTCTTTACAGAAACCAAAAAATGATGCCTTGGAACTCAGACCTCAGGGAGAATTGGATCAAGAGTTTTAAGAGGCTTCAATTTCATTCTGTTAGTCATACAATTCATTGTCATTAATATCAACCTTGACACTTTTCTGAACAGTGACGTTTTTCTTTCTTTTTCAATATAAATCTAGCAGATTGATGACAACCACCTCATTGACCAAGAGATTGGTTTTAGAACTATTTTAAAGCTCTTGTTTTGTGTAATGGTAGTCCATATAGTGACAGAATAATAATAATAATAAAAGGAAAACCTTATACATCTTTGCTCCCCTTTAATTTTATGATTCTCATTTGAACAAAATGTTTAATGCAGAACATAGCTGTGACTAATTTTAAAATTTTTAAAATGAAATTGATTATCTTCTTGTTTCACTATTTGTTTTTACTTTGTCTTGGAATGTAGTGTCTGATGTCTTCCCTGCTTCCGTCCCCCTCCCAAAAAGCCCAAACCCAAAAGAGCTAATGAAAGGTTGCTACAATCCATTTTTGCATATAAAAAGTTTTGAAAGTGAGGAGAAACTGAAGATAATGTTTGATGTGGCAAACAATCATTCCCAATATTAATTGTAATGGAATGTGTGTATTGTAGGAATGACAAGCAAAAAAGTAGGAAACAAAAACAATGGAGAAGAGCACTGGAAAACATTTGATCGTAGTCAATCTTCAACCTCTCACTTCAAAGACACTAACACTAGGTCAGTTTTAGGCCTGTTTTCTGGGGTCTGGGCAGCTCAACTCCACGTGAGCTTGAAGACCTCCTATCTGGAGCAAGAGCTTGGTGTTTGCTGTAACATCCTGCAGGATAAGTGCCAGAGTTTGCAGCTTTTTTGTATCTTCTGAGACTAATATGTTTGGCATAGTGAAGTTGTTATGGTAATATGCTAAGGATGAAAATTCTGAATGTGGTAAAATGTATGGACAGTTCTTAACTTAAGCCACACTCCCTGGTTGTAACTTATTTAGTGCTGTAAGAAGACAGCACGATGAATTGCACATGCAAGTGAAACTGAGCTTTGCTTTTTTTTTATGTTATCCATAGGATGTGTGTGTGTGTGTGTGTGTGTTTACTTGCTTTATTTCCTTTTTGTCTGGAGGATATAAAAATAGTTCTCTTGCCCTGAAGTTGTGGGCAGACCAGTGGGCACCTGATGTGTGAATTTAACCCACACTTCCTGGAGGGCAATGGTCCATGAGTCGCAGTGATTGCTTTTTTTTTTTGGCTCGTGTTAACGACATCTGCTCTGTTCAACGTTGTATGCATTCCAGGGACTTTCTGTTTATTGCAAGTACAAACTAGGCACAGAAACTCCAATTTAAGAAATATTTCTTTAACTTCCTATAATTTGAGATTCTGACCTCCAGTTTAGGGTGGAGAGTATACCTACATGCAATTCAGTCTAGTAGGTGGTGTTTTAACATGTCTTGGTTCAAGACAGAGAAATAGAAATGAGTAAGCAAAGAGGTAATGTATGAACGTAATTACATGTAATTGTGGGAGAATATTGCATAGACTGCAAGCTTCTGTATTTGTGAGTGTGACTTTCCCTGATCCTGATGAAATGCAGACTTAATAGACAAAGTGAGTGGCTGTATCTTGGAGGAAAGGCTCTTGCCCTCTTGAAGCAGAGGCAGCTGATGCTTGCAGTGACCAATTTTGCAGTTCTGCATGGGCTGTGAGCAGCTGTCCTGTTCCATGGAGGGGATGTAGAGGCACTGGTTTGTAAACTAGTACATCCTACTCTAATCTTTCCTTTTGAGCCCTGCTTTGTTTCATAGTACTTTATGCCATTGGCATTTGATTTTTTTTATCCTGTGACTTAAAATCTAGCTATTATGTTAAGAACAATAGTAAAAGAAATTCCCATCATTTACTGAAGAAAATCTAAAATTCTATGCATTTAAGTTTTTAATAGTAATTTTTTACACATATATTTTATTCATAACATTGGGAAAAAAAATCTGTTTGCCCTACTAGTGCTCTCCAGCAGTTCCACATCTAAGCTTTACATGTTGCTCCACAGTTGCTGTGCTCCAGGTCTTTCCCTTGCTGCCTCTACACCACATTCTGTCATGCATCTATTTCTTCAGCTGATAATATACACCTATTCACAAGATGTTGATCAAATTGGTGACATTTAGTAGTGTACTTAATATACCTTTGATTATGAAGGCATGCCTTTTTTTCTGTTCCTTGTACAGAGCTTATGCTAGTTCTTTATAAATTCTACCTGTGGAATAACCTGGACTTTCCACACTTACCTAAAGATGCTGCCATGCTAGACTAAGAAAAGCTTGTGAGAGTTAAACATATTTCATTTTTGCTCTTACTTCTGTGGGAGTTTTAGATACACAGACTGGTTCTGGTCATGATGCTTTTAAATTTATAGCTTTGTTTTTGCTTGACAAGAAAGGAAGCCAAACTCTATAAGAAAATAAAATGTTCTCTTTTCTGGGATACAGATGCATTATATATTATATATTATGCATAAATCTGTGCGTTGTTTTCTAAATTATGTGTGTTTATTTCCAAAAGTAAGCAAAATTGAATATGAACTGTAATGGAATAAAATAATGAAAGGGTGAGGAGTTTTAAGTTCTCTCAATAATGTCAAAAGTTAACATGCTAGTTGTCTGTTTTTAAATATGGTAGGCATCACCAAAAGTGTTTTGCTACCTTGTTATTATGAGACCAAGGGGCATTTTTTTCTTCTCATTTTCAGCGTATTCTCTTCTGAGTAACTAAAATAATTATCTTACTGGCTTTAATATTTTGGATACAGATTCTGAGATGTATATCTGTCTGGACACTTTTTGAAAGGCAATGAGACGTGTGTTGTCCTGAAAAAATAATCATGCACTGATTAAAATTTAACCACTGTTATCTTGTTGTTTCATTTGCATGCTAAACAATTTTAAAAATTGTTTTACTCTTAGTCGGCATGAATAGTTTAATAAGCTACCAGGTACTACTACTTCTGAATCATCCTGCAGGGAAATAGCTGAGCAGTATTAGTAATATTACTAATAATTGATTGTACCAATTATCAAGTTGCCATAATACTTTCATAATGAAACCTCATTTGTGTAACTTTTTTACACATATCCTTTACCTTAAGAGATGTGACAAAAAAAAAGAATTTTCTTTTTCTTAAAAAGGAAGTAAACAAATATGTTCTTATTGCAATTCTGTTAGTTCTGAAAAATGCTAATTAAACACCTTAAATTGATTGAAGATGTAGATAGGTTTGCCCTTTTCTTTTCCATTTGTTCTTTCCATTGAACTTTTCTAATACTAGTGTTTGGTTATGTGCATTTGATAGGTAATCTTATCAGAAGCTTGCATCATCTGCTTAAACTGGATGAATCTAGTTAGTAATTTCTTACCATGGTATGTCATGTTTGATGTACCACTAAATGGAGTTCCCACTGTGTAAATTTCCTTCTTCATTTTACTTGAGCTTTGAGCCTGAGTGCTCCAGCAGTGTTGTGAGTCCCACCATACTGGAGAGAGTTTGAAGTGTTTCATGGAATCACAGGATAGTTTGGGTTGGAAGGGACCTTTGAACATTGTGTAGTGCTGCCCCAATAAACAGGGACATCTTCAACTGGATCAGGTTGCAGAGAACCATGTCCAGCCTGGCCTTGAATGTTTCCTTGTATGGGGCATCTACCGCTTCTCTGGGCAACTTCTTCCAGTGTCCCACTGCCCTCATCATAAAAGTGTCTTCCTTGCATCTAGTCTAGATGTAGCTAGTATGACAGGTAGTTTCCTTCCCATCTCTCTGTGCTCTTGAGGATGCTAGCACAGTGGTAGAAATTTCTTTCCAAGTCTGTTCCTATCCCCACTTTGAACTATAGGGATGATTACTGGAAGCCTCAAAAAGACTCCTTGGACCGCACTCATATCAATGAATCAGTAATCCTGAGTAATTTCTAGCAGTTTTGGCTCTCGCTCCTGCAATTCCTAGACCTCTCTTCTCAGAGGACCCAGTATGCTATCTTTTGCCCATAAGTCACTTCTAAAATAATTCTTTCAAGTAAAATGAAATCTAATCTTTAATAGATACAGCTCGTGAGTGGAGTAGAAGATTGCTCAGAGTGGCAGCTTTAAAATAGGAGTGTTTTTAAGCAGATGTGCTTCTTGTTTTATTCACTGTCTGGGAGCAGGGTTCAGGTGTCTGCAGTCGTTCCTGGTGAGAGCCGATGTTATCGTTTCCAGGTTCCCTCTGCTAGGAGCTGTCTGTCCTTCTCCACACCAGGGTGGGTGATGGAATCTGCTCTTGGAGATGAGACAGGGGGCCCAACACTGGACGGGCTGCAGGAATCAAGTATTTCAGATGTTGCAGAGGACACTATAAATCTTAGATCCAAGGATGAGCTGGAGACAATTCCTGTGGAAGAAATTCAAGACCTTAAACCTGAGGATTTGCAAGAATCTGCTCCTCCTGAAGCAGCGCAGGACACTAAACCTGGGACTGGGCAGGTACAACAAAGGAATAACTGTAGATTAAAGCTCTGGGGCATTTTTACAGTTGCAGTAATGTATTTGTTTGTAATTACGAGCATACTGTTTTTCAGTTATACTTGGGAAGGCTTGCTTAGGTTTTATGGATTCAGTCGGTTGTTTCTAGAGGTTGTGACTCTCAAGCCCCAGGAGGATTGTGCATATCATGGGAACCCTTTTTGCTTTAACTAGGCAAACGTTTATGTATGCCACTGTCATCTTCAGGAGGATTGAGTGGAGTGAGAGTATCTCTTGCAAGCTGACCTACATAGCCAACTTCCAGGTGTAATGCTGAGCACTATCCATAATGGATAAATTGAAGCTATTAGATATATATATGAGATGAAGTTTTGTGTGCAGTTTGAAATTACTGGCCTCGGCTGAGGGTGAGGCTAGAAATATTGTTCCTATGTGTGGTGTTTGTGGTATTGGTTCCTCTGCAGAAAATTGCATTCTATTTTGATATCACAGATCACGGAGAAACATGAATATTGAGTGCTTCAAGTAGAGCAGGTGTTAAATAGGTTTTCTTCATTGGAAAAACAATTAAAATATTTTCAGTGTTTTTCCAAACAAGTGAAAAAAAGATCTCAGGAATGGGAGACAGGCTTTGACAACTGGTCCTGGTGATCTGAACTTTCTCTGTAACACGAATCCTTGCTCTTCTGTGCTTCAAGAAGCAGATGTCTGAAATTCTGGACTGGGTTCTTGCCCTGAAATTTTCTCATGTTAATGTTTCTCTATAAAATTCCCCCATTTGTATAAATTGTTCAGCTCTCAATGCAGTAGGCATTTTAAACATCTCCAAAGCACCAGGTGAGTGTCCTACCCAGCAAGTATTTTCCTCCAAAGTAGTAGTCCAGATCTACCAGAAACTGGATCTCAGCCTGTTATCTATATCCTGAATGGGTGTCTTTCTGTTCCTTAAATATTTGTTTTGTGATAAATGCTTTGAGTTTTTTTAATCTGAAATTTTAACTGTCAGTCTGATCTTGAAATTAAGAAGTCTGTCCCAAAGAAAGTTTTATTTAAAAAATCATATTGTTGCAAAATATCTAGCTAACAGATTAACTGCTTTTATCTGCAGTATTTTCTTTCTTGTTGAAGGTTTGATTCTTGGGGAAAGAGGTCAGGGTGGGATGGTTGTAATCTTAACCAGTGTGACATGATGGTTGTCAGCATTGAAGCTCCATACACCTGCTCGCTCGCTCCCCCAGCAGTGGGATTGCGGAAGGAATCAGAAGAGTAAAGTGTAGAAAACTTGTGAGATGAGTTAAAAACAGTTTAATAGGAAAAGGAAAAGCAAAGACTACACACACAAGCAAAACAAAACAATGAATTCACTGCTTCCCGTGGGCAGGCAGGTGTTCAGTCATCCCCAGGAGTACAGGAACACAGCACGTGTAATGGTGACTTGGGAAGACAAATGTCATCACTCCAAATGCACCTCCTCCCCCACTCCCCCCTCTTTTTCCCCCAAACTTTATATCCTGAGTATGATTTCATAGGGTTCCTATTCATAGGAGTATCCCTTTGGTCACTTTGGGTCGCCTGTCCCAGCTGTCTTTCCTTGAACCTCCCAAGCACCCCAATCTCCCTTGCCAGTGTGGCAGTATGAAAAGTAGAAAAGGCCTTGGCTCTGTGTAAGCTCTGCTCAGCAACAACAAAAACATCTCTATATCGTCAACCCTGTGTTCAGCGCAAATACAAAACACAGCCCTGTACCAGCCACTGTGAAGAAAATGAACTCTACCCCAGCTGAAACCAGCATACATGGAAAAACCAGGGTACTAAAATTTTAAAGAACAAATGCTTCTGAAACAGGGCTTGCTTTCTACTTCTAAAACTGATTTCTTGGTATGAACAGACTCTAAATCTTAGCCTTTAATAATTGGTTTTCCTATTTGTCAAATAACTTTCTTATTTACTAAATGAAAAATTAAGTATGAGGGAATTATGAAGTTGCACTTAACAGCGCACCTTCATATATTTCTTTATACAGGTAACATTCAGTGTTGCTGAATGTAAGATATGATTGATTAATGAGCCATTGTGATAACATGTCCTACATACTTGAGGCTGGTTTTTAATGCCAAATTAAGAGGAAATCAGCCCCACTGGGCACCTTCAAATATGAAGTCAGGAAAAGACTCCAGAGTGTTATTTTCAAAACTTTGAGATTTCATCTTGGCATAGTTTATTATTTTTCTCTGATGCTGATGAACATACATTTTCAGAACGTAGACACACAGCTCTGCGAAAGCATCACTTTGGCACAACCCTCCTCTCTTCTTTGTTTAATAGCTGGGAACATTTCTTGCTGTTTAGTTCTGTAATGTTTTCTTTTTGCTGTTGCTGACTTCACGTGCAGAATCTCATGTGTTTCAGGGTTGTATGTGTACATGGCCCCTTTCAAAATGAAACAATTAATCATGTTGATAAAGTTGAAAAATTCCTGGCACATGTGCAGGAGTTCTTTGCTTATATTCAGAAGCTCTTTTTATTGTTTTGAAAAGTCATCTAAAGTACATCCCAATATTCTTTAAGCTCTCTGAACATTTAATTTAACTTAAAAAAGATGGGATTAATTAGAAAATATGTTCTGTATTAGGAAACTTCTTCATCTTAATGCTTTGAACTGAATATAAATAGGTTTAGAATGATTTCCATTAGTGTTTTGATGTGAGGTAAATGAAAGCAAAGAACCATTTATAAAGAACTAAAGAAAGCTATTGTTAGTAATGATACAAAATGCTCAATCAGTGCTTTTAAAAATATTTCTGCCTTTTTAGGACTGTCAAGAGGCAAACTTACAGTGTATTCTGGACACTAAGCACTTGCATTATATAATGATGTGTGTGTAGTTCTTGAACTTTAAAAATAATGTTTAGTTTATGAACTTTTCAACTTGAGATACAGCAGATTCTTCCTGGTGACAGAAAGTAAACAGAAGTTAGAACCTGTAGCTTCATTAGATGCCTAGACTAAATACAGTTTGTTTTCTTACAAAGCAGTATGAATGCTATTCATTCCCCAGCCTTTATATTCAGGGACTTCTGGTAGATTTATGGATCTTGAGTGTCTTTTTCTTTCTGTTTCTTTCTCTCCCTCCCTCCTTTTCATTTCTGGCATCATTTCGTATGACTCAGATTTTCCACTATTCTCTCTTTAAAGTGCCAGTGATGTTTGCATAAAACGCCAGTTTAATGGACTAGGAAATTCTGGTTCCTTTTCTCTAGAAACAATCCAGACTAGGCAGTGACCAGCCCAGCATCATCATACAGATGAAAAAGCCACCATTGCTTACCAGTCTCAGCCTATGACTGGGGAATCCTTAGTGGCAGATGATTTCCCCTAATAACAGCAGAATTATGTTCTGTTAGGGGAGCCCAGCCTGAATGGGGCACAGGAGAAGATTGTTTCTGATGTGGTTTCCTGTAAAGCATGTGTGATCTTAATTAAGGGTAAGTGTAATGCTCAGCCAAGTATTTGGGATTTATTACTGCCAAGGTGTTCTTCTTCATATCCTATTGTGGTTTCCCATTCTGCACTGTTTGCTCTGCTCCTTTTCTCCATGCTCCAGGCTAGTCTAACAGATCTCACCTAAAGAAACTAAGTTTGATTCACGTGGGCTCCTTGGTATAATCTATATGTTTATACCACAGTTTCTGCTATTGGTGCTTTCTTTGGATGAAATCAGAAAGCATCCCTACAAGGACCTGGAATCTGCAACCTTGGCTCATTCCCAACATTTGTTGTATCATGCCTTCTTAGGAGAGTGCAGCTGTGTGTCATCTTCACACATGTTCCGAATACATTATGAATGGATGTTGCTCTTTCCCAGAGGATGTGCAACTCTTGTTTCTGTTTGTGATCAGGAGCAATTAAGATTGATAACAAACTTGGAGGAATTAGTAATGGTGGATATCATGCATCTGAAGCAGTCTGATTTGTGTTCTCTCTTCTCAGTAGCATCTTGCTTGTCAGAATTTGCAATGCCCATGATGATGATCCTTAGGGGGATTTGTGTACAAACTTCAAATCATGTGTGAATTTATTTACAGGCCAGACTACCTAATGCTTAGTGAGCTTTCCATGAATTGTTTTAATTGTAGTTTAAATAAGCCAAAAATCACAACAGCTTTCTTCTAGTCTGGATTAACAATTTTAACTCCAAATGATTGTGACAGGGTTCACTTGGACGTGGGGTAATATCCTGTATGATTGGAACCAGTATTATTTACTGTTTTTATCAAAAAAAGATGAAGGGATTGAGTGTACCCTCAGCAAGTTTGCAGATGACATCAAGCTGAGTGGTGCAGCTGACACACCTGAAGAACAGGCTGCCATCCAGAGGGACCTGGACAAGCTGGAGAAGTGGGCCATGGGTATCTCATGAGGTTTAACAAGATCAAATACAAGGTGCTGCACCTGGGTTGGGGCAACCTCCAGTGTCCACGCAGGCTGGGGATCAAGAGATCAAGAGCAGCCCTGCTGAGAAGGACTTGGGGTGTTGGTGTCACAAAGGCTGGGACATGACCAACCATGTGCACTCAGCAAAAAATCCAAACATGTCCTGGGCTGCTCCAAAAGAAATGTGAGCAGTAGTTTGAGGGAGGTGATTCTGCCCTTTTAGTTTATAATTCTTTACTGTGGGGGTGCTGAGGCCCTGGCACACATTGTCTAGAGAAGCTGTGGCTGCCCTATCCCTGTAAGTGTCTAAGGCCAGGTTGGATGGGGCTCTGAGCAAACTGGTCTAGTGAAAAGTGTCCCTGGTTATAGGAGGGGAATGGGAACTAGATGATCTCTAAGGTCCCTTCTAATCCAGGCCATTCTATGATTTCACTGTAATTGGCCCCTGGGTGAGTCCTGTATGTATCATCCTGAATCTCAAGCCAGTAAGTGGAATTGATTTGGCTTCTCAAACTGGCCTGCATTTTATTACTTTTCATGTCTGAACTTGAGGTGAGCCATTAGTTTTGAAGGTGAACGTTCCTTCAGGAAACAGGTGCTCCTTACAAGCTGTCCCTGGCCATGGTCAATAAAGGTGGTGTAAAAAAGGTGAAGCAAGTGTGGTACATGACTTACAGTGCTGAGCCCTCCACAGTCACCGTCTACCAAGGCCTATGTGAAACCTGTGTGAGCAGCTGGAGAATTATGAATCATTGCTCATAATGAGGAGCCATAATTCAGGCAAATAAGTGGTGACTCAGGGGACACTGAATTGTGAAACAGAGAATGGCAGATTAGTTTCAGAGGGGCCCAGGAACGTCCCTTCAGCAAACCAAGGAGTGGGAAATGGCACTTTAAATGCCAAATGATCCAAAACACAGACTCAAGTTATATGCAGGATTTCAGATGCTAGATGAAAATTAGAAGGTTTCATAAATGGATACCAGGATTTTAGGAGGAGAAGAATCCATGAGGTTGAGATTAGTTTATAAAAGACTTTTTTTGAAATCAGAACATTGTGAATCAAGTTTATTGTTCATGTCTCCAGTTACATTATTTAGACCTTACATTATCTGAATTGCTAAGCACATTGAAAGTGTTTTGTTACACTTCAGTATTTATGTGGTTAATGGTGATCATCACAAATTTCTTATTTTAATTTAATGCTAAAAAATCCTTTCACCAACTTTGGTTCCCTCAATTTTTTTTAAAGATGTGCCCTCTAAATTTGTTCTTAATGACTGTCCAAAAGGCAGTTAGTCTCACCTAATTCTTCTAGATTCAGCTTCTAATCCTTTTCTTTTGTTTTGACATTTTCTACTAGATTAAAGACCTGTTTACTGTCACAAGACCTTCCTGCTCCAGCTTATGTGTAATCCTTGTTCAAGTCACCTCTTAACTTTCTTGCTGCAGTAAACAGACTCAACTGCCTTAACGTGCCTGAAGTAATTTTTCTGGCACTCCTCTAAAATTTTACAGTTCTCATCAGCAGCCTGAAAGATGCATGGATATTTGTCCTGTGCACATTATCACTTAATCTTGCTAATAACCATAGCATCACCTACTTGCTCTCTCTTTGCATTTCTTTGTAGGTTCAAAATCATGTTGACCTTCTAAGCTACAGACTTGTTTAGAAGAATTCTCTATGACACCAGTATTGTTCATGATCCTTTCTAATTTGCTTCTTTTCAAAGTATTCAGCTATATACCTAGTTTCCCCTTTAAATAAATCTGTGCACTTAGCTTAAATTAATTTAGTCAGGTCAAGTTTCCACGTGATTGCATCATTTCCATCACTGTTCATTGCATCCTAGATTTTTCAGATTCTGCTTTGTCAGTTACCTGTTTTCTGCAAAATCATTGCCTTATTCCATCCTAAGGATGTTAATTTTATGATGAGTTTGTGAAAAACAGAGGAGGGTCTGTGATGGAGACAGAAGAGGATGGTTCCACAGTGCAAATGGGTGAACTCTGACCTTCGCCCTCTCCTTATGGCAGTGGTGGCAAGGTCAGTGGATGTGAAGCTTGTCATGGGGCAGCAAGTGCATGTGTAGGTTCAAGACACCTGCTGTCACCTGAAGCTGGCCCTTGCAGAGGTAGGAGAGGATACTGGTGTAAGCAGGGAGCACTGTGGTGCTGCCCCGAATAGGAATCTGGTGCACTGGCTAATGCAATGGTTGGGATATGGAAATGCCCAGACCAGTGTAGGATTTCCTGGTTTAAGCTGCCATTAGCTTTACTGAACTTTCTGAGCTCATTTACCATCCTTGTATTTACCTATTAAATGCATCATGGGTCTGGGCTACGTATTTAAAGTAAAATGTAGTTGTTTGTGCTTTGCTTTTTTTCTCAATTTTTTTTTTTTTTGTTTGTCAGTGCACTAAACACCCAAATCTATCTGAAAAAAAAATTTTGTTTAAGAAAATAATTGTAAAATACCACTTTTTCCCAATGAAGAGTTCTAACAGGAGATTATCATAGCTAGAAGCACCAAGCAAATATTTTAGAACAGCAGAAGAAACCTAGTGTTGTGTTACTTTGAGTACCATATGATAAAACTGGTTAGCGTGCTGTCTGAGAGCTATGCCTGTATTTTCAAAGATAAATCCTACATAGTTAGACAGCTAATGCATTATTCATGTGATACTAGGGAGAGGTATAGATTTCTGCAGATAGTTCCATATGGCTGGCCAGAGCAGTAATGTGTAGTCGTTCTTGCTGTCGAGTGCCATGGGAAAACATGATCAGGATGGCATCGTGCTGTTACTCACCAGTTCAGAACCCATCCTCGGCGTGCAGAAAGCTACCAGACTGCAAAATGCAAAATGGGAATGGCAATGAGAAGATAATAAATTTTATGGAAGTTTTTGATGACAGTGGTTCAGTTCTGAATAATGCCATTTAATGATTGTATGTTCCTGTATTTGATATTTTTTGTCAACCGATTATTTTATTTCTTAAAAACACTCTAGCAGAGATGTTTCTAAACATGTATATAAAGAAGATGCTGATAAAAATACTAGGTTGCCTTCAGCTACATGTTTTAGAGGAAATTTTTTAAAAATTACGAGGCTTGGCTTTTTCTGTGTTACTTTCTCTTGATTTTTTGAATAATATCTTCTAAATAATAATGCATTATGATATAGGCATTAACTCATGATGCATGCCCTCTTTAAATTATTTGATCATTGAATTTGCTCTCCCAAAGTTATTTGTTATAAATATTTTGCTGGTGTCCAAGCAGTGTTCAAGTAAACTTTCTAATAATGTCTCTGAAGTCTGACATAACAGGAAATTTGTTATGGTTATATAAAGGTGGGACTTAACAAGATTAAGACATTGGGCTATGGAGCATTTGACTGTGAAGCTCAAATATTCAGTATGAGTGTATACAAAAATGGTGTTGTAGGTTTGACTTATCGTGAACATGAAGGAAACTGCTATAAAAGCAGATCATTGGAATATTTTATTTGTGAAGACTGCTTTTCTTAATGGTATGGAAACTGGGTTACTTGTATCCCCCAATGTTCTGTATTCCACTAATGTCCAAATGATTTTAATTTTTACATAACCTTTGATTTCATGTGCTTCTCTGAAAAAATGCCAGGAATAATTTAAACTTTAAGGCCAGAATTGTATGATTTCTGTCTATAGTGTCTAGCAAGTCAAACTGTGATATTGGTACAGTATTATATGACATTTTATGCATTTTTATCATATCTACTATTAGCAATAATTTCTTGGAGATTCAGCTTATATTTTATAGTTTATTTAAACAGATTTTTTTTGTATTGATCCTTTAAAATATAACCACAAGAATCCTGTTTTGCTTGGAGAATTTAATGAAATATTTCTTCTTCCCGTGGTCCGGAGGGGTATCTCTTTACCACGCAAGGAAATTAAATTAAAAGCTTTCAGACCTTATGGAATTTTCATAGCTGGCATTTGATGGCACTAGAGCTAGATTTCAAGAATTAATAAATATTGTGTTATTAATGAATTGCCTCACTGATAAGGAAAACATACCTCTTTAGTTGCCTACAAAGTGGCTACTAGCATTTCAGATAATCAGATTGTAAACATCAGTGCCCAGTGATCTAGTCTTGGCCTTCTTCAGGAGATGATCTAGTCATATATAAAGCAAGCACTAAAAAAAGACACATTTAAAAATGGAATTTAATACACACTGTTCTGTGCATGAAAATTAATTCACCGAAACTCACATTTAATTTTTTGACAAATACTGTGCATTCAATTGTAAACTCCATGAAGCTTTGCTACATTCTGCAGTTGGCATCTTCTGGAAATCCTGCTGAAAGTGATAAAAAGTACTCAAAGGTGTTATTGAAAGTTGGCAAGAAAGCAGGAAGACATTACAAGGAAGTTTTATTCCAGATATGTGAACATGATGGATTCATATGTTGAATATAAAATTAGGTTTTTGTTTGGGTTCTTTTTAAATTTTGGCCAACACGTTAAAGAATATACACAGGATTAATTATCATAGGAAAAAAAGAGGAAGACAGCATCAATATTGTTTGAGTTTTTAAAGTGCTTTTTCTTCTCTTTGGTTTATTTGAATTATTTTTGTTCTTGCAAGTGCAGAAATCTTCATCTAGGTTAACTATATTAATCAGAGATGGTGATTGAAGAATTAGATGAGGGAGGATAAGAAATCATCACTGCTTCAGTGATAATTGAGCAAAGCTGTAAATGCAAAACACAAATGCATGTGAATTTGGGATATATATTTTAGAGAAGCTGCTATAGCTGGTTTCTGTAATTCTTTCTCTCTTCATGATCACTGCTGAAACACAACTCTGTGTCCCTATGTTTATTGCACAAGGGATTACTCTTCATAGTTTTTATTGCCCAGGCATTGTCAGTTATTTGCAGAGTAAAGTAGAATTAGAATTTCCTACAATATATTATAAGTTTTAAAAAAAGTTCAGAATGTAATAATATTTAATATTTAATGTGGAAGTACAATAGCTTTCTTTAAGAGTAAGTGATAATGTTTTCTGATTACAAAATTTTTGTGATATCTGTCAACATGTATTCAGGGAAACAAAATATGTCTAGCTCTAGTTTCTAGAATATCAGGTTTTGTTAGAGAAGCATAATACATATGCATCTTTTAATGGCTAAAGTGCTGTAATTACTACAGGAGAATGTTTTTTATTCATCTAATAAAGCCAAAGCATTTTAAAATTTTAAATTTCACAGATACTTTGTAAAATAAGTTTGTCTTTTATTCTGCTCAGCAGTCAGACTTAGGTCCCTTGGAATATGGATGTTTATCTCCTGTCATTTTGGCATTAAAATGGTACAGATATATAGATGTGGTTGTTGTGAAGTTACCATGCCCTGCCAGTATGTGTGTATTTTTTTTCCTAATATGTATTCTGCTGCATGGACTGCCCAGCAGCACGTGTGTGTGTGTGTGTGTGTGTGTGTGAGTGAGTGTGTGTGTGTGCGTGCATAATGGATTCCTCTTTTTGTCTTTTCAAATATTCTTTCAGGATAAGTATTTTGCTGCATGTAAATATAATATCCAGAACATATTTTCTAAGCGACCCTAAATGTTACAGATTTTTTTTTTTTTATTCTTGTATTCTTGGTTTGGCCAAGGATCTAAACTTAAGGACACAAATACATGAAAAATATGTGCTTCCATAATTCTGATTTTGTCCTTCACTCTTTAATGTCTCATAAAGTTTTTCAATACAAAAAACATAAACAAAAGCATGGCTGTTAGTTGTTTCCATCTGAATTAAGCTGCAGTGAGTACATATGGAGTACTAAATCACTTATTCAAGGATGTTTATAGAGAATAATTTGTCAGTTGTGTTGACTTTGGCTTAGAGGAAAAATGTCTTTGACTACGGTGCAAATGTGTTCTGCATCTTCTAAATTCTGCAGTTAAAAAAGTTAAGACACAAAGTTTGTTATTGTATATTGAATTTATATTATCAATTTCATTGAATTAAAAGGAAGATTTAATAAGCCAAGGCCAGTGTTGCATGGTAATTTAGCATATTTAGAAAGAAAATGTCACACAATTACTAATTTTTTGTGTGTATACTTGCAGAAAGGACTTTGGATTTCAGAGAGTTACAGAAAAAAATCCCACCGTTCGAAAGAAATTCTACTATAAAGGGCAGACCAGCAAGAAGTTTAATGAAGCTTTCAGTTTCCTTGCAATTGTTTACAAGTGTAAATTGCAAGAAAACTGTAAGAAACATCAGATGACAGTGAACTGGTTAATATTTACAGAATCGTATTTTTGGATACTGAACTGTTGGTCTGGAAAATGAAATTCCATTTTTAATTTCTAAATATATGTTTGTTCCCTCTGCTCTCTGAATTTTATATTTAGTCCAATACACATGACATGGATGCTAAGTTTACCTAAAACAATTATCAATCTTGCCAGCCTTGACAAGGTTAGGGGAATAGTTCTGACCTTTTGCAGTGTCATTTAAAATTGAATATATCTCATGCTGCAGTGTTACAGATATCAAACATGAAGACGAACTTTCTGATAAGAGTAGTTTTGATTACATTTAAACTTTACCATCATATGCTGGAAGTAGATCTCTGTTCCAATGGGATTATTTTGTGTTTAAGATTCATGCATGATATTTTAAAATTTTTCAAAAAAAGTTTAATTTGTCTGGTACTGCACATACATTNGCATCAAAGATATTAGGACATAATGAATGAATCAGCATAGAATTACCAGATATCATCCATTGTATAGTAGTTGTACAATTGCAGGGAATAAGCTCTGTCTTACTGTGAACATCTGAGAGTACAATAATTATTAATGCTCATTAACTTGGTAAGACAAATATTTTGAAAATACAAAGCAAATTGTATTTCAACACTGTTTTTAGTTAACAGTGGATCAAACACTGTTTTTAGTAAGCATTTATGAAGCATTTTAATTTCATTTTAAGGAAGTTTGGTGGTTTTTTTCTACATTCTTGTTTTATCCATAGGTGGTCCTTTGCTCTCATGTTTCCACTTTTGAGGTTTGAAAGATCAAAACTGAGCAAAATTCATGGGTTTTCTTCTTGCTGAAAATTTACATGATATTGCTGGAGGGACACAAGTGAGCTCTGGTTTACTGCAAGATTTCAGGGTCTTCTTTCTTTATATATTGAGGATACTCTAAAAATTGAAAAGTAAGTAAGTCTGCTCATTGTAGAATGTTTTTGATAAGCATGATAGGAAGCTAAAGTGGCAGCTGTGTAAAAACAGAAGCTCGAGGTGTGCCCCAAATATTCTGCAATCCTTGATGGTTCTGGGAAGGTCCAAAGCAATGGTTGAATCATATGTGTGCTGTAAACATTTTGTCCAAGATTAAATCTTGTATGAAATGAAAACCTTTCTGTTTGCAGCGGTGGCCTACAGGGGCATTGGCACTGATTTTTGTTGATCTGCTGAATGATTTCTGTGGTGCTGTGTGATTGCTAAGGGAGAAGTAGCCAAGAGTGTGATCTCCTCTGGGTGTTAGTGACTTCCTTAGATAACCCATTTAAAGGCTTCCTCCTTAGCATTCCACAATCTCCCCACTTCTTCCTTCACTAAGTGCTGGTACATTTTATAGAACTTTTTACCATCAGAGATAAAGGTGTAGTTTTTCTTCAGTTAATCTTTCATTTCTTGCATGTTGTCCAAATCTATTAGAGGATACGATTTTTTCTTGACCTTTGGGTAAAAAAAAGAATAAGGATTGTTAGTAGTACAAGGTAATTATGCAGCCAGAGGATATGATTTTGGAAGCTGCTCCCCATATCTATGTGTTACCAGGAGGGATGTACAGCATCCTAACATTTGCTTCTTATCTTCGTTGATGTTAGGAACGTGAGAAAATCAGCAAGTGTGTTTGTGAACAAAATTATGAAAACAATGTTTTAGATCTATTCAATTTTGCCTGTATATGTGAAAGAATTTACACTGACTACAGTTGGTTGTTATTTTTCACGATAATTATAGATGCTAGCTAAGACTGCTTGGGTGCTAAAATTACTTTCACATCTAAATAAATATAGATATCTTTGCAAAAGGGGTGAAAAAAGTCTGTAACATGAAAGACAGTCTTTAGCATTGGATTGAGCTCTTCTTAAAAGACTCATTCTGAAATCTCTTGTAGTACTGTACTCAGTCCAATAACTTACAGCTTTGAGTGCCAATGCAAGGCTATGTTTCTTATAGAAATAAAAATAAAAGCACCTAGTGGTGAATATCTGATTGTTGGGTTTTTGGGTTTGTTTTTGTTTTTGGGTTTTTTTCTCCTTTTATATTTTGCTGTCTGGATTAGGCTGTGTTTCTTTTTCATATGGTGTGAGATGTTGTGAGAAGACCAGACACTGGTCTTTTGTGTGGTGGCTTTAAGTCACGAGAAGGAACAGCCCTGGATAGGCTGTTTTCTTCCATATCTGAAGGGTGGAAAGGATGGACAGGGAATGTGCAGCTATTGCCACAGCAATTCATTATCCTGTGTGCTTTTTCCAGCACTGTTTGCATACAGGCAGGGAGTAGGTTTGCAACCTTGATGAGTATATAGCCATAATTATTTTGTCTCAGCCACCACTTGGACTAGAGATTTCTGTTTCTTTTAATCTTGGTGCCTCAGGCAGAGCAGAGCAGGGAAAGGACGGTGTATAGTGCAGCCACCAGTGCTGCCATCTAGTCATTCTTCTGCCTTGTCCCAGGAAAGTGGCAGGAGGTCATGCAGACCACCAGGTAGCAGGCTGGGAATCTGTGGTTTAGTCCCTCCTCATGTTGGGGAAGCAGGTTTAAGCAGCTGTCACAGAAACTCTAGTGAAGAAGAAACCTGACAGGATCAGATCACCATGGTGATCTCCTAGTGTCCTTCCCTATACTGAAGAGAGAACTGAATTTTGTTATTCCAGATTTCCCCCTCTCTACTTTGCATGAGCCCAGGAGGCTGGAATACCCACCTTCAGCCTGTGGATGATAGATGTTCTGCAAATTAGCATTTTCCCAAGTGAAAGAAACAGACTGTCAAGAATAAGTTTTATTCACTGTTAGTTCTATAATTTATTAAAAGCCTATGTATATCCAGTTAATTTCTACCAAGAATAACATTTAATATTAAAATAGCTCTCTGTCTAGAAATAAGAGTCTCTTATATATTCTCTGGATTAAAATACTGAAAGGTAAAGAAGTGAGTGCCTTGCATCATTAACACTGAACTTACCTTCCACTCACGTGTGGTATGTGTTAATATAATATTGTTCTGTTCAGGACATGAACTGCATGAAAAAATGCCTCTCTGGTTATAGGGGGTTAATTTCTCTTTGTTGTTTTCTTACATCTGGGTTTCTTTGGGTTTTGATTTTTTTCCCCCAGAAGTTAGATGAGTCTTTATTAATTTATATTTTAGAAAAAGTGTGGTTAAATGTTTTTGTCTGAAATGCTATCTTTCTAAAAGCAGTTCTGCATTGTAGATAGAAATATATTACTGGTATCCCTCTTACAGTATTTGAGTTTCAGAATAAAATAGTAGCCAAGTACTTGATGAGCTCATGATTCTGGATCTTGAGGGTCATATGTCATATGTCTGAAAAACATTGACTACATAGAAAGGGTGTCTTTTGTATTGATGGAGATAGTGCTGGTGAGCTTTAATTAGTATTTCAGTATTAAGTAAAATTTTTTTTTCAGAAGCTTTTGTAGATTTCTTGCACTCAAATAATATTTTGGGACTAGAACAGAGTGAACATTAAGGAGTGATATATTTTAAGTACATGAATAGTCTTCCGCTGTGCAAAATCCCCCATTTTGTTTCCTTTGCAAGGTTTTCTTTTGATTACAGATGGCCTGTGTGATAGTTGCTATAGAAACCAGACCATTTTACTTCAATCTCTCTCTGTTGCTATGGTGTGCTGAGAGCTGCTATGTGTAAAGTGTCATTTAGATTTTTTTGTGATACCCCATGTAATAGTTAACTTGCAGTCAATACTCTCTAACAGGAGATAGAGTAATGTGACATGCTAATTAATGCTTTCTGCCACCAACTGTTGGATTCAACAGTTTGGCAGAAATAGTTGCAAAGTTAATTTAATGGCAGATAAAGCTTTCTTTTAATGCTCTAATATTAGAAGAAAATAACTCGATTAACTCACTGTTAGTCGGAATTGTTTTCCCTGCCGTAGCACGCTCCCTAACTGAGGACAAGTGTATAGAAAGCACCCAGAGCCTCTGAAGGTCTGCAGGGAGGCTACAGCAGCCCAAGAAGCTGGGTTTGCAACCTGCAGTTGCCAGTGACAGCTGTAGCCTTCCGGCAGTTCCCAAAGGCAGCAGCGATTGGGACCGCTGGGTGTGAATGAGCTGGAGCGCAGCTGTCCCGGCCTCCAACCTTCATCCTTCTGCCAGCCTGAAATAAAACAGTGTGGGGTAGGATGTAAGACTTGCAGTACTTCCATGTTGCAGTCTTCATAACTGCCTTTGGCAACTAAAAATTAAAATTAAATCAACTTCTATAAGACTTCAAAAATTAAGTTTTCAGGAAATGCTACAAGGGTGACATGAATGAGTCCTCAGTGAGGATGATGATCCTGTCATTATCCCAAGGTGAGGATGAGATTATTAGTTGTATCCAGAACAAAAGCCTTATGTGAGGCAGGTTAGTGAGGATATCTAACACATACTATGGCAAAATGTTTAGTGATTAGTTGCCTATTGCCAGACCTGGTTAGTCATAGCTCCTTCTTAATATATTTTGCTCAAACCCCAGTTATCAATACAGCATAAAAGTAAATAACAGAGCTTGCCCTGGATCTGAAGTGTCAGTAGGAGTCCCCATGTTAGGGAGTTTGCCTCTCCTCTGGGGTGACCAGCCCCTGGAGGGGCTGTCCTGGGGGCATCAGCAGTTTGCAGCCACTGAGTTGGGCTGGCACGACACCTCAGCCTGCAGCACTGCCGTGTTCCCCTGGAATACACTGGGCAAATGAAGAGAGGGATTTTCTTGGTTCCCAAGTAATAGTAATCATCCCAGAGAGGCTCCAAAATCCTCCTTCCACTATCCCTGCACAGTTTCAGGAATAAACAGCAAGGAGTGTTTAGATCATGCTAGCTACATCCTGAAGCTTCATCAACCCCCTGCTCTGTGACCTGTCTCTTCAGATGGGAAAATGTACCATCAGGGTGCATCTGTGTATGGCTTTGGTAAAGTTGTTTCAAGGGAGAGACTTTGAGTATGAGACAGAACTCATTTTGAAACAGAAAGTCTTAATGTCAGTTGCCTTTCAGATGTGAAATCTTTAATATTATTTAGTCTCCAGTAAAGAAGAGTAAAAAACACTTGTTCTGCTAAGAGGAGTTCTTGGGAAGTGATATGTGCTCTCTGGAAGTGCAATGAGATATACTTTTGTAAACATCAGGATCTCCTTTTCAGATGTTAAATGTTCTTTATGATTTTTAACTTCCAGTAAAGAAGAATAAAGAAAACTTTTTATTTTGTTCTGTTGAGAGGAATTCTGGAGAAGTGATGTGTGCTCTTTGGAAGTGCAACAAGATAAACATTATCATCCCTCAGTGTCCTGAACAGACCAAATTCCACCTTCCAGAACTCCAAGGCAGAAGTTTTCTTGACCCCTTCTTTATTTCGCCTAGAATAAAAAACTCTTTATGGTTTTGTGGCTGTTGTGCCCAAGATGAGCTCTGACCACACTGGATCTCCCACCAGCCTTTCTCTGTTTGTTAGCAGCAGGGATAGTGGGGCACCATCCCTGGTAGGCTTACCTGGCAGCTGTGTCAGGAGTTTATGTTCCATACATGCCAGGAACTTCATATACTTTCTCCTCTTCACTGTGCGGAGTTTCCAGCAGACTTCCAGCAAGTTAAAGTCTCCCAAAAAAAAAGTAATCTTTTATTTTTTTCAAGGCAATAAGTATATAAAGTTAAATGTGGTAAATTTAATTTTTTCATAATGTGATTTACAGTGCTGAAGTTGAGTAGCAGAGATGCCCATTACCTGCCATCAGAGCAGCTGAATCAGGAAGTAGTCATGGCACTTACACTTCCCACTGTTTTTTGGGGTTTTGTAATCACTTATTTTTCTGTTTTTGTAAATAAGCCTACTTTGTTCTTGTAATTGAGCCTAAACCTTAATAATTGAAACTTCTGGTTTAGATCTCATGCCTTTGTTTAGAAAAAAAGGTGAATTTTTGCATATTGGAGAAGCATTAGATTGCAGAGCTATGAGTCCAGAGCACAATTCCTGATTCTGTGAGAGGGATCTGTCTATCATGTTGGACTGCCTTCTAAATTCCACCCTTTCCAACACACACTACAAATGGCACTTGGAGGGTTTGTATTCCTCATGGGTGCTTTGCTGAAAGAATGGGAAATGTCTGTCACAGTCTGTAAGGGCCATGGGTGTGAGCCCTGATGCATTCTAATAATATGGATTTTCACAGTTTTCATACTTTATTAATATTTACAAAGGTGAGGATAAATTTCCATTAAGGAGCCAATACTATATTGCAGACCCTGTAACAGTAAAGTGAATGCACATTTCAGCGTAGTTTTTCATGTTAAAGTCTTAACTAGTCTGCTTAATTAAAAATTAAGTTATTCAAGCCTCTACAGCATTGAGAAAAGCTGTCTGAAGCTGGTTCTTTAAGAGTCAAAATTGAAATGGAGGACATTTGTTTTTGTTCTACCTCATTTATTGTTTTTTTGTTATTGTGTGTGAGCTAATGAAAATGAAAGACCTCTGATCTAGATAATTGAGCCTAGTCATCCAAGATGTATTGAGACTCTGACATCTGGAAACATCAGGGTATATTAATATTGTAATTTTAAATGGTTATGGTTTAAAGGACACTATTAAGACAGCTGTGCTGTGTTTATGGTTTGGACTGTTTTCAAAATCAATCTTTGTCTTACAACATATGTCCACGTGGATAGTATTGAATGTAGATATGCAGGTGGATGCTCCTTGGGTATCATGTAACATGTAATCCAGAGATTGTTCTTAAAACATAAGGGTTTTTTGTTGTTTTTTTGGGTTTTTTTTTAAGCCATGATTGAGTTACTTCTTTGTACCACTCTTATCTAGAAAAAACCAGAAAATTCACAGTAACCCTAGAAGTCACAGTTCATTACTGAGTCACACATAATGTGTTCTTGAGCAGGAAATGTTACTTGCACCATGCTGGCAGAAATAATTTTCAGTTATTGACTGGACTACATTTAGCTATATTATTTCAGGCATGTCTTGATAATTTTGACTATAGTTTTACTTTATGTAGTTATGTAACTACTAATGTAGTCCTTACACATGAAGTATTTTCCATTTATCTCTTATACATTGAGCCTATTTGTACTATTTTAGTTCTTAAGTGACTTTTTAAAACACCTGAAAACCAACAAGAAAACATTAAGGGATTTTTAAGGACATTTAAAGGACTCCAAGACCCTTTTTAAAGTCTTTATGCTTTATGTTCAAGACAGCTTCCTACAGAGATTTCCTTTATATCTCAAGGAAGGCTGTTGCATTTCTGTCTTTTTGGTTGTCTTTATCCCTCTTCAGGAAAAGTGAGACATCTCTTTCTTCTTTGGTTGTACTGGCTTTTAAAAACCCAGAGAATACTGCTGTAAAGTTCGAGTAGGACTGCAGGATGTCTTTATAGGGTCAGAAGAGGAGCAAGATCTTATTGGTGCCACTTCAGGGAGAGACATCTAGTGTCTGATTGCAAATTAGCATGGAAATAGCTTCTATTTCTTTTTTTTTTTTTTTTTTTCCTTAAAGAAAGGTTAGGCTTAAAATAGCACCTTAAGAGCAAAACCACAAAATTATGCCCATGTGATTTGTGGAGTTTAGGTCTGTTTACTGTAGGCAAAGTATTACCAGTAGTGCAGGGATTTTATTTTTATTTTTAAGAGATACTTGATGTAGCAGTGCTTTATAATTAACTGTAAAGCTGAATTTCTTTTACATTTGTCACAGTAGAATACAAGATGTGGTCTTGGGTCTACATGTATTTCTAGAAGTGAAAGTTTCTCTGTTGAAGAGTTGAGTAAAAGTGGAATGAAGCTGCTGACAAAATTATGTTTATTACATCTTTGCTGAAAATTGTAGGTCTAAATCATTTGCTTCTGAGTATGGAATTGACTTTAGTGGCTCAGCATGCTGTGAATATTAACTGAACAGCCTTTTTTCAGTTTGTTGATTAATATGTTTTATTTAGTATTAGTGATAGAGTTCTGGTTGATTTTACTAATGGCTTTCTTCTGTCCTTGTGCCTTTTTTCCCCCCCCCTTTCTACTACTTCTACAAATTTGCAATCTCTTTGGAACACATGCTTTGCTCTGTTTGAGTTCCTTGAAGTACTGTGCACAGTTGGAGCAATGAAAATTATCAAGTATTACAAATAATACCTCAAGTAATATTCTAGATGGTGAAAAGTAGACAAGATTAAACTAAGATGTTGTGTTGGGATTTTTCTGTGTTTTGGTGGGAGGTTTTTGGGTGTGGGTTTGTTTTTTGTTTTTTGTTTTGTTTTTTATTGTTTGGTTTGGTTTGGTTTGGTTTGGTTTGGTTTGGTTTGGNTGTTTGTTTGTTATGGTTGTTTGGTTTTGTTTGGTTTGTTTAAGAAAAATAAATGGAAAATATATTTTTAACTTAAAAAAAGGAAAGGAAAAATATCCTTACTCATTTTCTTCCAGAATTCTGTATCTGTTTTGGGTTAACTTTAGTATTCCCACCATTGCTCAGCTGTTAAAATTTTTGTGCAAGATACAGCCAACAGAACTAAAGTCCAAATCAAAATTTCAGGAAACAAATCTTGCTTTGCTACATTTTAACAAAAATGGTGAGTATACTGTAGAGATTTCTAGTGGCAATTAAATCTACACAATTTGCTGGAGCATAATATGAATTCAAACAGCAAGTCCATAAACGTGCTTGACAACTAATTACTTCATTCAAGAGAAAACTGCCTCCTCCTTTGTTTGATGCCAGAACCATTCTGTGCCTATTGTGTGTGTGGCAGCAGCTGGATAAAACGATTTCCTATACTGTGAATACAGTTAATTGCTGCAGATATCGTTTCCCTTGGTGGAAGGAAACCCTGTGCCATCTGAAGGGAAAAGGAGAAAAGGAAGAAAAGTCCTTCGGGATTGGAACTGTAATTGTGGGCTTGTTTTCTCCAGTCTTTGTCAAGGTAGTTCAGCTCTGAGAACCTAAGCCTGCCAGTGAGGGGAAGGTTGCTGTCCTTGTGATGGATGCAATGCCAGCAATGTGACACCTGTGGACAGATATGCATCTCCATGAGTCTTTGGGGGCGAGTAATGCCCTTGGTTATTCTCAGACACAGGGGTGTGTTGAGAAACGTTTTTCATGAGATGCATCTTTCTCCACAGCGTGGACCTGTTTGTCACTTTATTAGCATTCTCATTTCTGTATTTAATTTGCAGAGGGAAGTGACAGCTTAGTGTGTTCAAGGCACATCCTCTTTCCCCCACCCAGCAAAAGTCTCAAGCTGCTCAGAATGTGAAAGATGTGTTCGACTCTTTCCTCCTGTTTACTCTCCTTACTTTCCTGGAGATGAAAATCAGGGAATAGACTAGGTTTTACCCTCTGTTTTTCTTCCATCTTTTTAGCATTTTCTACCTATAAAATAATTGTAAGAATGGGTAGATATGTAAAACATCACTTCTTAAATTGATTATTGGTGCTTCCTTTAGGAACCACAGTTGAGTTGTGTTTCAAAGGAGAAAGAGCTGTAAATTCAGAACTGGTTTCAGTTCCTGATATAAAAGTGGTAAAGCTCTAAAATATTTTGATTCCCCTTCTGAATATTGTGGGTTTGTTAATGTCTGTGTTTTTTTCAAAAATCAGCTCACAAACGTACTATGTTGATTATTGATGTCACATTACAGACAAGCTGGAGAGCATGGCTAAGCATAAGATGTGATCCTGGACAAATAGAATTTGGGACACATCTTTCTGACTGATTTAATCTGTGAATGAAACCAAACTGGTAATTGTCCAGGAGCTGGCATTTGGTGTGTGCCACATGATAATGGTGTTTGGCCTGTTACCAAGTGTCACAACCTACCTGATGCTACGCAGAAACACATCTACAATTGATCTGAATCCAGCTGCACTCTTTGCTAATATAATTTATGTGCTCTATTGTAACCAAAGCAATATGCAGTCATAGTCTAAGTCAGCCATTTCATGAGTGAAGTAAGCTGCACTATGAATCCTCCATGGAAAAACAGTGTGGATATAAGATTGGTCATGGAAGGTTATTTTTGTCTTTTGGTTCTGTTTCCAAAACATATTAATTATTGCATGCAGTTAGATGACACCTAACTTCTGCCCTCTGCAATATGTGAAAAAAATTCTGTCAAGCCTATGACAATCATCTTTTTTGTAAGAGGAAAAGTTCTAAAAAGAGTGAATGACGTCAAGTGATGGCAGAAAGCAAGATTTATATAACTGCTTGTAGTGACCTGGTAAAGCTGTGGTGAGGAGAGCAGAAGTACTATATAGCTTTTTAAAAGAGGTGTAGCATACGTTTATGGAAGAGATTGTCCTCAAGTAAGGATAGACACTCCTGAATTAGCAGGAGTTTAGATTTTTATGCACTGCGAAGAGTAGGTGAGAGACTGAAGGGGATAGCGGAACATCTTTCTGCATTAAGATTTGTTCTGTTTTGACTTTCATGAAGCAGAGATTGAAATACCAGCACTGATGTATAGTACAGAAGTGTGACAGGCTATGCTGGCCTCTCTTTGCCGTTTTTTAACCATTCATGCCATTCTTTAACCATTCACTGGTGGAGAAATTAGGAGATTGAAATTAAATACTCTTGGACCACCCCAAGACTTCTTCCAGGGATAATTTAAAGTGGGGTGAACTGTACAATGTGCTCAAGCAGCAGGTCCCATTTCTGGAACTCCTGGGGATTTTAGCAGGGATGCAGCAGTGCCAGGGACTGTGCTGGGCAGTGCATGGTGCAGGGGAGACATGCCCTGTCCCCAGCTCTCCTGTCACCCCAGCAAGTCACTTTCCATCCAGGCCAGACTGTTGGCAGGTGTGGAAGGGGCCTATGTTTGTTCATCTGGGAAGGACACCAGTGCCAGTTCCCAGTCTTTCCCTGGGGAGGGCATGGAGCACAGTTGGAAAGCATTTGCTGGCTGACAGCAGAGCCCTACAGGATATTAAGCTACATTGTAAATTAGTACAGTTAGCACAGGGAAGTTTAAGTTTTGGCTTTGAAACAAAATTTTTGCTTTCAAGGCACATTTTATTTTATTTTATTTTATTTTAATTTATTTTATTTTACTTTACTTTAATTAAGTTGTTTAAGGATACAGAAATTAAACATTTTGTTACAGATTAAATAAAAGGCTTGGGGTTCTTAATACATTATTTCATGAACTGTTTATATCTGTGTAAAAAAGTTTGATTTTTCCTTTTACTGGAACCCAATTTACTTTCTTAATCTGTAGCAGTTCAAAAATTATTTTATAAAGGATATGGTTTGAAGCCTGATACCTTTTTAGTTATTTCCTCACATTGCTTTTCAGAATGGAGCTTCTATTTTTTTGGTTGTTTTAGTTCCATTTGATGTCAATCAATATACTCATTTCAGGATTCAAAGTGACACCTACAAGGAAATGTAAAGGTATTAGCAGCACAAAGCACTAGCATTCATTTTCTATATTATACTTTTGTTTGCAATTGGTAACAGTTTTTGACTTGATTATGCCTCAAGATAAAAAAAAAAAAATATAGTGACATGCTGCATTTCACAATAATGGGCTGTGTTCTTTATGATTTGTGTATTGCACGGCAGTAGAGCCTGCACTCCCTCTTCTGCTACTCTTTCCTCATTCCAGTCTGTTTGAACTTCTGATCACTCTGTTATCAAAACAATATGCCATCCAAACAGAGAAGCCAAGATTAGTCAGGCTTAAGTTATCAGGTATGGAGTCTGTCTCAGGAGACAGGGGCTTCCTGACACTGCATCAGGTTTCAAGCAAAGTGGGGCTGTGAGGTTTAAAGTGTTTTCATTTCCAGCAAAATGCTTTGGTACCATCTGAATTCTTCCAAGCAACAAGTAGCTGGAGGAAGTAGAGATCTCATTAGTTAATACCCCAGGGATATCTTATTTGAGTTCATGAGATGGGCCATCTGGAAATTCTTGTTCATTCACATGTTGCATCCTTTTTTGGACACTGAAGAGATCCAAGGTGCTTTATTTGAGTTGCTTTGGAAGTGCCTAAAATAAAATGGGGAGAAATATTTTAAAGTCTCTATTCAAAATAAATAAATAATCAAAAAATCTGTTTCCATCTGAGTTGCCCAGGTTACCATTCTTTGCTATTAAACCAGTCCAAGCTTTGCTGCTGCTTACTGCTATGCTCTTAAGCCCCCCAGCCTTTACTTACCAGAGTGTTCAGTGTGGCTCATGGGAACTTTGGGAACACTGCCAGCTCCAGACAAGAATATTCAGCACAACCATTGTGCCATTTTCATCCTTGTAGTTGTCTTGTATGTCATAGGGTATGTTTGCTAGGATGAAACTTGAGGTCTCCTGATTCAGTTGTGTTTTGCCTGCAAAATACTAATTTAGGAAAAATCTTGGCAGAGCCCAAAGGGTGGCAGAGGTGTACCTTGCAGTTTGCTGTCTCAGCCTTGGAGCTCAAGGATTTCTGGCCTTTCTTTGTCTGGGGTATAGAAGCTGCCCATAGAGCCAGGGGATGGGAAAGCCACATCCCCACAGAAACTGACAAAGCTCAGAGAGTGCCACAAAACTGGTAGTAATGTGTGGTTTTTTCACTTGCCATTGTGTAATGCAGACATTCTTTTAGGGTCTTGGGTCAGTTTGGAGGAGAAAGAATGTTTTGAATTACTGTAATGAAGTGTGCTGAAATTTTTAATAAAAAGTAGGATTTATTTTTCTGTTTTAAAATCTATTCAAATATATTTAGCTTTAGTTCCTAAGGCATTTTGTCCAAAATTGAGGCCCTTTGTGTAATGGTTGCTATGTTTATCCCTCAGTGTTTCCTATAGAACCTGCAGTTTTTACTTGGCAAATCTGTAGCAAATTAATTCTTAGTGAGGTCAAGTACTATCAAAACTGGCAAATGAGCCCAGTACAAATAGGGAGACATAAGTTTTATTAGGAAGTTAGTCTGAAAGGTGATTGTTCATTCTGTTCGATTGGAAATAGTGAAATTCCCATAATTTGCAGAAAATCCATTCATATTGCACCAGCTGCTTTTATTGTACTAGATTTATTTTCCTGGATTTTTTTTTAAATAAGCTGTGATATATATATATATTTTAAAAAAGAAGTTGATGTTTTTGTTTGCTTTGTTTTGTGAGAAAGAATATCACTGGGTACTCTGATTTCTTAAAAAATTGTGACTTGTGTTGCATTTGAACTTCTCCATTCATTATATTGTGGTTTGCTGATCAATAACAAAGAAATTCAGTAGAAATACATTAGGCAGCTGTTTTCCAAGAGTCCACCAAGTTTTGTAATTATGAAGGGAATATTTGAAGAAGGCTTTGGAAGTTAGTGAGACTATTGTAACGGAAAAGTTTTATGCTCTTTCCTTAAATGTTACAGTTTATGTTTATGTTTTCATAGCAGTGCATTCTTAAAACTTTCCAGCATCTTAATATCTATAAAAGCTTCATAAAACAATTGTAAAGCATAATGTAATTGTCTTTTGAATACATTTATTCTTTGGTTAGTAATAAGGACAGATTTAGAAAAACAGACTTCCTTTCAATAAAAATTACACTGGTTGCGTCCTTGCTCACAATACAGAAGTAGAAGAGGATTGCTTTACCATTGTTTTCTAGAAGCTGAACATTAAGTAATATAAGAAATGGAGATTATAAGTTCCTTCTTTAGCAAAAAGACTGCTGCAAGTTAAGTTTAGGCAAAATTCTGTGGCTTTTTGTGTATTTAGTGTTTGTAGAATCAGAGAATGACTGAAGTAGGAAGACATAACTGGAGGTCATTGATTCCAACCCCTTGCTCACAGCAGGCTCAGGTAGAGCTGTTTGCTCAGCACCATGTCTGGGAGGGTTTTAAACATATCCAAGGATGAAGACTGAATACTGTCCCTGGGCAACCTGTAGAAAGTGTTTGACCACCCTCATTGTAAAATAGTTTTCTAATAATTAATTGGAATTGTCTGTATTTGAGTTTGTGCCCATTGCCTCTTGTCCTGTCATGGGGCATCACTGAATTGCTGGTGCTCTTTATGAGCTGGTCCCTTTGGGTATGTAAACATATGCATGAAGTGTCTTCTCTAGGCTGAGCATTACCCACTTTCTGTCTCCTTCATATAAGGTGCTCCAAGCCTTTCATCATCTTCATGGCCCTTGGCTGGACTCGTTCTAGTACATCCCTGTATGTCTTGATGATGCTGCGTTTTTCTGGACAAGAAAATTTTTTGAAGGAAGGAAGGTTTGTAAGATCATGCCCTGTTTCAAATGTGTGATGAACTCTGCACCTCATAAAGGTGCTGCGAGTAAGTGATTTGGAGCCCTCCTGAGATACAGGGACTCACGCTGTGCCTCACTGTGAACATTGTTGTAAGCTGCTTCCAAGTGACCTGTCAGCAGATTCCTGCTTTTTGGGGGACTGAAAAACAAAGGTAGCCAGCTGTGGGAGTACTTTGCTCTGTCTCTTGCTCTAGAAACTGTACTGCTCAAATGTGCTTAGCTGGTGCCTTGCTCTTTTGCTCCTCCTTTATCATCTCCTCCTCCTTCCTCACATTGCTCTTCGGATGAGAGACATGCAGCAGTTTAGGTTAAAAACTCCATGCACTTCTGGCTGCTTCTTTTAGCCTCTCCTGTGACACACTGAGATGTTAGATGACACACATCTAGGAATGGGAGTGGATGCTTCTGAGCAAAAATACATTCCACATCTACTGCGTGTAGCTGGTAATGTTCCAAGGGGGCAGTGCTCGCTGCTTTGGAATGACTCGTCCTCGGTCTGCTCTGTTGTTTTCTTTCCTCCTTATTCTCTGAGGGTTGTTTCTTAACGACTGTCACTTAAAAGAAAATGCAAACTAAATAGTGATGATGCTCAGCATTAGATCGTCCCACTTTACTGTAAAGAACGCGATCAAAACTGTCTGCAGTGGTTATCTCAAATTCCTTCTTCCCTCCAGGCTCACTCCCTTGCAATGCCGGAGCCCCAGTGGCTTGTAAACTGCTTTATATGACAAGAGCTTACTATTAGAACACGCACTCAATACAGGACGTTTATAATTTTCTGGCTGGTTAAGTAGTTTAGCTTAGTCAAAAATCCTTGACTGTGGAGCTCAAAATACTTTTGTCTTGGAGCTAAGCAGATCTGCCCCATGAAACAGGAAAAAAACAAGCCAGGATCATCCTTTGTTCACTCTTTGGACACTTCATGCTCCTCGTTCATTGTTTTGTTTTGTTGGGTTTTTTTTTGGTAGATGGAGATACCAATACTGTGAGTGGATTTACACTAAGTGATGGCTCAGTAGTTCTTTGTGAACCATGGGACACGGGAGCTCTTCTTCCAGATTCCTTTCTTTAACATGAGTTCCAGATGAGTCAGATGGGGTTTGCTTTGGAGTATATTCGTGGATCAACTAATGCTTATCTCATGTCACTTTTAGCTGTATTGGAGGTACCACTGAATCCAGTACAATGGGATGTGTAAGTGTAGACAGCATGGAATTTAACTTAAAGCATGAATCAATGAGCAAATGTGCTGAAATAAAGAGAAAAAGTTAGAACCAGCCAGAAATGGTTAAGGAGAAGAACGTACTAAAAGAAAAGTTTAAAAGACTGTCTCTCTTTGTAAAGTATTTGCTGAAATTCAACCAGATGGAGAGTGACTGTGCTGGTTTCAAAGGCAGAAAAGCAGCTTTTATATCAAGAAACATAAGGAGTACTGTGTCTTCTGTAGTCAAAAGATAGCATTACTGTGCCTGCTGTCAAGTCAGAGGATATTGTATGTGTTAGCAGGTATTCTCCTCTAAACTTAAAAACTGTATTCATTATTTTTATTGTTGCCCAGTGCAGTAATTCCTTCACGTGATTTCAAGAACATTTGCTAAAATTATTTTACCATCTTTTAAGAATTTTAATATATGGATGAAGCAGTTCAAATAGCTTACAGAGAATGTAATGAAATAGGTTTATGATTACTGAATTTAATTTTTCCTTTACACTTTCTAAATTTTCTGTGACTTTTTTTTTAAATGAACCTTTTGTATTCAAAAAAAGGTGCCATCAAGTTTCAAGCATTTGGTTCTTTGACCAACTTTGCCACCTAGTGGTTCTAATGAAATAGAACAGCTAATTTTCTGTATTTTTAAAAAAAGGTAGTATAGCACAGTACTGCGTTTGTTTGGGGTTTTTTTCTCTGCATTGAATTATTCTTTTGAATTAGCATAGTATTCAGATGCAATGAAGCCACTCATAATATGTTATGAAAATAAACACATTATCTTCTAATGTTTAAAAGCTTAGTATGCTTAGGAGAGTTCAATATTTTCTTTTTCCTTTTTTTTTTTTTTTTTTTTTTTTTTTTTTTTTTTTTTAAAAAAACTTTTTTCCACAAAAAANAAATTTACCAGACAGCTTAATTTGAAAATTCCTACTGTGAATTGTTTTTCCTTTAATATCCCTCTGGCATTTATAAAAGAAATTGTCCTTCTTTAGATATTATCCCTACAATGTAGAGAGGAGAAACCTGCACCTGCAGTGCCTGTGCTTCTGTTATGTTTTATAGGCAGGGTGAGTCCACAGTAGGAGCAATAAAAACTGCAAGCATTGTTTTCTCCTCTTCCACTTGCTCCTAGTTCTGATACAGGTCCAAAAGGAATAGAAATTAATCTGGCTCTAAATTGTAATTTTGTATGTGTAGTGCCTATATTTCTGTGAAATTCTGTTAAAATGAAGCTCTGTAGCAGCTGTTGCCTCAGTTTTCCTACCCTGTGGTGGCACACCTGCTGTGAACAGCTGCAGTAGGCAAGAAATGTGTGGTGGGTGCAGTAATGAACCCTAAAATCTCTGGACAGTGGTTGCATCTGACATCTTCTCTCTGGACTACACAAAGCCACAGGCAATGAAAAAATTCTCCAATTTATTTGTAATCTCCCCCTGCCTCCCCCCCCCTCCCCCTTTTTTTCAAAAACCAGAAATGTTACCTTTTGTGTTTTTCTTCCTAGTACACTTTGAACTGGCCTTGTTTACACTTGGGAGAAATTGGCTTAAAGAGAGGTGTTGAGGGAAAATTAATTCTTTCAACAGAAAAAAAAAAAAAAAAGCGCATCATTATCCATGACATGGACATTTGAAATTACATATGGAAAATACAATTTTAATTTAATTTTGGAAAATACAATTCAATTTTGGAAAATGTGATTGCAGCAAATAATTTTTTTAGATGTGAAATATTGCCTTTCAATCTCTCTTGAAACATCCAAATGAAAAAAAAAAAATAGCTGTTGTCTGAGCAGCAGAGCTATAAAATCATGATTTCCTTTTGCTCTATGTTTTTTATGTCATATATCCCAATAATTCTTTTTAGGCAAGTGGCAGTCCGTGCTGTTACTGTTTCAAAATTATATGTATGATGACATGTATGATCCCAGACATGTAAGCATGATCTAGTATTGTGGCAAAGCATGAGATGCTTGTTTATAATTTAATACGATTTTGTGATTATCAAGGGTGTGTGTGTCAATTTATCTACCTTTAGTAGTTGCCAAGCCTGTAGAAACAAAATATCCTTGAAATGTCCAGTATTTCAATTATATGGACTGACAAGTGGAGAATCTGGAGACTGATGAATTAGTGAAAGGGAGGAGGGTCTGCTGCATGAAAGGAGGAATCACAGAATTACATAAAGCTTTGTTCCCTAAGAAACCTATCTAAAAAGCTGTGGGAAAGGCTGTCATGCATCTTGATCAAAATATAGCCAAGAGAGCATTCTGCATACAATAAGAAACTACAATAAGGAACTGAAACTAGTAATATATAGTGTGGTCATCTTCTTAATATTTCATAGCATTCACATTATCAGATTCAGTGCAGAAAATTATTTAATTTTTCTAACTTGTTCAAAGTTCAACTGAATCCCTAACAAAGATTCAACTGAATCCCTAATGTACAGGAATG
>WEIU01009283.1:383300-440494 GCA_013389925.1 Aegithalos caudatus | reverse complement strand
TTTTTTTTTTTTTTTTTTTTTTTTTTTTTTTTTTTTTTTTTTTTTTTTTGAGGAACAACATTGTTGGTAGAGAAGATATTTGTCTCCATATATTGCTCCTTTCTGTGATCTCCTGCATGTTAGATTGTCATGCCCAGACTGTCATGGACAGTCCTGCATCCGTGTGCTGGGATAAAACTGAAGGCCTGGATGGGTTGTATCCATCTTTACCCTCTGTCCATGATTTGCAGCTAATGAGTGCTGTGCAGGCCACACAATGTTAACAAAATTAAATCTGGCTCAGGCATTCTCTCTTGGCTTGCCTGATCATTGACTCTTCCTTCATCCTGGCACCAAGTAATGCCTGAATCCACAAAATTTCCACTCTTCCTCTTCTGTGGTTTCTTTGGACAGGTAATCAGTGTAATGGGGGCGTGAGGTATGCACTTTTTCTGACATGGTGTGGAACAATCTGCAGCTTCTAATGGTAGGAAGTCTCATATGGTCATTATGACTGCATGCTAATACTCAGTTCTAGAAATAAAGACTCTCATACTGGACATTTTCATGGCAGAAGTTGTAGATCATTCCAAGTAAAATATTCACCTTATTCCATCAGTCATGTCTGTGAGATAGGTTCATGCCATTTGTCAAATAGGATTTATTTGGAGTAGTATGGAGGAGCGGCTGAAAGAAGTCCTCCCAGTGAATACTCTCATCTCTTTCTGGAAGTGAAGTTTAAAACATTATTACTAATTATATATTGCCCAGAAATGTTGTCACAATTCTTACTGCCTGCATGGTATGGAACATCTGAAAACACTGGAGCCTGAAGACTGAGCAGTTTATTTCTTTTTCAAACTTTAGTCCAGTCTGTCCACCACTTCAGGAGAGACTCTGCAGCCTTCAGGAGAAGTTGCAAGTCACTCAGAAATCTTGTACTGTCTCCAGCTCTTTGTTCTCTCTGTAAGAGTCTGGAAGTGAACACAGAGTCCAGGGTAACTCTGCATGTTTCTGAGCAGAGCAATTCTGTCAGCCACTTTGCCTGACTCCGTGTGCTGCCTTCTCTTACTGCTGTGAGTGGTCTCATTTGCTGTGGTTCAACTTGCCAACCAAACTGGAAAAACTGGCTTTATGGCAACATAATAGGGTTGACTGAACTTTTTAATCCATGGCAAGTGAGATCAAGGAGGAGGGTCCCCCCAGTTTCTTAAAAGACTGTTCAAGTCACTGTGCAGGGAAGGGCCCAAATCCATATCTGGAAGGCATCTGCTGGAGCATACAGACAGGTAATTTCAAGCCCCTTGAGCATCTCAGTGTACTGCAGTACAGCCTCCTGGTTTCTCAGGATGCAGGTGTGTTTGCAGAGTATGTGTTTATTGCTATTTTTACAGCTATGTAAACAAGGAGTAGATGAGTGTGGCCAGGGAGGACCAACACATGATTATCTGTAAAGGCAAGCCATGGGTTGGGATCCATTGTGCTTTAAATAATAGCATAAAATCTTTAGCTGTCTGGATTTGCAAACACTGAATTTAATAGTGATTTATATGAAAACTCATATGATTGACTTTCTGAATATTTGTGGGCGGGGTTTTTTTGTTTTTTTTAGAATGATCGAATTACACTTTTGTTTATATGGAAGGACTATTCAGAATAAGTCTGAGCTGATGTTTTAAATATTTTTCTCAGATATGTAACTAATTTGATAAAGCATTGAGATGATGTCTGGAAGGCAAATATTCATTACTCTGGCTCTAATCTTAACAAAGAACTATTATAATTTGATATTAAAAAGAAAAAAAAAAAAAAACACTTTAAAAATGCATTCCAAAACAATATAAATTTTATTTGAACATTAGTAGTGAAATTTATGGTATGGCTTGTACTGTGTGTTTTAGTTTAATGTAATTAAAGGACCTTGGTATGGTTTTGTTTCAAGACGCTCCTTTTCTAATGGTGGGGCCTGTAATTGGAGAGCTTTCTGCCTGCAGCAGTGAGTGGGCTCCAGACGTCAGGCTTTTTGTGCCTGTGTCTGGAGGATATTTCAGACCTCCTGAGGGAGCATTCTCTTTTTGGTGTTGTTAGATTTGTGCTAGGGTTTTCTTTTTCCTATTCCTTTTGAGACTGTAATCTTTTCTATTTATCACTTAATAATGTTTCTCACCAGATCATTCTTTATGATGGCAGATGCTGTCCTTTTCTTTGTTCCTTTTGCTTGCCACCTCCCTTTTTCTTCTTTATTGCTGATCTATACTTTTTTTTTCCTAGATAGAACTACTTTTTCTACTCTTCTCCACCATGCTTCTTGTTTTGACCTGCAGAATTCTTCCTTTGCATTTGAAAACTCCTTTTTCTTCTGTTGACATTAGTCTCAGCCCAGGACGGCACCTGCCAGGGCTATTTCTGTGACCCTCCTAATAGTTCTGTGCCATCAGCTCTACTCCTCTATCTATCCCTCTTTTCTTCATTGCTGTTTTTTTTCAGTTTTAGTGGAAGTTTGAGATGTTCACAAGGACACAAGGAGAATTTCCAGGCTAAGGCAGCTGTGGATGAACTGTTGCTGTCAGAATTTACATCCATGATGCTCTTGTTTGTGTATTGTTGGCAGAAAAGCACATGCTGAGGAGGAGGAAAGAAAGTATAAACAAGTTGTGGTTTACTGATGATGGTGTTTAAAAAATTATTTTAGCATAAAAAGTTTTATTTACAGCTTAAGGGAACTGGCTGGAAAAGGGAAAAGTTCTTTAACTAGCTCGAGTGACTGCATTGCCCTCAGTACTATGTGCCTCAGTGCTGTTAGGAAGAAACTGATAATCTATGGATTTGGGGGGATATTTTCTATATTTAAATTTTCTCTAGGACGTCCTTTTACATTCTTTCGATACCCTAATTTTCTAGATTTTTTTTTTGTTTTTAGAAGTATGCGGAGTAGACAGTCAATGAATCAAGTGGAATAAACCAATGTGGCAGTATTTAAAGGGAAAGTGATTTGAATCAAGATTCTCTTAGTCACTGTATGTCAGCCAAACCAGGACAGCCAAACTTTGCACTGCCAAAATTAAAAGTAATAAATTCTCTTTATCTGCATTTACTCTCCTACATCTGTCTAATAAACTGTCTTCATTGTGCTGGGGAATAGTATTGATGCAAAACTCTTTTGATTGCAGCTTCACACATTTTTTCCTATTGTTTTTCCTTTTTAACATCATTAAGTGGCCATAGTTTTTTGGAACTCTGTGTCCCCATTTAAAAGACTTTATAGCATAGATTTTGGACTACAAAGGCTCATTTATCTTGTCTCCCTTACTGAAAATTCTTCTCTCTGCATTTCCTAGGTTCAACCATAGGATTTAATTAACTAGCAAAAGGGGCTTCTTTTGAAAAAGAATCTTAGATTTAGGAGAATTAAGTGGAACATTTGCAGGACATTGTGCATTCTGAGGTAAAATTATATACCAATATGGCTGGTGGATAAAATACTGTGACAGTATCTGCAATAAGGGCCCACTGACATTCCTTTTTCAGTCTGTGCATAATGTAACTACTTGAGTAATAGATTTAAAATATGTAAAATTTCAAGGCAGCAGGAGTAACAAAATTTTAATTTTATACTGAAGTAAAGAATTAGAGAACCCCATTTTAATTATTTTTCACTACCCTCATCTCTTAAGGCTGAGTTCTTATTTCCTTTGGTAATTCTACCACTATTTCACTGTTGTTTAAATGGAGCATTATTTTGTTATTCCTTGCTAATTTGGTTATATCAAAATAATGACATTATTTGCATTGTTTCTGTCAAGAAAAGCTCAGATGTGTGAAACCAACTGCCTTCCCTTGTAGACTGCTCTTCCTCCATCAGTAGCACCCTTGACTTGAATGTTATGTGCATTTTAGTGTCAGAGTTTTCTGAAGCTGTGTTTAGATATGGTGTTTTTAAAAAGGCTTTGTGTTTTCTGAAACCTGTGATATATTACTGAAAAGAATCTGAAAATTTTCAACAAGCTGGGCACGTCAGTAATTGGATGGTCTGTGATTAGACTATTGGAATTAGTAAATGGGAACTGGGATTTGTAATCTCTATCTCCAAACCCACCAGTGATTCATCCTGTGGCTGTGAAAAAATCACATGGATAGAGGCCTGGAACACTTGCCATAAAATTTGAGGAGAATCCTGCTGCATAAGTATGTGTGCAGAAGTATAATATTTTTTACAAATCCAGCAAAAAAATAGTATTTGTTAAAAATAAGCACTCAAAACTATCTTAAGAGATTATTACAAGTAAAATGTAACCTATTTTCATACTTCATTTCTTGCCAGCTTTTTCTCCTTTGCCTTTTCTCTAGTTTCTACACAGTGAACTTGGCAATCCTCATTTGGTAAAATGTTTTCCTCCTTTGTTCATAGTGTTTTATTGGATTGGTTCATCTTTTCTGAATATATTTTGTCCTTTCAGCAGTTACTTTTTTCTTTCTGCTCTTCTTGAGTACAGAGTCTTTGAGTACAATACTTACTGATATCAATGGTGGAGAAAAAATTTAAGTATTCTTGGCAATTTTAATGCATCTTCTGATGAGCTCGCATTCCATAACAATTCTATGAGTGTGAAGTTATGAAAAATTAACTGGGTGTCCTACAATACTAATTGAGTACCCTGAATTCTCTATGGAAGAATGCCATGCTTAATGTCTTTCCTACTATCTTTATACTAAACCAAAGTGGCAAAATTAGTAACTTAGTAATAGGGAAATGAGAGGACTATAAAAGAACACTTTTAGGTTTGAATAGAAAACATAGATTCATGAAGTGCTGAACATAGCAAGAGTGCTTCACTGAGTAGAAACGCTTCTGCAAAAAGTCTTGTAATTGTTCTGTTGTGACTAAACATCCCCTTCCATCAGGAATGTTGAAGGAATGCAAAAAAATTTTCTGAACAAAGCTCTTAAAGAATTAAATCTGGTCAAAAAAGTGAAGGCCAACAAGCAAAACTTCTATAAGTGTATTGTTGATAAAAGAAAAGCAAGGGAAAATAAGGGACCTCTCCAGACAGAAACAGGAGACCTGGCTACTTGTGACATGAAGGCTGAGGTACTCAATGTTCTTTTTGCCTCACTCTTCATTGAAAAATGCTCCAGCTACACCAGCTAATTAAAGAAGGCAAAGGTAGAGACTGGGAAAATGCAGCACTGCCTGTTGTAGCAGATTAGGTTTGAGACCATCTAAGGAACCTGAGGGTGTGCAAATCCATGGGACCTGAGGAAGCGCATCTGTGGCTCCTGAGGGAACTTCCAGGCAAAGTGGCCACTATCAATCATATTTGAGAAGTCATCACAGTCCAGTGATGTTCCCATGGACTGGAAAAGGAGAAACACAATTCTATGTGTTATGGAACAAGGAAAATAAAGGTATGATTGGTGACAGCTCACATGGCTTTACTAAGGACAAATCATGCCTGACAGATTTGGTGTACTCTTACAACTTGATTACAGCATTGGTGGATGAGGCAAGTTGGTCAGGGCATGGTGCTAATAAAACCAAAGTTGTGGGTTCAGTCCCTGTACAGGCCATTCACTCAGCGTTGGACTCAGTGATCCTTGTGGTTCCCTTCCAATGCAGAATATTCTGTGAATCTACCTGGACTTGTGCAAAGCATTTGACGCTGTCCGGTACAGCATTTTGGTCTCTAAACTGGGAGACATGGATCTGACACATGGATAACTCAGCATGTATGGAATTGGCTGGATGGTTGCACTCAAAGCATTGGGGTCAGTGGGTCAATGTCCAAGTGGAGACCAATGATGAGTGAAATTCCCAAGGGGTTGGTTTTGGACTGGCGCTGTTGAACATTTTTGTCAGTAACATGGGCGGTGGGATAAAGATCTTGCTCAGCAAGTTGGCTGACATCAACAAGCTGTGTGGTACACTTCACATGCTGGAGGAAAGGGATGAGATCCGTAGGCATCTTGTTCCACCTGAGAGCTGGGCCTCTCAAAAACACTAAGTACAGGGTCCTGTACCTCGATCAGGAAAATCCCAAGAACAGGCTGTACAGAGATTATTCTGAGTAGAATGAGAGAAGCCCTGAGGAGAAGACTTGGTGTCCTTAGATCTGAGGAGAAGGTGTTGGTAGATGAGAAGCTCCGTGTGACACAGCTATGTGCACTCACCTGAAATCCTGAGTTGCATCATCAATAGTAGCAGATTATCCAGATTATTGATGTTAATAATTCTGATGCTTGCAACATTATAATTTCTGTCCAGTTAACCAAACACACAGTACACACTTGTTTAAGAAACAGAGTAGCAGGTAGCAGGTGGCAGGTAGCCTTTATACTGAGTGTGCTGTAGTAATGGTTTGTGGTTACTCTTTATTTAAAAACAGCTAGTCATCAGGGATGAGTAGTTTTTACACACTCTTCCTCTAGATGGAACCACTCTGCTGCTTCACTTGGATGAAATACTATTTGTTTAACAGCTGAAGAATCTTTTGCAGTGAGTATTTGCAATCATGCATCTATGTTCACGTGTGCATGTGTGAACGGAGCAATCTGTGTGGCATTAGCGCGTGATCCAAGAGAAGGATTGGTTCTGGGGTTTGTGTTGCTTCTGGAAATAAATAATTTGAAGGTAGCGTTTGCACGCTTTGATCTTTTACAGAGTAATAAAAATTCCTATCTTTATGGGAATAATGACCTATTTATTCTCCAGCTGGCAAAATGCTTCATCTTGTCCATCATCTCTGTAAAGTCTATTTCAGAGTTTATAACCAGACTGCTAGCAATAACACCTCCAGTCTTCACATTTTATAATCTTTTCTGCTTGTGGGTTTGTGCAGAGAACTTGGTTGACTATAGCAGACGTTGATACCTCTTGTTTTCAGCAGAGACATCTTACTTCATTTATTGCTTCTCTATTTCCTTTTCTACTTCCAGTAACAAACTATCCCAGTCAAAATATCTTTCTTATTTTTTACTAACACTTTTCCCATATTTTCAAATCATGAGTTTTTTTGGTGAGTTGTGAATACAACTTTTCTAAGCTTCCTCTGCTTTTACCTGACATAAAAATATTCTGTTTACCTCTGTTTCTCCAGTTAGTGTGAGCTACATGCATTACATAATATAGTCTTCATATTGTTTTGCATTGTGAGCCACAGATTTTACTTATACTGGATAGTTCACTATTTCTATGAGCAGCACTCTTTCTAAGGCCTGTGTCACTGCAGGCTGTGCAAGATTCAGAAGATAGACTAGTTGGATTAGTCTGCCTAATCAGAATCAAGCACAGTAAAAGGTTGTCCAAAGAAGAAGAAAAAAAAGTTGCAATACAATTAATTTAATGGTTTTTAGTCTCCATTTTCTCACAAAATACTGAAAGTGTGCTGAAAAAGCATGACCCTATAAAAAACCAGCATGAGTAAATAAATATAAGATGCTGGTTCTTGCTCCCTAGAAGCTAAGGAAAGAAAGGCTTAGTCATGCAAGTCTTTAAGAACTTATCAGCAGAAATCTAATTGAGAGGTTAGAAATCAGATTAATTTAGATCATGTTCATGTGGAATAATAATAAGCTACTTGGACTGAAAGAATTAGAGACAGGATAAAGAGAAATTTAGAGAGGATGTCAAAGAGAAGGAGTCAGGACATCTGGAGGAGGTTTGACCTGTGTATAGAGAAAGCAGGCGGAGAGGAGTCACATTCATGGCACCTTCTGTGGAGGAAATGGTTAATACTGTTATGAACTACAGCGCCCATTTCATTAAAGATACATGTTTAATTTCATTATAGATACATGTTTGCATGTGTCCGAAACCACAGTACCATAATTCAAATTGTCACAGTGCCATTATTTATTGATCTATTTGCATTTTAGTAGAAGTCTTTCTCTACAAGGATTAACATATTTGTGTAGGTTGCATATGAATTACAACACATACCTTACGAGAGGACATCAGGTGCAACAAGTCACTGAAGAGCAGGAGAGATGAAAGAAATCTTATCCTGACTGAGGCAAAAAAGTGTACATTAAACCAGGCAAGACCCTGAAATGATACCTTGTCTAAGAAGGAACTGTTTGCATCTCTGAGGAAACAAAACAGGATTTGACTTGAGAGGAAGATTAACCACTGAGTTGTCTATGTTGGGAGTAAATAAATTCTCAGTGACAAATGTTGAGGGAGAATTCAATGATCAGGTTCATTATAAAATGCTAAGTGTTTCACCAAAAACAGGTACTTAGCAGGAGTCGCACCCTGAGGGTAAAGATATGCAGAGATGGAAAATGGAATAGAAACACAGGAACGTCTGTGGAAAGGATGAGCTTCCTTATCTTTGTCTTCATAAAAAAATTAACTGTTGACTGCTTTAGGTTGAAGGTTTAAGGAAATATTTTTCTTTCTGTTTTAATCTTAAACAGGCTTGTGTCAGAGGTTGGAAAGTTCCTGGATTATAACATACCTATTCCAAGCCTATTGTGAGTCAAATAATTCATTCACTCTACCTTTTAAGAAATACTCTCTTTGTCCAATGCGTGTTCAGGGTGACCAATGGTAACAAAGTTTGCCCTGGAAAAGGGTGTCCTAGGGTCACATGAGCCTGTGTGTCCCAGTAACTGGTGGGGGAACTGAGACAGAAGTTTTTTAAATGGGTCTTCAGTGAGTTTGCCAAGAAAACATTTTAAAACGGTTTCCCTTGTTGTGATCTATGATGATACATCTTCCCATCCATATGGAGCAGGATTTTTGAAAAATTGAAAAGGTTTAACAAACAAACAGCAACAAAAAAAACCTGAAAAATCCCCCAGTCTTAGTTACGTTTCTAAGCTGGATAAAGTGATCCTTGTAATTTTGGAGAAAAAAGCCAAAGCGCTGTAGACTGAAATAAACCTCAGACATGAATCAAAATAACTTTTTCTTCAAAGAGAGAAATAAAAAGGAGACAGAGCAGAGGAGATAAAAACTCTTTCCAGAAATAGTGATATTTACCTGTGGTACAGGCAGAGATCACAGAGGTAGTTTTTGTTCAGTGAACTCTCTGCAGTCACTCATGGCAGAGCTCTGGCTGGATTCAAAGGAAAAATCTCTGTCTTCTTGTGCAAAGCTTGCTCACAGTACAAGTTGTTATTGTGAGGCTGTGTCTCAGGAACACTGAACAGAAAGACTTTCTGTACTCTTAGAGAAATGTCATGATTATAGGCAGAAAAAATTCTTCTTCTTAGATACTGTAAAAATACAAAAGAAATAGCGTAGCTGTTTGGCATTAGGGAAGTCATATATACTCTAGAAAAAATAAATGTATTCAGAGTACATGGTTGATAGATGAGACAGAAAAGGGGTTTATGACTACTGCAGTAAAATAAAAAAGTTGTTCAAGAGCAGTTCAACCAGCTGGAAATAAAAATTTTGTAAAACTGCCAAAGTCAGTGGGACCCAAAGCAATTTGCTGATTAAATGATGATCACATGTGCATGTGCCTGTGGGTTCTGTTTAGTTTCTGTACTTTCATGCTGTAAATTTAAAGCATGCTAAAAAGGGAAAAATTAGACCACAAAATAAAACTTATAGTGTCAGTAGTTTCTTTACAGCTTGTAATACATTTTTTTGTGTGTGTGTGATAAGTCTCTGGGGTGCTCTCCAAATACGAAGGTGTATGAATCACAAATTGAGAGTAACTTCTCTGTCACTTTGCTGTCGCATAACATGTGAATATCTACCCTAGAAGTTCATTTTAAAAAATAAATTATTTCAATATCATTCCTTCATTAAATACAGCAAACTACATTAACAGTTCTTAATATAAGAATTTATTTTTCCTGGAGAATTTTTGAATGCCCCATCCCTGGAAGTGTTCAAGGCCAGGTTGGATGGCGCTCTGAGCAACCTGATCTAGTAAATGGCATACTGCCCCATGGCAGGGAGTTTGGAATTAGAAAATCTTTGAAGTCCTTTCCAAACCAAAAAATTCCATGATTCTATGAATATAAGTGATTAAATAATTGAAGTAAATGCAAAACTCTTGCTGTGATCTCAATAGGTTAACTTTTTCAGTTTGAGCTTCAGAACTCAATGTGTTTCCCACACTGAGTGGTGCAGTGTGGTATCATGACATGGCAGACACGTTTGTCCAAACTGCAGGGCTGGCCAATAACAGTGATCATTAGGCCCAAAGAAAAAATTGATTGTAAGAAATTCTTTCTTGACTGGGAAATAGTTAACATTTCCCAATAAGAACTGGATGAGAAAATAAATGTCAGTTACTCACAAGTCAATAAGGTAAAGTCTGTCACCCAGGGCAAGTAAGTTGGATCAATTTAAGGCCTATTTGATGGAATTGTAATGGGGTCTTGCCAAAACTAGATGCAAACTCCAGGAAGCTGGAGAAGGTATGATCAGGACTTTTTTCAGCCATCAATGTTGGCTCTCCAGTTTTGGTTTCAGCTTGTTGATGCAGGATGTCTGTGCCTGCCCAGCACCAAGAAGAATATATGGGAACATGTGGGCTGCTGCTGTGCTAGGTAAACCTGTTCTCCAAATGCTCTAAAGTCTCAGAGATCAGTGGGAATATCTGGCTTCACACATTTTGTGAAAGTGAAGTTTCAAGACTTTTCCAGTGGCTGCACTTTGCTGTGAAGGAGGACAAAGTAGAGACCCCAGGAAAAGCCATTGCTGCTCTGCTGCTGCAGCTCCCTCCTCCTGCATTCCTGCCTCTTTCTGCCTACTCCTGAGGAGGAGAAGGAGGAGGCTGGAGCAATGCTGCCTGTTCACCAGCTTAAATTGAAGATAGATTGCAGCCTCAGTGTTACATGTTGTGAATCATGCTGAGATGAAGATTTTTCTGGCAGGTTATGAACTTTATAAGAATCTCTCCCATTTTTCATTTGCATAAACTCTTTTGGGTTTGCAGAGTGGTCTGTCTGCTGGCTCTTCTGATCAGGCTCAGGAGACCTCTTTCTGGCACTACTAATAACAGGGCACCCCTGTTAACCATAAATTGCTGCCCATCATTGTGTCATGTGCTGATCTCTTTCATCCCTCAATGATCAAGATATGCTCCTGAACTTGCTCTGCTGCTGGAACATTTAATTTGGTGTATGAAGGATGATGTAATTTGTGGCCTTTTTCCAGTACACTACTCTTGATTATATTGGATTGTGTTGGGCAGCCCAGGAGGATAATCTGTGTATATAATACATAAATATTTCCTGGCCAAGCTGACCTTCATTTAATTACCTTTTCTTTGTCCCCTCTTCTGCCTTTTCTCCCCAGAATGTCTCTTTGACTTTAACTACAAAGGTGTCCTAACCCAGAGTGTTTTCCCTTGATCTGTCCTGGACTGGCTGCTCTGACCACTCTCGCTGTCTTCCCTGCATGTAGGTGCTATCACATGAGAAGCCGAGGTAGAGATCCATCATACCATTTTACCTATAGCAAATACAAATAGGCACAAGGGGAGAGAGAGATTTTAAAAAGACTGTATAAGCCAAAATACTTCTTGATGCATGGTCTTCAAATATTACAATCTTTTCTTTTAATAGCATTTTTGAGAGCATTGTTGTTTTGAAATCAGTGCTTTGCAGTATGTTGCTTGTCCCTGAGGAATGATGTGACATAGTAGGACAGACTGATTTGAACTGGCTTTTCACTGTTGATTTAATTGATCAAAAGACAACATTGGAGGAGCTTAAAATGAAACTGTCTCTCTGAAAGGTTTTCACAGTTCTAGTAGTGATTTTGAATGCCACTCTTCTGACTTCCTGATTGTTTTTAGGAATTTGGGCTTGAAACGCTTGATGATGTTGTCTAACAGCAGCATCCAATAAACTCTGTTATTGCTATAGTCTGGGGTATTTGGCTTTGCAGTCAATGATATTTTTCAATTGATAGCCACAGGAAAACAGGATCTTCTGATAGTATATTTAATTGGGGTTAGAAGTAAATAAAAAGTTAAAACAAATTTTTGTTTTCCCAAGCACTGCTGAACTTTTCATGACTTTGCTTGTGTGTGTACAATGTTTTCATTGATTTGTTGTATAAAATACTGCAAATGAGTCAGCTCCTTTTTTTTTCTCTGTGTGTATTCTGAAGGAACTGTTTGAATGGTTGTAAGACAAAGACCAGAAAAATTTTTAAAAAGAAAATATTCAAGTTATGTCAGTAACTCATAGCAAAGGATATTACACAGCTATTGAAATAATTGCATTAAAAAGCCTTTATTTAATGTATGTATATTTAGATGAGAGATGTACATGAATGGTTGAGGTAGTAGGTTCCATAGTGCACTCACTGTACTTTTGATTTTCTGATATAAGAATTCTACAAAACTTTTCAGGTATAGAAACAATTAATACATTTTAAAAAGAGATACTAGAATTCCTTTTGCTCATCAATGAATTTTGAGGAATTTTATTTCATAGAAGCATTATTAGAATTAATATACTACTTCAGGAATTGATACCTTTCTGAAGATGTACATCTTCTTTTACAAAAAGGTTTGATTTGCCTTGCCATTGGTTACTGATAGTTTCTTTGATTATTTTTCGTAGTGGTTTTGAAGACAATTTAATATGTGACACTCACCAACTCTTAAATTTCATTTCTTCGAGTATTTTTAGTACTTCCATTATTATTTATATACAATGAACTGAAATACCACTGAAATACTACATTTACATACTCTAAGTTTTCCTTTGCTGTGAGTGTGTAATTAATTTTCTGCTTATAAATATCTAATGTGAATTTTTCATTTACCTCTAAGGCACGATGCAGAAGCCAGTAAAAATCAGATATATTTTGTTTTCCCTTTCTTTTGGTGAGCCACTTTTTTTTACACTTTCTTGCATTATTAGGAGACTGTTTTTTTCTATTGCTGAATAGGACAGATACGGAAAGAAATTTTTATCTTACCATCCTTAGAAACTAACTACAGGAACAGATACTGTATGTTATTAATATCTATTGAATTTCTTCCTATTCTGAGAAACATCATCTCTGAGTCAACTGCAGTATCTCAGATGATATACTTTGAAAATATGAATGATGATTATAAACTATGACTACTGCTGAAGAATTATTTTTGAATCAAACTTTGAGTTATCTGAATTTTGTTTGGTTTTACAGCTTTGCAGTTGGGGGCTCTTTGTAAATCCATCCCATTTTCTTCCCTCTCTGCTGGGCTGTAGCAGTGGGCAGCAGCCTTGCTGCCTGACTCCTCCATTCATCCCAGGTACATTGACTCTGAATTGTGCAACTTGGAGGTTTTCTATGAGCATGGCCTGTATTCCAGAAGATTTTAATTTTGAATGAGATTACAGGAAATACTAGTTACAAATTGAGAAACACTAGTTACAAATATGATTTGGCTGTGGGGACCTGCCTTGGACAAGGGCTTGGTTTGCTGCTGTCCTTTGTTTGTCTGGCCAGGCAGGGTGGTGATAGCACTGCTGCAGGTGAGGGACAGGAGGCTGCGAGTCAGAGGGCTTGGAGGGAACCTCAGCAATGGGGCTGTGCAGCCAGGAGTCACTTGGTGGCAGGGAGGAGATGACCACTGAGATGCAGAGCTGTTGGGGACAGCAGCTGGAGGGCATGGTGTCAAAGCTGCAGTATCTTTCCACTATCAGTAAGCAGAAGACTGACCATGTGTTTCATCCTTTCTGTGGCCTGGCCATTTATTTCTCTGTGTAAAGAATAGCAATTATGGTTTGGCTGCCCATGTCACAGTGTGTTACGTATGCAAAGGCTTTCTTTAATGATCTTCATTAAGCAGTGCAACCTTGTAATGTTCTAATTGCTTCACAAACTTTAACGAGCAAATTGGCAGCATTTTTTGCAAGGTCACAGTCTTATTTCTGTTCTGTATCTAGAGAGAAGATACAATAATTCCTGCATCTGCTTATGCTGAAGAGACAAAATGAATGATTTGGGTAACATTCATTTGTTTCAGCCACAGCTCTGAACTGAGGACAGTGGCTGTGAGGCTTGTTGCAATCAAAATCAATGCATACATTCATATGGTTTCTATTCTGGTGAAACTTTTATTAAAACCTCTAAAAAAAAAAGGAAAACCTGGCATAAGAAAGCATTGAGATTAGAAGTCAGTTATTTGAAAGCTAAAACATCCTAGATTTCTGTGTATATGCTGCAATGTGGTATTTAAAAACCAAGAACCAAATTCCCTTTTTCTTAGATTACAGCTATATTCATCACTGGGTGGCTGATACTGAAGGAAAAACAAAATCAATTTTCTTGATGTAAGACATCACTTTCTTTCTGAAGGCAGAGCTAACAATTGTGGGGCAGGAAGAAGGAGGATAGTTTTACGAGTAAAATGGAAATAGATTTGGTACTTGGCTTTTGGAAAGGCTGAACATTTTGCTTAAATCAGAAATTCTCTTAATAGTCAAAGTGTCTTGTGTGCCACCATTTGGGAATACCCAGCTTAAAACAGGTCTGTGATCTCAAAATTGAAGTGATGAAGATTTGTTTGCAGAACTGCTGAGTATGCAATGCAGAAAAAGTCCACAAGTGTGCTCTAAATACAGAAAGCATTACAGAATGTTAAATTCTTGAAAGGATCAGACCAGAATCCTCTCAGACTAGATTCCTCATTAACTAATGGATTCATCTGGAATTTTTTCCAACTATCAAATGAGAATAACAGCAGCAGCTTCCCTCACAAGCATCTTCTGAAGACATGCTCAATAAAGACAGAAAAACTATTGGATGTTGCAGTGACTGTACAAAAAGTGTCACATCAGAAAGGAGAGGATGCATGGTCCAGAATATTTCTGTCATTTTAGGTTTATTGCTAGCATTGTTCCTCTTATAAAGGCCTTCTGTTTTCCACAATGAGATTTGTGTCCTCTGGAATTAAAGATTGCACCATACATCCTACTTACAAGAGGGTTAATTTCTGGACTTTCTAGTCTTGCTAGCATCTAAATTTTTGAGATTTATTGTATTTTATTTCATTATATTTTAGCAGTAGGATTTTTTTTTAATGTATGGCAATGGCATTAACTTAGCAGCTTAAAGTAAAATTCAGTATTTCAAAATCCTTCTGTGTGAGGGAATAAATTTAGTTCATTTTATTTGAGCACGTCTGGAAAGCCTTTAGCAGCTGCTGCTCTAAAATTCTGTGAACTGAGTTAATATTCAGAAGGAGAAAGCTCAAATGCCAGCTGTTTTTCAGCTTGTATAGGACCAAGTGTATATTTATTGTCATAGTATATAGGGGCAGATATGATCTAATCCATTTTACACCAGTGACAGTACTATAGGATACCTTTGTGTTAGATGCTAATGTAACAGACTCTAGACTTATATTCTTTAACTTTCAGAATGAAATAAAGTAATTTCTCTGAAATATTTTCTTTAATATGTCTAGACATGGTATATTTGAAACAGAACTGTTTCTAATAACTGCTTAAGATCTCATTGAGAATTTTTCACTGCATAAACTTTCCACACTGCTGGATTTATATCCAGTTGTATATCTTTGTATTCCACCCATCCGACTACTAGAGTTTGAATCTCAATGCACTGACTGAAGGCAATCATCCACTCATTTATTTGAGTCCCAGTCATTTAAAGCTACAGACAGTGCTTCAGTTCCATAATACTGAGTAGACTTATGAAAAAGAGGAGAATCTAATTAAAAACTGTGTGCATATAAACCTTCTTTCTAGTATATGTAATGCAGAATGTACCAGACTTAGTTTCTGATTACCTACAATGTGGACTAGAAATAAGCATAGGACTGTAATTATTTAAAAATCAGATGTCCATTTCTAGTGGGAAATGCACACTTTTTATCTCTGTCCCAGTCGCATAAGCAGTTTCTAGAGTTTCTTTTAATAAAATAAGAAGTTTATGTTGCCACCTTGGAAAAAACCTTCATATTATTTTAATACCCACAAACAAATCATGGACCATCCACAAATTGAATTCTTGCAGTCATAAATCCATTGCATTTATGCAAATACATTAAATAATCAGAGTAAAGTGACAGATGATGCTTGAAGCATCTAATCTAGGTCTGTATCATGAGTAGATAATAATATTAAGTTATTATTTAGGAAGTCCTAGAAAAATGGTATGTTGTCATGCAGACTGCATCTGTCTGCCACATTCACGGTGTCTGTCAGCTAGACTTAATTTTGTACATTTTTTAATGCTTTTTATCAGATTATCCCCCTTTTCTATGTCACCATCTTCTTTTCTATTTTTTGTTTTCTTCTTTTCAAGATAAAATATCAATATTTTAGGATTGTACTGTACCTTTTTACCTCATAGCTCATATTCACATTTAAATTAATATATGCATTTGAATATGGTTCAGGTAGGTCACCTTCCTTGTACATTTAATGAAAAAGCACATTTGAATTTGGAAAAAGCACATTTGAATTAAATGCTCTTGGTGAGTTGTGTGGATACTGTCAGTAGCATTTGCAGATGTTATCCCAGGGAAGGATGATGCTTCTCAAGTTCCATGCTCAGATGCCACGTAGGGACATTTGGACTGGATCCATATATGAGCAGTAGCAAGCATGTACACAGAGCACTCTAGGTACATAGAGCTGCTCTTTGATGCTTTGTGGTGAATCTGTGAGACTCCAACAAACTCTTCCATCTGGAAATGGTCTGAAATGCTCCCCTGTAAGTTCATGTGGCTATTGAAAACAGAATCCCTTTTCTCTCGTTTATAAAGACAGTGCAGTCTGGCTTGTTTCCACTGCACTGTTTCTCTTTTAATGGACTGCTCCAAATGCTCTCATACTGTGCAGTGAAGCATAAGTATTTTGCAAATGGTACTGGCCCGTGCGCTGAGTGAGGAAGCAGAGGTCTTCCTGTATAATCCGATTTCAATCAACTCACTCTAATCACTACTGATAGTTGCAAAATTTAGCCTGGATCTGCACTGGTAATCTAGATTGACAGGAGGTAAAAGTAAAAGGACAGAAGGGCAGAGGAACAAAGAGAAAGGAGCAGAAACAGTGATTTTTCAGCCTTTGCTTGCTGCTGTGGGACGCGTGTCCGTGCCGGCGGTGAGCCCAGCGCGGCGGAAGGGTGCTGCAGGAACAGGTGCCCTCTGCGGGGCTGGAGTGGCAGCCACCACCACGGTGCAACAGGTACCTGCCCCAGCTGCTGGCATGTGTTATTTTTTGACATCGAGATCCTAACTCTCTTGGTTACTCTCAAGATCCTGGGGTCGTGAAATAGTCAGGCATAGCAGCAGTTAAACAGTGCAGCCAGCAACTGTGCGTGTCTTTGACATCCTCTGAAGGCGAGTGGCTCCCAGTGCTGGGCTTCGTTCTCCTGCGAGATCAGTGCTTGGCTGGGAGCTTGGAGGACAACTGGACTCTGCATTTTCTCACTGGGCAGGTGAAGTGTCTGTGAAAGTAAGTCCTTTTGACTTTTGGTTTTAACTTTTCAAAGGGAAGAGCCAACTTTGGATTTCATGGATATACAGAAATGCAGCCAGCTGCTGCTGAAGACAGATATGTCTCAGTTTGATTGGATTGTACATCGGGAAGAAAAATGACTTTTTTTATTGTTACCTGACCACATGCTCAGTGTGCCTGTGTCAGCCAGGCCAAGGGACTCCACACCCTGGGGTAACCAAGGCACCTGGACTACCCCTCCATCTGACTTTCCATGCTGGTGGGGCTGTTGTTGGTCGTTTCAGCCTTGCATGTTGCCATGCTAAAAACACCCAAGGCTAAAAATGTGTCCTGGGTAAGTACAGAAGTGTGAACAAAGTTTCTGTAAGTATGGATTTTTCAAGTATACATGAATATGCTTTTCTCTATATATGTGGAAGTACAAACTTAGTCTGAGGTGTCAGGTAGATGAAAAGATTATAAGTCATTAAAGATCAGAATTATTTAAAGTATTTCTACAAATTAAAAAAAAACAAACAAAAAAACAAAAAAAAACAAACAAAAAAAAAAAAAAAAAAAAAAAAAAACAAAAAAAAAAAAAAAAAAAATTTTTTGGAACACTGGTATTTTGAAGGAACTGTACTGGGAAATATAACAATGACAGACTTTCAACCTACTTGTATATTATATGTACTTTCTATCTATGCGAGTAAAGCATTTGTGCTATGTACTTTTAAACAGACTGACAAATTTTTGTGGCTTTCAGGATGCAGACTTAAGACTTAAAATAAGGTTTAAAGATTTTGAGGGGAATAATGAATAACTGTAGCTTAATTTCTGTGTTTTTATATTTCAGTTGTTTGATTCTGTAGCTGTTCTTCTATGTAGTAGGATTCACATCTTTAAACACTATTTAAAATGTCACAGGAGTTGTTTCAGTATGATGTAATATAAGTTATAAAACACAGTGGGATGAGGGAATCCCTGTTCAGTGACTTTTCTGTTGAGTTTCTTCTTTTTTGCTAAGAAGATACATTGTTATTTTGTATTTGTTATCAATTATTTCTGTATCAGAAACTAGGATTCCTGTTGGGAATTGAAGTAAGCCCTGAAATATAATTCCTGAATTGACAGTGCCCTTTGCTCACCCCCATCATGTATGATTATACAACGCTAGCAGCGCACAGCCTGCTCTACCAAATAAACATGATATCATCAAATCCCAGTTCCACACAGAGTCCTGGAAATGCTGGCAGCTGCTCAGTAGATAGCTTTAGGGCTTCTTTAGTGACCTCACTGAGCCCCAGATATTGCCCCAAGTGTTCCCCATAACTGCATTACCTTGTGTACAGTGCTGGGGCTGTTCAGGAGTAAAGGATGTCATTGCCAGCTCTGAGGGTCAGCTACCTTCCCTCCCCTGCTGTGGAAATGCATTAAGTTTTAGACTACTTAGAAATTTAAGTGTGTCCATGAAGCAGGCTGTGGTTGAATATGAGCCTAGTTGGAATATGTTTGTATCCCCCAATTTCTGTACTGAGGGATAAACTGCTCACATTCAGAGTGTTCCCTCTTGGAATTAGAAATGTCATAAATCTGCAGCTGTGATGGGCTCCAGGTTTGGCTATTTAGATATAAGGTATATTTAGGTATTCAAATACCTGTTTCTGGTGATTATGTTGGAGAATGCTGAAATACTTACTCTTACCGATAGTTTTGCATGGTGTAATAGTCACCAATGATAAAATAAATAATTCCTTCCTTTCCCTCTATCCTTTCATTACCAATTTGCATAAAAAAAGGAAATAGATCTATGTTGTCATGAAAATGGTAAATTTTGGTAATCGTTTCAACTGGGTGATTGATACAGAGTTTATCTATCATAGCATAGCCCCACATTGCAGACATTAATGGCCTTTAATTGTTTCACTAAACCCAGAATTGCACAAGAAAATGTATAAGCTGTAAACTGGTTTGAAAATTCCAGTGCAGAAATGACAAATTACATGATTGCAACTGTGTGCTATATAAAGAAATAGATGCAGTGTCCAAACAGCTGTAGCATCTGGGATTCCTTCTACTTCATGTACCATTTTTTCCTTTAACTGAAAACCACAAATAAACCTGCAAAAATTATTTGTAAGGATTTCTGACTTCATTTTTAACTAAGTGTATTCTATTAGTAATTTATGATTGTAACTGGATAGCTGTTTGTGCAAAACAAAGAAATTAGTAGTAATAAAAGGAAGGAGATAGTTTTATCTAAGTCTTGCATTCATCTCTTTCCCTTTGGTTTTCTTGGGGGGTGTGTGTTTAATCACTTCATCTGACTTTTGCATATAATATAAAAGTCATTCACTACTAAGTGATAGAAGGTGTCACTTCCTTAGTAAGTATAATTTGTTACCAGTACTTTGATTGAGGAAAAATAATACCTATTGCTCTGAGGATGCTTAAAACAAGTAAAAAGAGTAGTGGGGGTGCTTTTTATGCTTTAATATATTGAAAATCTGGCATACCCTACAATGAAGTACAAGGGCACTTTAGAGAATTAGATACATGCTCAGAGCATCACTTGGGTTAAAACCCAACAAGTGGAGATTAACTTCAACTCCTCGAAAATCTGGATTTTGACTCTGGAAGTTTTACCTGTCTGGGGATTTGGTCTTGACCTTTGTGCATATGCAATGGAAATACAAGGATGTTTTCCCGGGCTTAATCACAAAGATAAAAGTGCATCATAAATATTTTGGCTGTAATCTAGAAAGATGCTTTGACATCTGCTGAAATCTTAGTTTAATTTTCACCTGCTTCAAGATTTTGGCCGCTTTTTGGCAACTCCTTTGCTGAATCAGACTATTTGCTAAATCTTTGCTGTTCTGTAGTTGAAGTTGGCATTTAATCTTTGTATCTTTAGAATATAATGATTTAAGGACAGAAATCATGCTATGCTGGTGTATCTTTTTACAAAAACCCTGCTGCCTGCATAATTTATACTTCCTCTTCAAGGCTTCAAGGTGCCTTCCACTGAGAAAAAGAAAACCCAAACCCAAGCCTTTAAAAACTAGTCAGCTTCTGCAACCTTTGCTAAAATTTTTCACCAGTGTGTCTGACAGTCCCTGACTGCTGCAAGCACCCTGGCATCAGAAATTGCAAGCTTAGAAGTTAATATCTAATGTCTTTCAAGGGCTCAGCTCAGGAGTCATCAACTTCTTAGTGGGTTGTTGTTTCTTTCCCAGAAGTGCTTCAGATACCATTTGATGGATCTCCATGTCTTCAACAGAGATTCTGTGAATATCAGCCTTGTCTTTGTGCTGAAACCAAGACGTGAGCTCTGGCTTTTTAAAGGCACTAAATGGTCTTCTAGGAGCTGTGGGGACTTTAAATTATGTAGAGAATGTTTTCACTTTTTTCTCTTATGTCTGTTGGTGCTGCCACATATGAATATTTTTGAAAATCACTGGGAAGAACTGAGGCTGACCTAGACAAGATGACTGTAAAATCTGTTTGTCATCTAGAGCCTTGGGTTTTTTTATATTTGATTTGCAAAATTAATTCATTTAATTATCCCTAATGGAATAATTTTGTTAAATTGACTCCTATTGACAGAAATTTAATTTTCATTGTCTAATATAAGCAATATGATTTTTTTTTATGTAACAAAGCTACCTTTGAGCTCTGTCACAACTGTAGGTAGGACCTGTACCTGTGGAAAAGGCAGTAGGTTACAATAAATGCAGCCATGGGGTATGATGTATTTCTTTAAACTATGTTTGTTTTTGTGGGTTTTTTTTTTAACCTAAGTAGCACATGGTTGTGAGAGTTTAAAAGAAAGGAACTTTGAAATTTGAAACACCATAGCATCTTCAAAATATGGTTCTATGCATGTTAATGAAAGATATCTCCCCTATGGTTTCTGTAAACTACTTGACTAGTCTGTTTCAGCAGTATTCTGTAAAAGACGTTTAATTGTGACCTGACGTAATTTTCAAGGGTAGCACCATTTCAGGGTTCTAACTGGAGCCATTTTTACCTATCCAAGCATCCTCTGGCCTTTGTAACCATACAAGCCCTGCTGGAGGGGCCGCAAACCTTGATTCTGTGCCAAGGCAGCCTACTGAGCAGAAAGGTCATTGAGCTACAAATACACAGAATAAATTCTAGCTCTTTAGCTGAAAGCTGTAGAGCTGCCTGCAATACTCTGCTGTCAGTAGTTATAGATTGTGGTACCCACTGCAAAGAAAAAGAGCAAAGTCTGTGTGGCTCTTTGGCAGAGTAGCTCTTCTTTCCTGGAGCACAGGTTGGGGTGGGTAGGAAATTTGCTGCATTGCTGTTACTGTTAGTAGGATGCTTGTGAATGCACACACAGTATGTTTCTGCTTTTATTAGAATTTAAATTGAGTTGTCCGTGTGGGTATTAAAGAGATAAATCTCTATTGCACAGTATCTTTTGTCTCTGTCTTCTTACTTAATAGCACTCTTTTGTACACCTTATATCACTCAGGTTCAAAGGAGTGGAGTTTACAGAGGAGGAAGTCTGTCTTTTATGTAATTAATGAAATTATAATTCCCTCAGCTAATAAGAGGGATTGATATTTCTATCTCTTGTTATTACTTAAAAAGTAACATGGTGATTCATGCAGTGTTACAAATGTACAGAAAGTGAATGAGAAAAGAAGAAAAATATATAGAATATGATATATACTACATACGTATCTAGTGAAATATGCTTGAAATATCACGTAATGTGAAAAAATTGAGTGTTATGTAAAATAAAGAGGGAGAACAGGGGATAAAATTCTAAGGGAGAAAAAAAAATAGAGCTTTGAATCTTAAGATATGTGATATTATTAGAAAGGAAGGATTAAACAAATACAGAAACACAAAGAGGAGGATGTCGCTACATTAAGAGCTCTATTTTTGTATACTTAGGGTCAACTTGAAAATAGGAAATGAAACAAGTTGTCCAAAGGAAAAGACAGTGGAAAAAGCTTGGAAATAATCGGAAAGTTATTCGAGGATCATTTCATGTTTACCCTGAAACATGAAAGATAATGGTAATACAAATGAAATTTGATGGGCTTCTAACAGAGGACCAAAGGTTCCCTCGGATGAGTTCACTTCAGCTGAGGTTCTTGAGGCACATGGATGACAGGAAAACTTGGAGAGAAGTACCTGCTGCTCACAGGCATGCTATTGCTTTTGCTCTGCTGTGAGTTAGTACTGATCTTGTGAAGAGACTGCAAAAGTGCATGGAGTCAGAAAATATTGAAGATACACACCTCACCTATCTGTGAAAGTAATAAAACTATTGCTCATTTCATAGCAGTCTTTTAAAATGTTACTGAAGGAGGGTAAGCTAGGGTTTGATGGAAGGTCTGTGGAGAGAGCTCCTGACTGCAACAGTATCTCCCTGACTTGAAGTTGTATCCATGCAATAATTGCAGGTGTATGTGGCATAAAAGACAATTGGTTTCTCAGCTCTGGCTTGCATGAAGGAGTTTCATTCTTTGACAGATCATGGCTCTTGGCATTTAAAGATTGATATAGTTGAAACAGCTGTAGATATTTTTTTTATCTGAAATGCACCATTACTGGTGAAAAACAGAAAATAAAAAAAAAAAAAACCCTTGTGTGTTACATTGCTTATGAAATTCTGTTTCTTTTCAGTAAATTAGTGGGTTGCTGTTTTGGTTGTCTTGTTCTGGTCTAGTGTGTACTCATGTGATACAATACTCACTCTGTCAAATAATCATTGACTGAAATGACGTTGTAATTTGCTTTCTTTCTGGTTCAAGTCCTTAGTTTCTAGTGGAGACAGCTCTTAGCATTCCTGAATAATAGAGAATAGAGCAAACTTCCTCAGCAAACTTCTTATGACCCGTTTGGCTCTCTCTGCTGGCAGCACAGGTTTGGTTGGTTGTTGTGGTGTTTTGTGGAATTTTTTTTTTTTCTTTATTTTTCTTTCTTTTGTTCTATTAATAGAGGCAGGTCTGGGTTGTCTCCATCCTTCAGAGGCATACCTTTTGTGAAAGCTCCTGTGGCTGCTGGATTGTCTTCCTTTACTTGCACAGGGCTCTAGTGGTGTCCTGCAGAAAGTTCAGGGGATTCAAAGCACTAGGAAAGAAAAGACACACAGCTTAGCTACATATTATCCCTTCCTCTGTTTTTTCTCGGACTTATTTATCAGTGTAATTCCCACCGATTTTGGTAGGAGCTACATTCATAATCTGATTAGCAGAAAGGTCATCCGGACACACAGAACTTTAAGTAGTCTGCTGTAAAAAAGGAGACTTGCTCTCCTTGACATTTCTGAAAGTTTTCCCTTGAGTTAGAGGAACCAGGGTTCTGCCACATCCCGGAGCAGCCGGGCCGTGCCAGCGAGCGGAGCCGCATGGGCGGCAGTTCCTGCGGGACATCGCGGCCGTGAGCGCAAGGCTGGGACTGCGCTCGGTCTGCTGCCTCTGCAACCCCGGCTGCATGGGGGATGCATCCCATCCGCAGCACTGCTTGCTTCAGCCTGCATGATCGCTGGCATTCAAGCCCGCAGTCAAGTCTGAAAAATAAATCGGTGGTGCATCCCAGATTGGAATCTGTCATTAATTTTAGTAGTTCTGTACAGTGTGCTGAGGTCGTGACTACCAGGCAACAATTATTAAAAGTCTTGAGGGTGATTTGTGTTAAAGGTGGAAAGCTGTTGTTGACTGACTTCATACAGTAAGGAGAAGTTAACTTTCCCAGAGTATTTTTTTTTAATACTGTGTAACAGCATGCACAGGCGTTTACCACAGATTTCTTATTGCTGCTTCTAATTTTTATGGACTTTTGTAACCTCACAGATATAATGGGAGGTTGGGGGGGCAAGAGGAATATGCTTTTCACTTTTTAAGATGTAAAAGTTAAGGTGGGGTTCTTTCCCACTATCAAGACTTAATAAAAAAAGCAGAAGTTAACAGTTGACCCAGTCACAACTGATTTGAGCTCCCTTGAAGCGTCTTGAAATTTTTAGAAACTGACAGTTTTTTTGGGACAGACGAGAGTGTTGGAAAAAAAATACAAACCTTAGTTTGAAAATAATGTTTTCTGAGGTGAAATAGAAAGTAAAATTACAGACACATCTGTGGACAAAGGAAATTGAGTCCGTTTTTCTCAGCAGTACTTGTACTGGCCTTGGACGTTAAAATCTGGATACAGGAATGCCAGCTGTATACTCCAGTGGCTTAGTTATTTCTATTGTAATTTCATTCTTAGTTTCCTAAGGTTTTTGCCTTTACTAAAATTGGACATGCTTGCAATATAAATTTATAATGTGATTTTCCTATATTTGAATTGCAAAGGTTAAAACTGACTGGGGCTGCAATTTATGCCAAATTCTCAGATACATCTTGCATTTCTAGAGGCATAAATGGGCCCTGAGTGAATAAAGTGTAAATGGTTTATTTTTCCAGTGATGCATGACAAATTTAAACATGTAACTGCAGAATCATTTATAAATTCTTCACTCAGAACATTCGTGCAGTAATGGGAAAATTATTCTTAAAATTATGGTAGCCAAGGGAAACTGAAAGGTGATCAAAAGAATGGATGGTGGACATTTGGGACTGAGATCATACTGCAAGCTAGGAATACTCTGTAAAAACCAAGGAAGATGGGGAAGTTTTAATCTTTTGGATTTGCTTAATGTTACAGCTGATAGGGATTATTTTATTTTATTTTATTTTATTTTATTTTATTTTATTTTATTTTATTTTTCTTTTAGTGCTGTAGCTAAGGCTGTGTAATTTTCTGATTGGATTCATCTTGCTTCCTTTCAAAACTACTCGTTCTCAGCACAGTTGCTACATCTCAGCTGGGATTCTGCTTGAGTATAGGTCTTGTAATGTTCTGTTGTTATTATATCCCATGGAGTTATACTGTTTTTCAAGTAATGTGTGAAATGTGTGATGCTGAGTGAGAATTATTCATACAATGAAAAAGACTCATGAGAAATGTTCAAGAAATGTGCCCATATTTTAGTAATAAATTTATGGATACAATTGATCAGGATTTCATGGAAATTTAGTCATTATATGCTCAAAATATTCTGTATCTGTTTATTTCTTGCTATGTATACTCATTCATAGGAGAATATTTTTATCTAATCATTAATTATCTTATACTGAATTCATAGGGAATACTGATTACTTTGGAAGTCTTCTTACATTCTGTTTTTATAAGGCACCTTGAAGTTCTCGAAAGAAACTATGACAAGGATTTCCTTGTGGAAATTGTTTTTGAATATCTAGAAGCAATTTGAATGTAACACTGTAGAAAATGAAACCAAATAAACCATGCATTTTAATTATTTATTATGGTAGAAAAAGCTGTGATAAAAATTACTACAATTAAAAAAACCCAGCAGCAAAGTTAACATAGTTTCTTGGGATGATCTTAAACTGTCAGTAAGCTGTGTCAGTAAGATGTCTTCTTTAGAATAAAAATAGCCTCACCACTTGTTAACGCAAAATATAACAGTTGATTACTAGACTAGATAAGTCTGGACAAAGATATGCAAAGGTGTCCCACACATGGAGGAAAAAAAAAGTACAAATAAAAAGCTACTTATGTGGAAGTGTATGCTACAGTCCCAAGTTACACATTGGCAGTGAAAATCTTTCTTCTCTATTATACAGGATTTATAAATGCTTTCAGTCACAAGTGGAAATGAGGGGAGATTCAAAGGACATTAGGGAGCGAAGATAATTCTGCCTGAAAACCAGGAAAGAAGTAAATAGAACTATAAAAGCTCTAGAATTGAAAAGTTGGGACCTGTACCTAGAGCCTGTCAGTGAGGCCTGCTCTGCAGGGCCTTAAGGGATGGCCTTTATGTCTGACTTCCCACTCTGCCTCCTCACTTCCTTCAATTTATGTTGGCTTTGGTAAATAAGTATCAGGGTACTATAACAGATACAGTATATTGAATTCTCACCCTAATTCCAGGCTGAATGCTGTTTCCTAATTTCAACCTGTCTTTGACTTTTCTTTTAGGAAAATCCTACTCTTTGAGATTTCTCCTATGTTTTAGGACCTGGTTCTTGAATGCACAATATTTGTAGTCAATTTATTAAGTAAATTAAATTTGATAAACTTTAACAGACATTTTGATATTTACAGTAATAGACTCCATTGAGTCTTTCAGTTATTTTGAGGTCTCATTCTCTGATTTCGCTCTATATCTACCCCATGTTGAATAAAGAAGGGAGCTGGGCCTGTTCATCCTCGAGAGGAGACCTTATCTCTCTTCAATGGGGGTCAGGAGCATGGACCAGGCTCTTCTCAGGGGCACCAAGCAGTAGGACAAGAGGCAAAAGGCAGAAACTGATGCACAGGTAGTTCCGCCTGAATATGAGGAAGAACTTCTTTACCATGAGGGTGACTGAGCATTGGAGCAGGTTGCCCAGACACAGAGTGGAGTCAGTCTCCCTCAGTGGAGGCGTTCAAGAACCACCTGGATGCAATCCTGTGCCGTGTGGTCTGGGATGGCCCTCCTTCAGCAGGGAGGTTGGACCAATGACCCTCTGGGATGCCTTCCAGCCTTACCCATGTGCTCCTATGGAAGATATAAAGCACTGCCTAGCGTATGAGGCACTCCTACTGTGAATAAGAATATTTTTGTTAAGTAACAGTAAATGTCACTTCTTAAAATAAGACTAGTAAACAATTTGAGATAGATGCACTCAAAGAACATAATCTCCTTAAGACTGAGAGGCAGCTCTCATACGAAAAAACCAAACCCAAAACAAAGCAAAAAAACAACCTGGCATATAACTGTGTTGGGTCATTTGAGTGCACTAATATGCAAGATACTATTTTGCAGATTTGTTCATAGCTGCACTTCTGAATGTGATTTCAGAATAAGTGTTGTTAAACTCCAAGTACCAAGTGTTCTTACTCTTTTTTTTTTTGTCTGAAAAGAGCCATTCAGATGCTATTGAAGTTCAAAGTTCCTCCCTAAAGATGCAAGAATGTCTAAAAACATCAGAAAAAACAGGATGAAATCGCAAAAGCACAAAGGGAACAGGAAAAACAAAATACTGCTATCCCAGCTGCTGATAGCTATTTCTTTATTTCATATTGGAAGGCATGAGTCAGATACAAAATCTTCTGAGAAACTGTTTATTCTTTAGAAAAGAAACCATAATCTCAATCTATTTCTAGAGCTGTTCTTGCCTGTTAGTGAAATGGGATGTTACTGGAATGCTTCAGCATAATTATTGCCTTTATTACTTGTCAGAAATTAAAACAACATTTAATATGCTGTGATTCAGTCAAATAAATAAGAAGCAGAAGCATCATTGTACAGCACTCAAATCAAGAACTCCTTTTTTTCTTCTCCTCACAAAAACCTTGATTTGCAGACTTTGAAGTTGCCCATATACTGTACCTTTTTTCTCACAGAGCACACAACAAAATTTTTGGTTCTGTTTCATTTATCACTTAGAAAAGAGTGTAGCACTTCCTTTTAATTTTTAATCACAGTTTATATTGTACAGAAATTGAGATTATATTTAATGTCTTGATCTCTTTCTAAACACTGAAAAAAAAAGGATTTTTAAGTACTTGGTGTGCATACATGCATGGAATACTGTGCTTGGAAGACATTAATATGTTGTGATATTCTTTTGAGTCATTAACAATTGATAGAGAATAAAGCTAATGAGGCAATATATAACTATAGAGTAGATATTCATTTCCTCTTAACATATTTTTAGAGGTTTTTTTGTAGGAAGAAGAAATGTCATCACTCATTTCCAGCTATAGCAGATTTTCAATTCAGAAACTGATAAATTATATTCTTTCATGAAAACAAAGTATCTATTTTGAACTGTTAAAATTTTAGTGTAGTATTGATATATTATTAACGTAGTAAAAGGGTTTATAATACTTATACTTAAGTAGCTTTAATTTTAAGAGTTTTGACAAATTTTTGTTAGTTTATTATAATAGTAAAATGCTTCTCAATATCACAGAAAATTGTGTTAGGAAATTTTTCCCATTGTAAACCAAAATTACATGCCAAAAACAAGCTGTGTGCCAGCTACTTCAGCACTGACAATTGGGCCCTTGCAAGGTCACTTACAAAAGCTCATAAACTTAATTGAGTTCTCCTAGGAGCTTCGATATGAGGAGTAAGTAGAAACGTGTTGGATTGCCAGATACTTTGAAGTGTTCCCAGTGCTTTGGCCAACAAAGCAGCAGGAGAGAGGACAGGGCAGAATGGGGATGTGCTCTTCAGTTCCTGGCAGAATGACACAGTGGTAGAGCAAAATCTATTAAATGACTTTCCAACTTTGTTCTGAACAAACTGTACTCTCAAGTATCATTTCAAATGTCGTCGGCTCTGTCAAATGCTTAATATTGTCCTGTAAGGTTAAGTAATTATCTCTGAATGCCTCTTTGAAGTCAGTTTATCTGTTCTGAGGTAACCTCTGTGTGCTATGTAACTTCAAGACAATGGGAGGTATGGTTATACTATACTTGTGATGAGTAACATAGCATCAGTCACACAACATCTTTCTCCACTGTCACCAGATCAGACACTTCAGTCTTTTTGCCTGCATTAGGGATGACAGGTAATGTGGGCTGCACGACAGGGTATGTGGGGGCTGCACTGTAATGCATATGTTATTGGCCTCTTCTCCTCTATCAGAAAATCTCAAGTTATCAGTCAGTCACCTCTGTACACTGTTGGATTGGAAACCTTTTAAAAGAATAAAACTGATGCTTCACCTTTCCAAAACAAGTAGGAAGTTCATTTTGTATCAGCAAGTCTGGTGACCAGCAGAAGCACCCAAGGCTGCAGTCCCTGGGCCAGCAGACTGGGTGCTGTGACCAGGCACTGCTGCACTGTGGGGTCTTGAAGGGATCTGTGTGGAGTGTTCAGCTGCTGTGCGTGGCTGGAGGGGGTGGCTGTGAGCAGGGAAAAACTTCTCTGTCTGAAGTAAAGCCAGTTCCTGTAAATAGCCTGGCACGGTTTAACCCAGCACCCTGATTTCTAAGCTGCTAGTGGAAGGACCCAGATTTGGGGTCACTTGATAAGTACCCCCAAACACCATCAGACACTCAACCAATCTGCCATTTCTTATTATCCCGTCTTTCTTCCTAAGTTCTTCCCTTTTCCCACCCTGATTCTCATCCATTAAAACAGCTGTCCCCAATCACTTTTTTTCCCAGTTTGTCCTGGTTTTGCTATGTCTGACAGTGTTGCCCAGGTAATGTTGTCTTACATCACCTTACTGATAGGGTTATCTGCACGCTGTGTGCACACGTGTGGGTTTGGTGGGAGAGGGAGGGAAAGAGTTCATGTGGATGGGTAAATGAGGCACTGGCACCTCTCTAAATCTGAATGGCTGCTGGGACAATAACTTGCTAAGGGATCAGATCCCAGTAAGGATGCAGGTTTTAATTTAAACAATTTTTGCAGGTGATTTAAGCACTCATGAAGAAATGGCTTTTCAATTGCAGGTTTTCCTATAGGTCTCCCTTATCATCTTGGTAAATTGGAAAGAGATTATTTTAAGAGATGCTTTGTAAGTGACCTGTTACAAGGGACAAAGTTTCTGGTTTATTTTTCAAAGTACCTCCTTTGAAATGTGTTTGTAACTCAAATCTTAAAAATGTGCACATTGCCTTCTTTAGAAAAAAAAGTCACATAAGTGGAAATATAAACCCCAGTTGGTCTAAATCCCTGGAGTAATTACTGCATATTTATGACTGGAATATCACAGACTATATTGTAAATTGTAATTTACACAGATTGTAAATTAAGGACTTTTTTTCACTTACAGCCAATGCTTTTAACTACTCTCTTGTATCTTTTCTCTAAGTTTATTGTTGCTAGGGGAAATACTTTGGATCCTGTGAGAAATGTGGCATGTTCCCACACTAATGGAAACTACTGTATTTTTGTACTATACAGTTTCCAAGGAAAAGAAACTCTTCATGCTGCAAGTTACATCACAAGGAATGAACACATTGGATCTGGGAAATGATGTTCTCCATGTGATGGTGTAAATAAAGCACTTTTAAGGAAAAGGAATGAAAAAGCTCTTTAGTAGTAACTCAGGCATTTCAGATTAGTTAATTATAATGTTGTGTGATAGTCTTTGAACTTAAGGTTGGGGCATTCATGGCTTCCCTGGGAAACTTGTTCCAGTACCTCCTCAATTTCACAGTGAAGAATTTCTTCGTAATGTCTGATGTAAATCTCCTCTCCTTCAGTTTAAAACCTTTCCACTTGTCCTATCAGTGCATGTTCTTGTAAAAATTTCCAGCTTTCTTGTCAAGTCCCTTTAGATACTGGACGGCTAACCTGAGGTCTCCTTGGAGCCTTCTCTTCTCCAGGCCAAACAGCCCAACTCCCTTGGTTTGTCTTCATGGGGTTGATGCTCCAGCCCTCTGATCATCTTTGTGGCCGTCTCTGGACTCAGTCCGACAGGTCCATGTCCTTCTGCTGGGCACCCCAGAGTTGGGTGCAGCACTCCAGGTGGGGTCTCACCAGAGCAGAGCAGAGGGACAAATCCCTCCCTCACCCTGCTGGCCACACTGCTTTTCATGCAGCCCACGACTGGCTCTCTGTGCTGCAAGTGCACTGTGTCAACTCGGCTTGAGCTTCTCATCCATCAGTCCCAAGTCCTTCTCCTCAGGGCAGCTCTCAGTCCATTTTCTGCCCAGCCTCTACCTTTGCTTGCAATTGCTCTGCCCCAGGTGCATTTATCATTTACACAAGACTTAATGGAACTGTTAAAACTGTAGTTTAGGTTGAAATTTTCAAGACTTGGCAGACTATAGTTTGTAAAAATATGTAGGTAATTCCTCAAGTCCATATTTAACTATTTAATGCATTCATTTTGATAGGATTTTTCTTGTATGAGTGTGCCTCACTGAAAAGGAGGAGGTTGAGGAAAGCTATTCAAAACCATTGTGCTTCTGAGGTGGATGTTACCTTTTATTTCTGGTATCAGCCATGGCTTGCATCAAGCTACACAAAAAGTAGCCTAGTTAATGTCCACTTCTTCTGTGGTTGTAATGTGCAAATTGACAGATAATGTAAAATCCAAAGAGAAAAAATTCCTCCCTCAAGATGCCAAGTAGTCAATGTGTTAAAGAATTGAGAGAGTTTTATACCTCACTAATGCAGAGGACTGTTTCCTGACTGCTAAGTGCGGGTTTCCAAATGTAACGTTTATGAACATAAGAGAGACAATTACTTGCCTGTTGCATGGGGAAAAACTAGGTTCTCAATTAAAAGGGTGGCCAGGCTGTTCTCTACTTAAGACAAGAGAAAAGGATTTTAGCAAAAAAACACAAAAACAAAAACAACCCAAACCAAAACAAATGAACAAAAACCCCACAAAAACAACCAAAACCAAAACAAAACAAAACCCAAACAAAAGCCTTTTGAAAATCTGAAGGTGAAACTAGCTGTGAAAACCTATCTTCCTTTCCATCAGAAAACAACCTAGAAAGGAGAAAGGATTGCAGGGCAAAAACATAAAAAAATAAAGTTGAATTTCAAAATAATTCAGAAATTATTGACAGGAAATTTATCTAGTAATTAAAAAAAAATACACATTATTTACTATTAATTTTAAAGCTATCATCAATTTCTACTTGCACATTCGTTTTCAGAGACACTGTGAAGCTACTGAGAAACACAAATTTGTGTCACAATTTACTTAAAGAATGCATTCACTAAATGCTGTAGGACAGACAGACCAGTGTAATACTATCAAAGTCTCCTAGTTGCTTACAGTAATTCATACTTTGCAAGTCTGTGCTTAGGGTTTTGCATCTTATTCTTTCATTAATATATTGTTTGTCCTCTGAAGTGTGACTATCTGTTGCACAAAATGTAACAACTCTGGCTTCATTCAGACCCTCCTGAAAGGTCTGAGGTCACATTTTTTAAGTTATTCGTGGCATTTTCATCCCTTGCAAGTCATGTTTTGGTGCATTGTGTTTCTTAACAGTGCTGAACTTACTGGTCCAGTATTACTGTAGGACTGGTCAGTTCTCTGAGAGCTAAATGAGTGTACCTGCTCAGCACTGTTACTGCCAAATCTTGCCTTCTGTTTCTGAGGTTTTTCATTTTTAATTTACATGTCTAAGGATTTCTTCACCTGTTTACAGATGTAAATTGGGACAATCAAATGCTTTTATTTATGGGAATTTATCATGGCATACAAGGAGGGGTTTGGGACCATTTACTGCATCCCTCAATTTTCCCCAGAGGATGTGCCTATGCAGTCAGCCTTTTCAAGGGTTCCCAGGTTCCTGGGAGAAAATTCTTCCTTTATGATGGCAAATCTATGGTCAGACTGGGAGATCAGGACTTTAAATCTTACAGTTTTAAAGAGTTTTTACTTATTACCATGGGTTCCCTGATGTGAGCACAAGATGTTAGTAAAGATCATCCACCTGTTAAGCTTGTCTTTTCCTTGGTCAAACATAACCTCCAGGCTGAGGAGCACTTGAAGTTCATACATTTGTGAATGTGAATTGGGGACTCTATGGAATGAGAGGAGAGGCGTGAGAAATACCTTCAGTGAGACCCATTTCCGGCATTCTTCAGACATAAAGTCAGCATATTAAAGAGAGCTGTATTTTTAGCCAGGATTGCTTCCTAGCAACAGACCATTTACTGTACTGTGGGCTTAAAAAGTATTAAATAATTTTAGCTTTCCTACTTTAACCTCGATGGATTACACTAATGCCTCTAGGCTCTTTTCCTGTGCTATGCTATCTGCCTTCCGGGGCAGCAAACTACTGTCAAGGCCAGACTGCTCTAAACTCAAATGCTGTGAAACTTTTTTTAGCATAAGGATGGTAACATGATTTCTGCTACCTTTCTACTAAGCAACTAAATAAGTAAATAATTAGCAGCTCATAAGATTGCTATCCAAAAGCTGCCCTGATTTATAAATTCACAAGTTAATAAAAAAATACATTTTATTGATTATATTTCTGCTAAGAGTATTATTTGAATTTTTAAAAATTAATAATTAATTTCCTTCTATTTCTAAACATTTAAGACTTATTACTCAATGATTTTAGCTGAATGGTTCTATTTTGACTTTTATATTCACATTACAGTATTGTTTTGTAGAACTTACTGCAAAAGTAGTTCTGATTTTCAGCAGTGCCCAATGTACATATCCTGCTGAAGGCAAATAATTAACCTGTCTGCTTGATCAGCTTATTGTCTAAATAAAGCCTGTATTGTTTAAAGAGGATACTTTGACTAAAGTATTTAAATGGTCCAGACCTGAGAGTGCAAGAAGGCAAAGGTCAAGCAGGTCATTTTCTTCCATACATGCCCACCTTCTAAATACTGATTAAATCTAAAGAAAAACATTTCTTCAGACAGCAAGCCTGCCTTTCAATTGTCATAGTGTAGTTACCTAGACTAAAGCCAAATTTACTTTTATGCGTGTTTTAAATAGCTAGAAATTGTTGTAGAAAGAAGCAAATAAAAAAAACTTCAGTAAATTCCAGACAGTGGCTACTCCTTGTAGACTTAAAAAATATCTTAAATTTAACCATATAATAGATTAACCAAAGTATTTTAAGGTGCTTCAAATTACTTTAAATCCTAAAAGTATTTTGAAAATATTTTAATTTTATTTTTAAAATTTGAAATATTTGTATCTTCTCTAAGTATACAAATTATTTTTGTATACTTGGATATTTGAAATAGTGACTTCTCAAAACACTTAAAATATTCTTTACCATTTAAAAGAAACATCTATTGTGAACATTATCTCTTGTGACTATATTTATGTCCCATTCAGCCCTGAGGTCAATATATTGAGTATAATTCTCCTATGATTTGGGAATTTTATATTCTTTTCTTACCTTTTTGTTGTTGTTGTTGTGTTTTCTAGTGGGTACTGGCTAGGTCTAGCCTGTGGTTTTCCAGTGTTTCTGGAAGTGATAACCTTTCTCTTTGCCCTGTTAGGCTTTACATTTAAAATGTGAAGTAAAAGTCTTTGGGCCAATTTTGTTGTTATTTATGCATGGGTAAAGCAAATCACAGCTGTCAAGTTTTGTGCACGCCATGGAAGATGTTTATGCAAATCACTGAATAAGTCATTATACATGCTTAATGCAATTTTGCATATGATAACAACCTTCCATTTAAAAAAACAAAAATGCTGATGAAGAAATGACTATTCACTCTGGTTGGACAAGTCTTTTATTATGTACAGTCTTTTATTATGTTTACCCTTTTATGTACAGGGTAAACATAAATGGTAAACACTTTGCCCTATTACCATGTCAGAGTTCTTGCCTGGTGGGAATAAAAAGGTTATTTCTGTCCTGTTTCTTTGCTTCAGGTGGTTTTCTGTTTGATTACCAATTAATATTAACTGTGTAGGATGGAAGCTGGAACTGAAAATTCAGGAATCTGACAGATGTGAGATATGTTTAACTGTTACTGAGATGCAAAGAGAAATCATCAATGAATTCATGACACTCTTCATTACCCATACACAAAGGTCTGTAAGGTTCTGAAGGGGGGGTTGTACTTGTTCTACAAGCATACACTCTGAATTTGGACATTTCTAAAAATCAAGACCTGAATCAGACATCAATTCTTAAATTACTAATTTTTTAAATTTAAAAATATTCATTTTGTATTTATTTCAGTAAAAGTAAATAAAAGAGGAAAAAAAAAGGTGTATTCCTAGTTTTCTACAAGACATTACATAACGTTCTAAGACACTGATTTGGTCCCTGCTCCCAAAAAGAAATGATTCAAGAAGCCCTAACTAGAAATTATGGCTCATAGCCTTCAGCACTTCTTTCCTGCACCAGACAAGGTGCTTGAAATCAGCTGATTTTCCCTACTCTTCATATAGGTGAAATTTCATTTTTTATATATATGTATATTTTTTAATTTAATTGGGTCTCGGTATTTCCCACGTTTTGTTGGAGTGGGCTGCTCCTGTTTGTGCATTCTCCGAAGCTGCCAGGTGAAGTCTAGTAAGGAAGAGTGCAGAGATACAGAGATACTCTATGATCTCAACAAGAGCTGAGCTCTTGTTTCTCTCAGGAGTAAATGCCGATTTCCCAGAAGAAATTTTGGGGTGCAGCACAAAGGAGTTTCAAGGGTTTAAATGCTGGGTTTTACCTCCGCCTTTGCCAGGCCCTTTCTCAGATGTGGTGCTCCAGTCCTTCAGGAGCATGTGGTATTTTGGCATGGCTGGACTTGTATCCAGTCAGAGTGGGCTGAGGTGCCAGTAACTCCCCAGTGTAGTCAAGGGGGAGACTGGAAATGCAGCCCAGTGCTCTGGCTTCTTTTCCATGCCCAGTGTTCATTACTCTGAGTACCCAGCTCTGTGTAAGTGTGTCCAAACGCAATGGCACTGCCTGTCTTGGTGGGAGATTGTGCAGGTCTGTTCTCTGGCCTTGGCCATGAATTATCCTTTCTTCAGGGTTGGGATAATTAAATCTAAAAATGCAGTATAGTAAATATTAGGATTATGTTAACCTTAAAACATTCCACAGTGTCTTTTTGTATTGTGCCAGGAAGATTTCAGCCCTTTCAAAAACTATAGCTTGGGATGCCATTTAATGCCTATTTTCTCTTTTACGTGTAGTTTGAGACAAGAAATGATGAAATCATTGAATATATTTCAGAGCAAAAAGGCATGCTGAAATTGAGTGTCCACGTTGATACGGCAGTGGGCTGCAGAGCACTGAGCTGAAAACTGTTTTGGAAAGTCTAAGGTGGTATTTTTCAGGCCTTGAATTTCCAGAGAGAGAGAGATGTTTCAATTGCATTTTTATATATGCTTGAAAAACCTTAGCAATGCTTCCTGCCTGGCATCGAGGCTGCCCAGGGGGCCTCTCAGTGGTCTGTGCTGGGAGGTGCAGAATCAGCTCCTTAAGCTGCTCTTCTCTTCTACCTTCTGCAAAATCCTGCCAACACAGTGAGTTTATGCTGCTGTCAGCACATCATGTTTTTTATCCTTCTAAGTTTTGTATTGTCCCAGTTTCAGGATGAATCTCAAGAGATTTTAGTAGAGAATAAGTGAGAGAATAAGTCTTTTAAATTTTCCTTGGTACATCTGAATAGATTAGTCTGAACTGTACATATAAGAAAACGATATGAAGTAGTAGTATTAAAATTCAAGGATGAAATGCTGAGTTCTCCTGAAAAGTAGCCTTGCCAGTACCAACAAAATTACCTTCTTGAAGTCCATTTCCTTTTCTGCTCTGAGGAATTTTTGTATTCTTTGCACACAACTTTTGCTTATTCGTCCCCTTTCTAAGAATTTCGGTGTGCTTCAGGAATATTTATAGCTGGCTGTACTGTTTTATGGTATAACATTATCTTTTTCCAGTTGATGGTACAGGGAAAAAAAACCCAATTCCCCAAGTCTTTTACAGATAGGTGGTCTAATATATGATGTGGTGTGGGGCATACCAAAAGTCTTTTAATGTTTCTAAGTTAGGTTTGAGATTTAGTGTTCTTTTGTGGTTCGTGGTTTATCAAATTGTGTTCTAGCAGAACTTAGAAAATTCTTTTGCTATTGAATGCAATCTATTTACTGGGAAAACTTAAAAAAATGGTGTATGCTTAATAAGTAATTAAAGACCCATCAGAATCTGTTTTCTTGCACTTATGCTTAAGTGTTCATTCTAATATCTGTTAAGATGTCTGTCAGAACTGAAGAAAACTGCATATTTAAATATTTGCTTGACTTGATAGTTTTCTTACTAAAATTGTCGTTAAGGAAGTGTTGAGGAGTGTGGAGTGGTAGGGAGCAGATATGAATTTCCTTATTCTGCTACACTGGGTTTTTTAAAGGTTTTTATGTTTCTGTTTTGCAAAGAAAATGAAAAAGGAAAAAAAGAGCTAGAGAAAAAAGGTTCTGAAGAAAGAAGAAAAAAAAAACAAAAAAAACCCAAAAAAACAAAACAGCAGTCTCATGACTGACAGAGTTAAAAGTTTTACCAGTCATGGTTTAACCCCAGCCAGCAGCCAAGCCCCACTCACTCCCCTACTGAAATGATCAGGAAAAGAGTTGGAAGGGTAAAAAATGTAGAGAACTTGTGGGTTGAGATAAAACTGGTTTAATAGGAAAAGGAAAAGCAAAAGTCACATACAGAAGCAAAGCAAAACAAGGAATTCAGTCACTATTTTCCATGGGCAGGCAGGTGTTCAGTCATTCCTAGGAGAGCAGGGCCCAAGTACTGTAATGATGACTTGGGAAGACAAACACCATCACTCCAAACTTCCTCCTTCTTCCCCCAAAATTTACATCCTGAGCATGGTGTCACATGGTCTGGAATTTTACTTTGGGTCACCTGTCCTGACTGTGTCTCCTCCCAGCTCCACTGTCTTTGTGACAGTATGAAAAGCAGAAAAGGCCTTGGCTCTGTGTAAGGTCTACAATAACAAAAACATCTGTTATCAACCCCATGTTCAGCACAAATCCAAAACACAGCTCCATACCAGTTACTGTGGAGAAAATTAACTCTACCTCAGCTGAAACCAGCACAACCAAGGATGTTAAATTTGAGTGTTTTAAACAAGGCAGTGGAAAACAGGTGAAGAAATTGGGTGAAATTTAAGCTGTAAAAAAATTGTGGTCTTGAAATGTTACCCCAATGCTCTGAGGAGGGACATCAGTGAAAATGAAAAGCTATGTCATTCTTGTACCTTATGTGATGAAGACATGAATATCCTGAAAAGTGTGGGTGTATTTATCTGCATAATAGGGAGTTTCTGGCTTCAACATCAGGTAAAGTACTGTCTTCCCTCAGCCTTGCTGAGCTGTCCATTTTTCAGAGCTGTGCAGAAACAGCAAGTGCTGCTGGGTGAGCTCTTCCTCACCTGTGTAGGCAGCTGAACATGAAGCTGATAAAGCCAGGCTGCCAAAGAGCTCAAAACCCTGGACTTGGGACAGAAGCTGGTCCTGTTTAATCCCTACATGGCATAAAGGGGAAAACAGAGTGCTTCTCCCCAGAAGCAGTACCAGTGCACATTGCCCTTTATTCCACATAGATTATAGTGTCAGCACAGCAAGGACCTGAACCTATAAATATTTAGAAAAATGATTTCCATTTAGTAGAGAAGACCAATTTGTTTGCAGGATCTGGTTCTCTTTACATCATAGTTTTTCTATGCTAAACCCTCGCTCCAGGGTTAGAGGTAGTGAGGTGTAAGTGCAGCTCAGACAAGGAGGTGCAAAATGGTCTCTGGAGCTGTCAGCCTTGGGACAAATGATACATCCAACCCCAGCTCTGCTCCAGCTGCCTCTGGGATAGTCAGCCCATCACTTCTCCCTATGTTCCCCTGCCCTCACAGGCCTTTTTTTCTGAGAGCCAGGAGCTAAATATTGTAAAAACAGCTGCTCTGTTCTTGCTGCTCTGCTCTTGCTGTTCCAGTGTCTCATTTTAAACGCAGTCCTAAGACATGAAGCAAATGGGTTTGTTATTTTTATCTTACTTGTTAGATGATTCTCTGGTTCTCTGCTACTCTATCTGTTCTGCTTGTATTTTATAATTTGTGAGGGACCTTTTATACATATAGTAAATGAGGGGTGATGCTGTCCTTGCAAAGACTCAATAATTTCCAAGTGAGGGTCCCAATCTACAGGCAAAAATAGTCATAGTTGATTCTGATTTCTTTCTAAAAAAGATTTCATTGTAACCATTTCTATGGTGTAAGACAAGTATAGTCAAGTGGAAAAGGCTTAGAAATTAAATTGTAGCACTGGGCAAACTGATTCAGTGGCATTGAAATGTCATTTCTAGAATTATCCGGCTTACTGGGGAGTGTTTCAAGGAATAACCTTCTGGTGTGGCAGACTACAGTGGAGGGATTAGATGGGGCTTGTACAGCAGGCCAAATTCTGCTGGTGTTAATTAGGATTGAGTGAGCATAAGCAAGGACAACAACTGTCCCAGTGATTGCCATTTTACTTTTTAAACTTCTGAGGCATATTTATTTCCATGTCCATGTTATATTATTTATTTCCAGGTAAAAGCAGGTTCATACCCCTTTCACTTACAAAAAGAAAAGGAAAGATAATCAGATAGTGTGCTGACAAAGTCATTCCACAAAGTCCCAGCATTTGCTTTTTTGTGTGAAATTTAGTATATGTTTGGGAGCCTGTTTTCAAGAGAAATACATCTGATTTTAATTGTGTCTAAGAAACTGGGCAATATCACCCCTTGAGCAGGACCTAGAGTTTTGAAAGTTTATGAAAATGTTCTTAGAACATAATTGAATTCTGTTTACATGGAGTTTTCCAGAAAGGGAGGGTCCTAAGGAAGCCATGTAGTGAAGAATAGGTGCTGAGCCTGCAAGGCAGTTCATTTATCCTACAACCCTCCCTGCTTCTGCAGGGATGTGGAAAGAGAGAAGGAAGTTGAGGGTAGAAAGTTTTGGATCTGACTCCCAAAACTTGTCAGCAGAAGAACATGGGAAGTTAAGATGGACAAACTTTATGTGAAAATGTTTGCATGCTTCCTGAATTGGTATTTAACAATGTCAGAATGAAATTACTCAGACACAGCTTTGAACTTAAAGTCAATCTAAGTGTAGAATAGAATACACAGCCCACTGCCTTCTGCTTAAAGAGACTAGAAGAAAACTGAGCTGATTAAATAGCATTAACACTATTATTTTCAATAATGTTCTTTTAACTGGGGCTTTTTGCTATTTTTAAGAAAATCAGATCAAAAGTTCAAGTGCTAAGAGGTGATAAAATTGTAGTAAGCTTCTGACATAGTGAAGGGAACTTTTGGAACTATGACTACAAGGATGACTGTGGCTGATTTAGTGGTGTTCAGCAGGAGCTACCAAACAGCTAACTGAAAAAGAAGAATCTAGGGCAAAGAAGAGGTAGTTGTATTTAAATTATTTTATGAGGAAATAAAATAATATGTGAGCTGTATTTAGACCCCTTCATTTTAGAAAAATGCCCATGGCTTGTGGTGAGGAATGAGGAGGAAAAATGTAACTCGCTGCTGGATGACAGATCATTTAGGGTGAAGGGATGTTTCCTTGTCTGCCGTCTACTGGGCATCTGGCAAACTGCTAATTTCATGATAATTTCCTGAAGTTCATTGTGCAATGATTAAGCCAGTTTTTAAAGGCCTCATAATTCTGTTATATAATTGTTCAGTTTGCTAGTGTGTGGTCGAACGTGGCCAGGTTTAAAAACCACAAGCAATTGCTTCTAATATCAAGAAGGTTTTGTGTTGGTTCTGCAGTATGAAACAATGACATTCAAGATTTTTAATTAAATCTTTTATATATTTATTATTAATGATACTTTTAGTAATGTAATCTATAGAACAGCAAGAATATTAACTGAATACTAATTGAGTAATATTTAACATTATTCAATCTACTGGAAAAAAAAAATCTAACGAGGCTTGAAGCCCTGCAATTTGTGAATGCTAATTTTTTCTGCGGTTTTGATATAGATGTATTCTACTTCATGGACCAAGACTAAAGCCTTATACAGTAACTCATTATTTGAGTTTTGACTTTTTCCTTATTTAGACAATTGGCATTGGAAAAAATGTGTAATGATTGCCTATGTCTACCCTGTTAATGGTTTTCATACTCTGTAAGTAATTCAGAGATTTTGATATTATTTTTCATAAGAATTCCCATTGTATTTACACCTGCCTTCATAGCTTTTTAAGTACTCTTTTTGGTACTGTAGAGAAGTGAGAACCTTTAAAATCAGACCTGATATTAACTGATAAGATCAGATATTAAAAGAGGAGAATTCACTAGAAATCACTAACTTTTTGCCAGCTGCCCATGCACCCTTGGCTCATCAAGAAAGGTGCTGGCAGCTGTTTGTTTGTGTTAAGAAGGGATGGCATTTATGTCTCGTGTTAAATCCTTGATTGACGCAAACTGCCCAAATCTCCTTAGGAAGAAGCAATCGGGGAGAGGCAGGCGGGGCGGGCAGCGCGGTGCCAGGACGAGCCCTGCCCGCTCTCTGCGCTCCGGGACAGGCGGCGCTGCCGCCAAAACCTCCCCGCGAGCCCCCTCAGGCCGGCCCTGGCCGCGGGGTGCCGTGAGATGGGCACGGCACTGAGCTCTGCGTCAAAATTACTGCTGGAATATGACTGCGCTTGAATTTCCTCTCACAGCGAGATAAGGAGTAAATTCTAAAAATGACAGATGTAAGGGAAAGTTGATTTTCCTGCTCTGTATGGGAATTTCCCCTCAATGGCCCGTGTTGTTGGTTTGGCGATTTTTGATGAACAGAATCGCAGCATTCTGCTTCCTTTAAGCAATCCCACCCTGCAAAGAAATGATTCTGCTTAGTAGGAAGAAGACCTTCCCATCTCAGTTTAAACCAAAATAAAACTGGTAGTTCTGCAGCCCTTTACGTGACCTGTTTCATGACCTGGGCTCGGTGGTGGCAAACTGATAGCAGAGTCTTTTCTTTCTCTCCTGCACTTTCTCACACAGACTGATGAGGAGGAAGCGCATCAGGAGATGAGAAATACATGACAAAGGAGAGAGGGGCCTTTGAACTCTCCATCAAAAGGTATCTGTCACAAAATGTCCTGTAAAGCAGCTTTAAACCAAAAATACTGGAGATGTAGCACCTTCCAAATGACCTGACTTTTCCATGTATCTGAATTATTTATATTCTTCATTACAAAATCATTTTTGCCAGGGCTGAGCTAAAAGATTTACAACAGAAATAATTTTGGAAGTAATGGATCTATATTTAGCTCTGCTGGGTTTCATAAAGAGAAAAGAATTATGAATTTCTTTTTGAGAAAACTGTATTTCCTTACAGTTCTCAGGTAAGGTTCAGGTCTTTAAAACAAAAGCTATAGCATTGTTTGATTAAATTATTATTTATGGGGTGTTTTAAGAAAATAGGATTTAGAGAAGGGGTTTACTTGTAGGTTTTTTGTTTGCTTTTTCTAGGAGCACCAATATAGGAGGACAATAGAATAAGTTGAGGTAGAATGGCTTAAAAGAAGGAAGGAAAATCATACTGGTTAGAAAAAAAGGTCAAAATATGGTGACAGCAACAAACAACCTAGAGACAGAATGGAATGATAATACAGAAAAAAAAATCCAGAATTGAAGGCGAGCTTTTAAGTCAGCCTCAGTAACAGCTGGCTGAATAAAAAGATGGATGAAGAGAGACTGATGCAGAAGTTATTTTTTGAAACAGAAGTAATCAGAACAATTGAATTCTTAATTTGTCTGTTTTAGAGATATTCCATTAAGGGGCTATAGCTGACCTTTTAATATTTTGAGGTGTATTGAAGTGATCATTGAAAATATTGGTTTCATATCTTTAACTCATGATTCACTGTTGTTGGACATCACAAAACTCCTCTGTTTTTCTCTATTGCCAACAACATTTGCACAGAACATGGAAGAAAACACAATCTGATAAAGTTCTTAGTCTCTGACTTCTGTGTGCTGTTAATGAAACAAATATGTGACAATTAGGAATTCAGTCTACAAACATATTTTAGTTTATCATATTTTAAGGAAGAGATGCAAAAGAATAATTCCATGTTTCTTCACCATCCAGGAACTAGAAAAAAGGTGTCCCTCCCCCTCTCTGTCACAGTGGGGTGGGCAGAGGTTATTGGGTGGGCAGAACAGCACTGAGCAAGCTGCAGCCATGCATCATATTCAAATCGTTCTTGTAGTAAAATATGCTCTTTTAGAAAATACTTGCATTTGATTAATTCTCTTTTCTTCCTTAATCCCCTTCCCTTCTTTTATTTCTGTTACATAAGAAGCCTAATTGTTTTTATAATTCACATTATTTCTTTTCTGCAATGTATTCACCTCTCTGTATCATGAACTAATCCCAAAATATCTGTTACATACCAGAAACAGCAAGTGGCAGTTTTGTGCTCTGTTCTAGTTTGGTGTTATGGTTTTGTTTTTTTGGGTTTTTTTTATTTATTTTCTAGAAGCTTCTTTCTGCAGCCTCTTGTCTAAATGCTGCCCAGCAATCCTGTGTATTCCCTGGATCTGGGACACAAAATAATTCCCTTAATTCCTGTCTGTGATTACTTTCTGATTCTGACCAGTGTCTGGAGCTGAAGCACACAGACTTTATATGTTTGATTTGCTGTGCAACTGAAATCTTTTATCAGCCAAGAATAAAAAGCAACAACAAAAAAACACCCCACACCCAAATGTCTTCCCTGCAGCTGTACAGGAGAGGGCACAGTCTTGGGGAGCCCTAAAGTTTTAAGTTCTCTGCACGTGCTCCAAAGTGAACATGTGCTTTAATCTGTATTATGTTATACTGATCTGAATATTCCTGTGTCCAAAAGTTAGTTAAATTTTGTGTGGAAAAGTGATGAGAAAGGAAGCAGTGGTAGGGGTGGGTCTGTATCAAGGAAAATTTGTATTAAAGAGGTTTATAGAAATAAACCCAGCTGTGGAAAGAGAAATTTTTCTTAAGGGATGTTATCAGGAAACCTAATCCTGTGTGTAAAATGCCTGGAAATGTGGTAAAATCTGTGTGTAAAATGCCAGGACGTGTATATAACTCAGGTCTTGAACAAACATCAACTGCATTAAGCTAACCAGGCATTTAAATGACAGTGGTGCATCCATCCAACACAATTTGTTTCGTTTTATAAATTTCCTTTCTCATACTTCACCAAATTTTTATGGAAATAATTAACTGAGAAGTGAAAAAGTAAGAGGATTCAGAGCAGAGATAAGCTGATATTACCTGTCCTGAAATTTGGCAAAATTTCTCAAAGCCTTTAAGAGATGTGAGATGCTCTGTGGGCAGCTGATGGCCTGGCCCTGTCTGCTGGGACAATGAGAGTCCACCTTTTAAAAGAGAACTATAGATGAGCAGGTGAGGATATAAAGGCACCTGAAGGCATTTTAAAATGCATTTGTGGCCATAAATGGGGTGTGGCTTTGCCCATAGGAGTTACTGCAGCTGTCTAGCACTAAGGCTGTTTCTGTAAGTATGAGCTGAGGAGCATCAGAGGTTTCCTGGCAAAGAAGCACAACTCTGTGGAGCTGAGAACAGTCCCTCATGTGCATTTGGCCAGGACTAACTTGCAGATTTACAGGCAGCTCTTCAGTGTTTCATGGGAGACAGCACAGGTCAAGTAATTCTGTGGGACAGTTTGGATTCAAGCATCCTCTTCTGAAGGGGAAGAGAGGTAGTTTGACACTATGGGCTTGGCAATTCCAAGGAGTTGCTTTGGCCAGGCATGTCGATGCATTAGACTGCACTAAGAGGAGCCAGGAGTATGAGAGTAGCCACCAATTTATCTTCTGGGGCCCTGCAGTGATTGCCCTGCTAACTGTGAGGAGTGGACCAGGAGCCCAGTGAGCTGGGAGAAAAAGTCCTGATCTTTCTCCAGCCCTTTGAGTTACCTCGATGTTTATTAAGAACCATTTCCATTTCTGCCCTTTTATCAAATATGGTATTTGCATTGCCAAAACTACATTTTAGCAACCATTTGTAAGTAATTTTGTGCTTGATAACTCGCACAGCAGTTGAAGCTTTGAAAACTAATTTTCTTTTTTAGCTGAACAGCTGATCTGAAATTCAGTCTGTGGTATTGCCCTGTCAAAAAATATGAAGACACTTTGGTCTCCATATTGTACATTTGAAAATAGTACAGTCAAATGTTCTGTGTTGAAAATGAAACTTTCAAAATCAAAATACTGGCATTAGCTATACAGCAAATTTAAACAAAGTGCAGTGTCTGCTGCAGTTTCCTGTTATGGGCAAAATGGGGTTTAAATGTAGAGTATATCATGTCCTTGAATCATGGAGAATATTAAGGAAATAATCATGGGAAAAGTGGACTGAATTATATTAGGAAAATAAAATAACACTATCAGCTGAAGTCTCTATTTGCAGAGATAATGCAACTTCCTGGGCAGTTCCTGCTGTCTTGGGCTATCCCTCAGCTGCCTAGCTGATGGTAAAAGGCACAGTTTAATGCTATAGGGAAAACTCCTTCCCATAACCTGGTACTTGACAGTACAAACATCTGTACTGGTCTATGTAGTTCAGTGAAATTGCAGAGCAGTTCCTTGTGCATTTTTTTCTCCTGTGTACAGTAATATAAAGGGACTGGTTACACTTAGTACCCCACATTTGGGTTTGATGTTTCTGGGAAATTTGTGCTCTAACATAACAAGCGTTTGCGTTTCATTTTACCAGAGGGAAAGCTAAGTCCGTGATCACAAGAACAAAACCAGAGTTAAAAGAAGAAAAACATAAAAGGAAAAAAAAGGAAATTTTAAGTATATTTAACACCAACCTCCTTCCCTGGAAGATTTTGCAGAGGTATCTTTAAGCCCTGAAGGGTCTTAGGGGCAGCTTAGCACCATGGTGCTTCCTGGGAGTTGTTTTATATCAGCCTTTAAGCTAACTTTGAAAGTTGAAGAACTTGGTGTGTATCTCCTTTTCTTCTCTTTCTTCCCCTCATCTATTATTTTTGCGCTTGACATAAATATGCTGTACCAAATTAGATCAAAGATTTCTTTGGCTGTTTGCAATATTAGCCAGTAGCAGAAATAGAAATATAAGCATGAAGCAAGCGTGCAGTGATATCCTTTCAATAACAGTTTATTGTCCGTGAATACTGGCACAAAAACTGTAGCTGTGGTACTATTCCTAAGCTTTATTTAATGTGTGTTTACAGGCTCTCAGTGGATTTGTATTCCAAGAATGTGTTGTGCCCACTCACTTTTTGGGTCCAGGTCTGTCATTGGCTGTGTATGTTACTTACTTGACAGCAATATGGTTTCTGAATTTACATGGCAGATGGCTGTGATGGCTTAAGTTTTTTCTTGACAACTGATCTTTAGATCAAAATGCAAGAGGAGGGAATGCTCCTGCACTGAGGGGTTTGCCTGCATTTAAATTCTGTTTTACCCTTTAATTAGCACTTTTTTCCTACTTTAAAAAAAGCTTTCTTCCTTGTTGTTGTCATATGAGTGAATGACAAATTTTCTTCCTGTCTTCCTGATATTCCTTACCAGAGGTTCTCTTCTTGTGAGCTGCTTGGAGGTGAGACACTGGTACAGGGAGTAGGATTCTTTCTCTTACACACCAACCTTTGGTGCTGCAGGCAAGAAGATTGCATTCTCCAATTTCAAATACTAAGGTGGTATTATATCCCCTTTTGCCTGTATTCTGCCTGCTTAAAATCTTATCTGAAAAATGGGAAAAAGGCTCCCTTCATTTTACTGTACTTCTTGTGGAGATAAATTTTTGAATCTATAGATAATGCTCATGATGAGTTTGTCATAAAATAAAAAACCCCCAAGTTAATATTGTGGGATTCAGAACAGTACAGGAGGCCTGGGGCCCAAATACTCAAGGGAACAAAAAGAAAAACACATATAACATAGCAGATCAGTAAACATTCATGTGTCTGAGTAGTGAAAAATGTAGGAGCTCCCTGGAAATGAGAATATGATTATGTAGGTGAGGACAAGGCAATTCAATTAACGTTGACTAAATGCTTAATTGTTTTATTTTGCAGTCTAGTCAAAGTAGGTTATGTGTGTAATATATTGTAGTTAAAGCTTGGTATGACTCTGGTTTTTATCATTCTTTCCCCATTTAAAACAGAAAAAGCCAAAGTACAGTGTTATTACTAAAAAGAGTAAGTTAGTGGTCTTTTTGCTTGTTATATTATTTTCTTGAGCCTATTTACATCTTAATTGGCAAGTAATTGCTTTCCTAATCCAGATAAGTAGTGTTGAACTGTGAATTGCAAATCCCAGTCCCTTTTGTATTCTTGGGTGGCTACTGCTGTTTCCAAAGGATTGCTGAAAATTCTGCATTATCAGCCTTAAAAACTATTGATACAGATAGCTAATCTCAGATATGTGTAGACTGTAGTATTTTCTGATATATGGTTCTCCAGCTGAGAACACAAAATAGAGAACGTGAATAATCCACTCCTATCGCATTGATAGGAGTTGGGAAAATAATTTTAAAATTGTGTATTTTTAGTCTTTAACTGTTGTACTGACCTATTTTTGATATAATCTTAGAGGCTGTAATCTGAAGACTATTTTCTGATTCCCTGTAAATCAGTGCCCTTTACTCTGGTAGTAGTTCTGACTTACCCATTTATTTCAGCAAGAATATTTTTCTATAGTAGTAAAAATTAATTTTTTGCAAGGATCTAGTGATAATACTGTTAACATTTTATAGTTTGTGCATTTACAAAGATAGATATGGATATCCTTGTGTGATTTTTTTTAATTGTAAATAGAAAAAAAAACTTAATAAGAATTTGTAATTGTTCTTCACTGCAAGAGAATTATGGAAAGTAGATTATAACAGTTCATCATACTTCTGTATTACCTATAGCTGAAATAGGCTGTTGTGTGGGGAGATTTTACTATTTGATAGCAATCCCTTCCAAACTTCACGGAGGAGTTGCACATAAACAAATATGCATTCACTCACATAATAACAATTGCTTTGTGTGGGCTCTGCACTGGTGCAGTGTGTCTTTTGTGCTTTAATATTAGATTGCTTTCCTGGCTCCTGAGTAAGATCACAGATCAATCTGGAATTTACATAGTATATCTAATACTTATGTACTTTGCATAAAAGTTATCTCAGAGAAGAGTACTGACCTTGGGTCTTCTACCTTCTGGTAGTTCCAGCTGTGGCAAAACTGGCCTGCTGTGCTTTTTATCCCCTGTGCAGATATGGATATTAATTTCCAAAGCACCAAAGTTAAAAAAAAAAAAATAAACTGCACCAGAATACGTTGGAGGTGTATGTCATACAAAATTGCAGTATTTATTTCATTATTTTCAGGGAGAATATGTATTAACTGCTCCAAATTACACATATCTGTTTAACAAAAACTAATTTTTACACAGAGTAATTGTGTCTGCTGGAAATTGCATAGTTGAAATGAGGCCCAGATGTTGCAGTTATGTAAGGGCCTAATCTAAAGCCATCCACAGAGAGCCTTGTGGGCCTCAGATCACACCAATAAGAACATTTTCAGAAGAATTAACATCGAAGGAGATTGCAGTAAGCTCACATTGTCTCTAGCTATTATAAGTCTAAAATCATAATATACAAATGGAGGGGTGTGCCTTATTCACTGTGGATGGAGTTAAGTTTGTATTTTAATGAGAGAAAATGTGACATGAATTATCTTAAAAAAAACCAAACCCTTTATTTAAATGTTAAGCCCACCTAAAAGTATCTTAAAAGCCATCATTTTTTCTGCTTGCTTAAGTACTTTCTGAGAGTGGTTAATTATTAATATTTTTAAGGTGCTTTTGAAGTAGTTCTCTGCTTTAAAACTGGTACAGCTTTACACTGCATAGCTATTGCTATGCATTGCAAAATAGAAATTAAATTCACAAAGGGTTTTACACCCTTTTGTAAGGTTTTGCAGGGATGGAATTGCCCCATCACCACCAGCATCCTTCCCCCGCTCCCCGCCCCTCCCCTTCTCCCCCGCTTTTGTTTTCCTTTATCCATTTCATCTTAATGACGTGAAAAAACCTCCAAAAAACAAACAAGTCGTTTCTGACTAAGCCAAGTATGTCACTGCCCTCCTGGAAGGGTCTGACAAGTGCTGGGATGGTGGAGGGGAAGGAAGCACCTTCTGCTGGGGGTACCAGGGATGGGGACAGGAGAGGAGCAAGAGCTCTGCTCCTAGATGTAGTGTGAATTTATCTAAACCTTTACTTTAGGTGGTTTATGTGATGTTTGCGATTTATGTGCTGCACTCAGATTCCTGTAAGTTTCCTAACACATCCCTTGGTGCATTCTTAAAATTTCATCTAGTGCTGAAGCTCCTTCTCTGCAGAAATTAAAATCAAACTGGAGATACTCTGTGAATCCTGCTTGCCTAACCAACACTTAACTGTGGAGTGCTGTTGTGCACTGATCATACTTGGTGAATCTTGCAGTAAGTGTCATGAAAAAACAGGAGTGTATTTAGACTGCTTGAACCCCTCGTTTCCCACTAAACTTATTTTTGCAAAGCAACGTGTACTTGGACTCAGGAAGATCAAGAGCCATTGTTATAAATGAACTGAGCCAAATAAAAATACAACAAAAATTTATTAAACCGAATAAAGCCAAATTAGAAAAGCCCACCACCAACAAACAAAAATACAAAAATACAGGACCGAGCCCGGGAATTCGGCCTGGGTGAACCCGGGATCAGCCTCGCCTGCACTGATCTTCCACAGGTTCACAAATTGCTAGTCCAGGCTTGGGTTTTTATACAGTTTTTCAGCCCTGGGGCTGAGGAGCTCCCAGATTTCTATTGTACAGATTGTGTTGTGTAGATATGTAAAACAAGTTTTGGGGTCTCTGAATGAGATGGCCATACAGTATACAATGGTGTTGCTGCTTTTTTGGGAATAATTCATAGCCAGGCAGGATGGCCCACTCAATTCTTAATGAAGTTTTCTTTGTAGCCGATCTTATGATGCTGATCCCATGATGACGTTTCAGGGCTGGTGCCGGTGTCCTTATGGCCGTTCTGTAGAAATGCAGATGAGTTCTTGGAGCTGCTGTGGTTTGTGAAAGGGACTGTCTGGAATCTCCTATTAACTCTTCATATCTCAGTTGGGTTGGTCTACAGCGCTGGGGACTCGAGGAGATAGATGTTTTTCTGCCTTTTGTTTTGTTTTGATGGTAGTCAGATTGGCTCCATATGAAGCAATTTTCTGTAGCCGAGTCTCACTGTGTGTGTCTGGTTTAAACTTATCCTTAACCTTATATTACATATAGACAGATATAACATAGTATACAGAAATGATACAGAAGAAATACAAATCGCATATTCCATCTATAACACCATGAAAGTGCAAGTCCACTCTCAGATGTAGCTGATGGTCTCAGGAGCAACAATTTTCAAGACTTTCTACAAGTTAGTTGGTCAAAAGTGAGGAAAATCAAAGTAGTTCTTGGTAAGCCAGGCACTCTTGTGTTTTTCAGCTGTGAAACACAGCTGTGAACATTTTTGTTGCAGTAAGTATGTAACCAAGTCCAATTACCCTTATTAAAAAACGCTCACCAAACTCTTCCTTGTCTGTTATAGCCAGTAACTTTTCTGGCCTGTGTACTCACCTGTTTGCAACCTTATAACCTATTTTGCAATATTTAGGGGTTACAGAATTTTCTTCTTTTTTCTGTGACAATTTTTTCATGCTCAGACCTCTCCCACTTATAGAAAACAGTTGACTTTTCACTGGGCACAGAAAGAAAAACAAGAGATTGACTTTAAATCCAGTACTGAACAAGCTTTTCCTTAGAGGCAGGAGACACTGTCCTTCAATCAAACTGGGCAGAGTGTACTGGGAAAGTGATCAGGGAGTGATCCTAAAGCTCATCCCCTTAGTGCTGGGTGTTTTCTGTCTTTGACTGGAAGTATCACCCAGCTGCTGTGCCAGCATCTCACCCAGGACCTGCTGTATCAGCCAGTGTGCACAGCAGTGAGCAGACTGCCCTTTGGTACAGGTCTAAGAGGGAAAAGATGAACCTGAGAAACCTTTATGAACTTTGACATGTGCTGGGGAGCTGAGTGCTCCTGCTGACAGGGCTTGGGTGGGTTTGTGTGTTTTTTGTGGACAAACTGTGTCATGTGTCACTTATAGGATAGTAAGGGATAAATATTCACCTTCACATAGGAAAAGAGAGCAGCTTGGGTTGTAGTTAACTAAACCTGAGCTCTTTCTATAGGATGCTGGGATACCTAAAGGGCCAACTGAGCCAGCTCAGAAACATGAAGTTATGTTTTGAGAACTCATGTAAGATTGATGAGATACCTGATGACTGAATAAAAGCAAATGTGATATCTGAAGTAACTGAAGAAAAACAAATGCATTATCTTCCTTTAAAATGGAAAGGAAAAGCAAAACTGAAAAAATTTCCAGTATATATTTATGTATTAGAGTTAGATATTCAGATTTATGAGTTGCCATCTTCATGCATATACACATCAGCAAATGTCAGATAACATAATTCATAATGAGGCAGAATTACAATAAATTGCCTTAATTTGCTTGCTATATGCTAAACATGCCCACATGTCCACATATGGATTAGCTGATGCACAATAACTTGGTGATGAGAAAAATTATTCATATGTCTTAAGGTTTTACCAGTTCTGAGTTACTGACTCTGTGATCACTCAACAACTCATTTTTGATCTGGTTTGTCAACAAGAACTTTTATAGACTGACATCCATCTTGCTTTGTTACACAAAAAGACAAAACCAAAGCACCCTAAACATTTACAAGCAAGCTTCTATTAGTATGTTACTGAGTACTTAATCAGTATTTTGGTTTTCTCATGTGCTTAATGGCATTTATAGTCCAAACATAGTAAAATTTTATAGCTGTGTTTAAAATTAATTGACATTTCTGAAGTCACTGTGTAAATATAGAGTATTAAGATTTAAAGTTAAGGCTACTTCTCCATTAGAACTATACAGGAATAAAGAATTAATTAGAATAGTAATCTCTGAATTAATTGTGTTCCTGTTCTCCTACTAAAGATGTACTTTTTGTAAGGGGTTGAAGATCTTTTTTCTAAGACACCTAATTTGTCATGTTACATAGCAGATACTTTTTAACACATCTGGCATTTCTTAGATGATGATTCACCCTCTAGGGCAAAAAAAAAAGGATGGAAGTAATCTAGCACTTACTTCATACTGGTTCCCTGCTGTTTGCTGCTCAGAAGTTAAAAAAAAAAATTAAAATAATTAAAAAGAAAAAAATAGGAATAAAAAGAGGTGTATCCATTTTATGGCTGATTTAGGGAGCTTTAGAAACTATGATTGGTACAGGAAATTTTTTCTGTTGCTGTTTCTACATTTTAAATTATCTCATTAGTGTATTTTCTACTACAAAGTTCTTTTGTTTCAATATTTTGATACCAAAATTTGCCAAGATGACAGTGTGGTCGTGCAAGCTTGGTTTCAGTATTCTGTAAAATCTGCTGAAGGGCAGAAAACAAGCCTCTGGAATGAGAACTGCTCTGTCCTAATTGCAATATTCCAGCTGCGACTGTGATTGTGTATACTTCAGAGTAGTTCTGATTTGCCCCAAGGTATTTGTGTCCCACAGCATGTATTAAGCTTTTTAAGGGTAATAACTTTGCTAAAAAGCTTGCTCAGTAATTTTACTGTTAACCCCCCCAACATTATTAATACAGTATTGCATCAGAAATTGCTATACTTCTCACAGCCTTCTAAAATTGTATTCACTGAAGTTTACTGTTTGCTTCCTTGGAAACCAGCAGTTGTTTCAACATTTGGAGTTTAATACCCATCCTAGAAGTGCCTTATGGAAGTCAAAATAAATTGTGCAAGAGGTTGTCAATGTTCTGTGTATTTTTCTTTGCTCAGTCTATTTCAGGTAAATAGAAATGTCTATTTCATGAGAAATAAAGCAAATGTTTTTACTTATGTAATTCTCTTTTTGCATTCAAAATGGACCTAACATGAATACTGAATTCTGAAGCAGTGGTAAAATGTTAAGAATTCTGCATTCCCATAGTCCCCATAAAAAAACGAATCATTAAAATCCCTGCAAACAAACAACCACCTGATCAGGTATTAACCAAAAGCCTCTTCTTGTTTCAATGAGAGAGAATTTTTAGCAATATGGTATGCAAATAATGTAAATAAGAAATAACATTTTAAGAGGATAACTTTATGTTGATCAATCTTGGTACACCTTAAAAATGTCCGTGTGAAAAAAAAATATGTAGGAACCAATTAATAATGGAAGCCAGTCTGAGGTCTTTGTTTAAAAGGGAAAAAAAAATCTAGTTTGATTCTTATTGTGAGACATGTAGGTAGGGTCTGCCCTTCCCTCTCCAAGTACCATCAACGTTACAGAATCTACACACCAAGTATTAAGAGTTTAGCCTTTGAAAACAAACGTTTTCAGCTCTCATGGACCAGAGGCTGGACTTTGTGGGGCTTTGCTTGCCTCGCATGCCTATTGAAGACCAGTCTTGAGGCATAGGCAAAGATTTCCCAGCTCACTCAGCAGCTGGAGCCAAAACAATGTTTGTGCTTGTTGCTCCTCTGGGGAATGACTGCCTTGATATTCATTATCTCAGTGCTAACAGAGGGGAAAGTGGCTTCTCTGGAGCTCTTTTTCTGTTCATACCATTCCTTGCCTGTTGCTGCCTGCTCCTTCTTCCTCTTTACTACACCTCCAGAAGCGTCAGACCAATACAAACATGTATCTTTTGCCCTTAATTACTTCTAACCTATGCTCTTATTTTAAGCCAGTTGACCTTAATCTTGCAAATTCTTAAACTCATTAGGACAAATAATATTATGCATGTAAGTTTTCCTGATGAATTTGGTCGACTACCTAATATGTAGAAGTATTGCCACGATGAAATGTCTAGTGAGAGTTTTTTAGGATGATAGTTTATATAAAAATCATCATTAAGGTTCATTTGTATGTATCTTCTACCATAATAGGTCTTCTACCTTAGATATAGTAAAGCAGAATTTTTCTTTTATATGGAAAATCTCAAACTTAAGTTGGTATTTGTAGCTTGAAATTCCAGCATAATATTTCTGTGGGTGGGGGAGAACAAAAAAAAATAATCTGTATCCACAAGCATCAATAAATTGATTATGCGGTGTTAATGCTCAGATGCCTTTCCTGTTTCTGGCTGCACAGCAGTTGTATGTTACCAGGGGGCCATGCATGTTGCAAGCCATAGATGTGAGATGAATAAAGCGTGATGTTAGTCCAGCAGGTGTGCAGGCTTCGTCCTTACAGCGGCTGGCGTTTCCATGAGCACGGGGCCCTCCCACTCCTCCTTGGTAATTGATGGTGACAGGCTCTCTGCTGAGCTGTCCCCAGCGCAGGGACTGAATCAGATCAACAGCTGAGACAAACGGCCAGCAAACAGTCTTGCTTCCTATAGACAAAAGCTGTGCCCTTTAAACCAGGCCTTAGAAGTACAGGCCTTTGCAATGTGGGATGATTGGCTGAAGTTTTTGGCAGTGCCCTGCTTTGCCTCAGAGGTTTTGCTCCTGTAAGAAGTGTTGCTGCTGCTGGAAGGGCTGGCCTGCTTGGAGTGAGGCTGACGTGCTTGACAGACGCCTGATGTCTCCTCAGACTAAGCACATTGCTCCTGGGGTAAGCATATGTAGTAGGAGTGCAGGCCAGATGCTCGGGAGCTCTTTAATTTTACAATGCGATGTAGGGGCTGGCTTGCAAGTTAACTTAATTACAGTTAAACTGTTTCACTTTGTTCTCATTTAGACAAGCTGAAATATTGTTGAGAAATGTGCCAGCCTTTTTGTGGAAGTCCAAACCATCCTTCTGAGCTTCCTTCTTTGAAACATACTAACTTGACTTACAGTTTGGAAAAACTGTAAAAAAATGAGCTGAGAGGGGGGGAAAGCACGTGCAGAGGGCTGCTGCTGAGGGCTTCTGTCTATGACCTTATTAAAGTAGTTAAAGGTGGCTTGCTGTTTGTTCCGTGATTTTGGGGATTGTGCTAAATTGTTCTGTTCTCAATATGAAAGCAATGGGACTCTCTGCTGGCAGTAGCTTGAAGTACATTCTCTCTACAGACACAAGCATTAAACTCTATTATTTTTATTTGGGTTAGATAGTAACACATTCATGAGTCTTGGTCTGGCAGCATTTGACCAGGTATGTGTATCCCGAGGCTGGGGAGTTTTAGTAGCAGACATTCCACTTCAGTTGTGCTGTGAAATACAATTTAAATAAATGACAAATACAAATTTTAAAGTTCTAATGGATCTGCTTTTTGTTTTTACACTGTATAAAATAACAGCTGGGGATTAAAATAAAGTTAACAGAAACATAGATTTAAGATGAATGTTTGGCTTAAGCTTGCTTCTTTCTATAACATTTATGAGATATTTGAATAAAATTGCAGTAAAGGAACAGTGCCTTAAGCATGACAGTAGCTTTCCGGAGTTGTTCTCCGAGAAGTCAGGGCCATTGTCTTGTGTAACAGCTGCTCCACAGTATTTTTCTAGAAGGAAATCAGATTTGGATCATTGCTATTCCCAGGTTATTTAGGGATCTCCACATAGGAAATTGATTAGTTATTGCTAGTATCCATTCTGTTCTCCTCTTATGGACAACTTTTCTTTATAAACAACTAGACTATGCTTTTATTTTTGTGGAGGAAGCAATGTAACAGTGGGTCTTACAGGAAGTATGCCATGAAGCAGGAAAGTCTACAACTACTATATACAATTCCACTAGAATTATTTTCGGTATATATGTTCAGAATTGTAGAAATCAGCTACTAATAGAATTACAGAACCATTTAGCTTGAAAAAGACCCTTACAATCATCGAGTTCAACCATAACTATAGTTGCCTTTAGTCTTTTCTTATCTAATTAATATAGTAAGAAGCTTAAGTGTTTTAATTCATATATAAGCAATTATTAAGAGTTCTGATAAACAATATATGTTGGGATTCTCTGACAATCCTGACATAATTATTGGTGGGAAGAAATCAGAACACAGATTTGGTGGGAAAAAGTTGTTGTAAAATAAAAAAAAAAGGAAAATACTGTTTTTCTCAATAAAATCAATCTGATGTTGAAACTTAGCACAACTAATGTACATGTTTCCATGCAGCATTTTCATCTTTCTGTCTACTTTCTGTCAAATAATATCATCAAGGAGAAGCTGTGTTTATCTGGTCTATAGAGTAAAAGGAAGCTTTTCCCTCAAATCACATCATGAAGAATTCCAAATTCTATTTAGTATGATCATAGAGGTCCTGTTAGACAGAGAAAGAAGTTATTGTTTCACAGGATAAGGGAATCACAGGGAGTGGTGCTGTGGATGTACAGCCCTTGTGAACTGAGCAGCAGCAAAAGAGCAGGATAGGTGAATTGAAACAAAGATGGAAAGGAGTAAGAGACTCAGCCATGTACATGGATCCCTCAGTATTTGGTCAACCCTTCTTTCAAAGTGAGAGTTGATGACTCTTCTGTTCCTGTTTCCTCAGTTTTTATTCTAGTCTCAAGATATGTCATGAGGGGATGGCTATTTTGATTTGCTAATGTGAATTTTGGCTGTGGTCACTTCTTGTTCAGAAGCATTTTACAGGAAGCTGTACTTGCAAATTAGCATTTTTTTTATCATCATAGTCCTCAGACATTATCTAATTGAAAAAATCAAATTGTTTAAATATCTAGGAGGAAAGTAATTGTGAAGATTAAAGAAGAGATATAGCTTGAGAACTTTTATATTGCATTGCTGGCTTGAATAATTAATTGAATTTATTATTGATAGTTTTTGGCAGTTGTTGCATCAAAAGTAGATTCAAATTTTATAACTGACCAGAAATTCTGTCAACTGCTTTATGGGTACATTTTTTCTAAATTTCCAGATAACAGAATGTCCCTTGGAACATGTTGACCCTTGGTATGTTCAAGTTAATTAAAATGTTATGGTAAAATGAAATAAAAGATTACTGACTGCATATCCACTGATACATTTTCACTGCCAACAGTCATTGTAACAGAGAAATTCTGAAGAATGGAAACTTCAGTTACTGTCAGGAAGTGTAAGGACATTTTGTCCTTACCTCACCCTCTATGCAGAGAAGTGGCACCCTGCCTTTTTCCAATTCACCCAAATTTACATGAATTTATATTTTTAGCATCAGCGAAATCTATTTTCTGCTAATATTTTTTATTCAGTTTTCAAATAGCAGTGAACAAGCCTAGGAATTAATAAACTTGAAAGGGCAAATTCTGCTATTTGCTTCCCAGGATCCTTGGTGTGGAATGGCC
>WEIU01009283.1:372707-383260 GCA_013389925.1 Aegithalos caudatus | reverse complement strand
AAAAAAAAGAAAAAAAAAAAGTGTAAAAGGACAGGAGGTAAAGTGCATTGAAACTTCAATGGCATTCAGATATCCATTTTATAGGCTATTAAACTACTAGGATGCTTTGACCTTTTTTTTTTTTTTTTTTTTTTTTTTTTTTTTTTTTTTTTTTTTTTTTTGTGGGCCAAAATACAGAAGATGTCAGAATTTTGAAAATAGTTTGTATAATTATATATGACTATAGAAATGTTTGCAATATTTTAATCACTGATCCCTGAAGTCCTTTGTTATAAGTGCACTGTTTCTTTACTAATTTTTTGTTCCACTGGTACTGCATGTACATGACACAAAAGCCTGTGGTTTGTACTGTACTCGAAACTCCTTAATAACTGCAACCCATGCTCTGAAACAATGATGATTTGAAAATTTCCTGACAAATTAAATGTCAGAAATTTACATTGCTGCTCATGGCATCAGCTTATATTTAAACAGGCTGCTGAGTATTAAAGCGTACGGACAGTCTTTGTATAACAGCTCTGATTTCTTAGGTTTGCTTCCTAAGACAAGATTTATGCAATCCCACTTTCCATCTGTTAGGTGTGCTTCTCAGGAACTTCAATGGCCGATTTAAACCAGCCTTGCAGAGGTCTCAGAAGCACTGAGTGATTATAGCAGGATTTCCTTGGGGGCTGGAGGAGCTGCTAAACCATTTTCTCTATGTGCCCGTGTGGGAGATGTAGAGCACTCTCTGGCCTACTCTGGCATCTGGAAGACAGCATCCATCCAGCTGGGGAGAACAACTCTAACTCTGCAACAGAGCAAACAAACACTCACTCCTGCTCAGCTCATGGAAAGGGAAGAGAAGTTCAGGGAGGGGAGGGGAGCTGAGGGTACAGAGCATGTGGTGTGTAGGGAAAATGAGAGAGAGCTGAAAGTATTGTGGAGGTGTGTGTGTGGGAACCTAAGCTTCATTACTTCTGCTGTCACTAAACAACTTTTTTTCTTCAGCTCATTAATGATACATTGCATTTTGCAGTGTTTTACTGGGCATAAACATCTATGTTTTTCTGACTGTTTTGAGGCTGCTGAAAGGGTGTTCTCAGGTTGATGATTTATAATATTCATCACTTAAAATTACTAGCTGGATAGTTAATGGTATTGGTAGAATATTAGTATCAGAAGAAAATACGATTTTAAAGGTCTGCTAGATATAAAAGCTAAATTTCACTTCGAGCATGCTCATGCTGAACAAAGGATGGCTGTAGAAAGACTGGCTTACAGATGCAGTAATTATCTTGGTGTCTTCTCAGTTTGACAAAGTGCTCAGTCAAATATGTATTATTTCTGTGCAATAACCACAGTCTTAACACACATTTCAGCAGCTCACATAACAGAAGAGAGTCTCCTTGAAAAGCTCTGTGGCCAAAACATGCTTGGGCTTTACAATTTTCTCTCTTATTAAAAGCCTTACAATTGGGGGTGGACTAAAAGACCTTTGAAGGTCCCTTCCCACACAAAATACTCTATGATTCTATGATTTTGCCTATTTGTTTAAGAAGCATTAAGTGACTGATATTTATTTGAAGGTTCTGTCTGGTTTTCTTTATGTCACATTTGAATATAGTTTATTGTTCTTGTAAAATAATAAAGTCATTTCTATGAGCTAACAATGAAACAAGTATTTCAAAACTATAGTATTACTTGAAAGAGTAATTTCTTCAGTATTTGCTCTCTAGAAAGTTTTAAGTTAATACATAGAGGAAGGCATTGGAAAAAGTAATTTTTGAAGTTCTAAAATACTGCTTTTATCAATATTTCCAGTGTGTCTTGGAAACAGGGTCACTTTGGTGTGTGAGAAACAGGTTAATGCTTGATTACATAATCGTTTTAATAGCTGGTGCTATGGTGGAATGCTGGAAAGACGCTTTCAAACTAAGCACTTTCAAACTTCCTGCAAAATTAGGAGTGAATCAGTGAGTTCCTAGGACACCATGATATTTTATGGCTGAATGTTCTCTGCAACAAAAATGTGATCAGGTTCTATGACTGATTTCACACAGATATCCCAGCTTCACTAGAAGTTGTGTAGACGTAAACAAAGCAACCAGCTTTGTAATGGCAAAAGTATTTTATTTTAGGAGAAGTTTAAGGTGCACAACTGAACTACTTGAGAGAATAATTTCCTTCTTAATTTTTAAAAGCAACTTTCTGTGTTGATGCTGATTCAGTGTAAATCCATTATTCTGCTCATGTCATGGACAACACAATCTACAATTTAAGTTCAGTTTTATGAATTTAGGAGAGGAGAAATTGTTGCATATTGGAATTCAAAACACTGTCTTTTTATTGGTTGCTTCCATATAAAGATCAACGATTATGGATTTGATTATCGTTCTTATATTATTGACTTTTTTTCCCATATGGTAAATCAATTGTCTAGCAAGTTTTTTGTACTTAGGAGGAGTTTCTTAGGAGTAACTTCAGAAATCCTCATCCAATACACCTTAGTATCATAGATTCAAACCTATAAAAGGTAGTGGGGGATGCCTTCTGAAGCACAGGGACAGGTTCACCTTTAAAACTCTAGTCAGGGTGCAGAAAATGGCTGAATGCCTTTCTTGGAGTATGACAGTCCTGCAGTCTCGGACAGAGAAGGAGAGCCCCACACAGAAATGCAGTTTGAGATATGCTCTTTGCTTGGATGCATGAGCCTTCAGTGCTGTCAGCATGGGGGAACCAGGCTGTTCAGAGCATTCTTTTTATGAAAACCAATCAGGAATTGTGGAGAGTCAAGGGGAAGAAAATGTCTAATACAGAAAAATGCAATTGAAAAATCACATTTTTACATTTTACAGTTATATCTAGATTATAACTGAGGGAAAAAAAAAAAGTCATTTCAGTATAGAAGAGGAAAGACCTTTGTACCTTCTTACTCTCTGCCAAGTATTCACCTATTCACTCTCTGCTAACAAGATCCTGTTAATTTGAGTGGACAAGGAAGATTGACCGAAAGTACCTTACCTTCATGATGCATCTCATCAGGGCAGTTCTGAACATGTTGTTGTAACACATTGTGTTAATTCTCTGTAAGGAGAAACTTACTGCACTTATTTAATCCCTTGCATTGCAAACTGCTGTCTCTGCTTAGCTGACATGCTCGTTGCTCTGGCTCTGTTTTCACTGCAACACACTGTGAATTCCTAGCCAGGGTTACACATCTGGCTGCCTGCTTGTTAAACTGAAGTACATTTCTGTTGTATTTCTGGATGACACCCAGCCTCATAGGTAAGAGAGTCATTATAGCATCACATATGCTGCCTAAATTCCACTTAATTCCTATTTTTAGCTCTGAAGTGGGTCCCAAGAGATAAATAGTCCTTTCTACAGAGACAAGTTTTCCAGCTTTCACATTTCACCAGAACTCATTTCACTGGAGCTTGTTAAATTGCACAAGCTAGTCCATCAAAAATTAAATATAATTAATCCGGATTTTAGGATTGCAAAACTGACCATCAGAAATATTAGAGGTTTCAAAAACAGTAAAAATCAGAAATGGGAATTGAGATTTCAAGAAGTGATGATGCCAAAGAAACCACAACGTTTGGTGATAATCAATAATTTAAATTGATGGAATTGTGAAGTGATGGCTTGTGCCAAAAATGCACAAAGGCAGAGTGAGCCAAAATTACTGATGTGGCCTGCTGTTGTTGCTCTCCTAGTTAGATGCATTTTATTTTTTAATTTTAAAAACAATTATTTATTTATTTAAATTTTATTTTAAATGAGAACAGAATTTGGAGGTATTGATAGCTCAAGTTTCATGAGGATTTCTATAAATCTGATTTTGAGATACAGCTGGATGTTAAAAGCCAAAACCATTTTAAAGGCACAGGGGCTCAGACATCTCCTCCGTGAACTATCAGTTACTAAGTTAATGTCCTGAGTATCGAATTGAGCAATTGTCCCAGAGGACAACCTGTAAGTGAATCACAGTTTTCAGGATGGGGCTGTGGCCAGAGGGTAATATTGCTACAAGTCTGGGGTAGCTCCTGTGCACAGCTACGAGCCAAAGTTCTTCCTGAGACTTCAGCTCTGGACAATCAGCATCTGGCCATGATGGAGCTGGCCATGGCACTTGAAATATTCCAGTGCCCCCAGAGGCAGACAAGTGCTGAGTGTGAGAGGTGAAAGCTTTTCAGTGATGTTAAAAAACCCTGTTTATTTAATGTTGCATTCATGTATGGGTAACAATCTAGAGTTATAGTAACCTTTCAGTGGAAATATGTATTTTTAAAGGAAAAATAGCCAGCACAAGCTGTTTCTACAGAGTTATGTAAGTTTTATATATTCTACTTCAAGATATAAGTGTTCTCTGTGAAGGTTGTTTCTTTTATGGATATTCTTGTGCTCAAAAGTATATCAATCTCCCTTTTGGCAATTAATACATATAGCTGAGTGAATATTACCTTCTTTTTTAAAACTCAGGATATTATTTTTTTTAAATATGGTTCTTAAATTATTTTTTTCTTCCAACCACTTGAAGCTCTGACAGAATTAATGGTGTTTCAGAAGTGTTTGGCAGCACGTTCATCTGCAGGTGACTTCTGTGACCGTCCTAGACCATCAACAACATGTTGAGCACTTGAATTGTTCTTTCTGTCTCTCCCTCTCTTTCTGTTTCGCTGTGTTTCCCTGCAGCAGGGCTTTAAGAAGACTGTTCCACATGACTCTACATCACATGTAAAAAATAAAAATAAAAAATCTTGCCCACACATGGGAATAATTACCTATGGGCAGATTTTCCAACTTTATAGCATTTATAGCACCTCTCCAATATCTCAGTGATGTAGAGGGTTCATAATACTACAGGTGTTTGTATTATGTATCTGTAATACAAATGTTTTCAAACGTGCTGTGTTCCTGACACTCATTGTGAGTTGGATTAAATGTTTTAACATCTGACTGCAGGGAGAACAGCAGCTTGTTATTTCTGTGACACTGTGAGAACATACTCACGTTATCTTTCAGTGCAGCAGGAGATAGCTTGTGCCCCTAATGTATGTATGTTTGCAAGTTGAGAAGTTAAGTCTGCTGTTCATGTTATCACTGCTGTAGCCCGAAATAGAAAAGTGCAGGCAGATTGGATTGTGTTAGAGAATGGTAACCATAATAACCAATAACAATCTGCAAATGATAAGCAGCTTTAATGTTTAAAAATAAAATTTATATAGCATTCCAGTACTTCCATGGGCATACTTTCAGATTTTATTATTCATTCATTTGAAGCTTGGTTTTGAGATTTAAGATGTGACATTAATCCTAAGGAAGTGTTTCATTATTGCATCTTGAATTAGTTGACACTGGTTTATTATATACCTACACTAAATCTCACAGAATAAAATTTTACTTAACAACCCTCTTTCAGATGTACACCATCTGTAGGAGAGAATTACAAGCATCCTACATGATGCATGGAATTTTGTGGAAGGAGATTGATTTTTATTTTATGGTTGGATGTAAAATGGATAAATTCCGAAAAGAAATACAAAGACCTCAAATGAATGCAGTGTTTCTTGATAATTTGTATCTTGATAATCTGGAATCTGCTCCATGTTCAGGGATGCTGCTGATATGAAAATTAAACAAAAGAACATTTTAATTTCCCCCAAACCATCCTATTTCTTTTGAGGGATGCTTTTAAAAGAAACGAAGGTATAATTCAAGAGAAGGAAGTGGTCCAAAGTGTGTCCTGGCCCTGCCATCCCCCTCCTTGCCTACCCCCAGCACACAAATAGGGCTTTTTAGCACGGGTCTAGGAAAGTCCAACTGAATTACTTTACCTGTCATGAAAGTGTCTGAGCAATGTGGTGCTGTGAGCAAACTTTTACCTCTTCTGGCTTAACATGCTCTCAGTCTTCCTTGCTGAGACAGTCCTATCGTTTTCATAAAACACTTGGATGTTTCTTGGAATGTGGAGTCTTATTTCAGATGTTCTTAACTGCTGAGACACTGCAGTCACCATCACACCGCCTTCAGAGTTACAGTGGCAATGAGAAGTGGAAAAGACCCATTCTTCTAAATGTGCTGATGTCCAGAGGTGCAAGGCAGCCTGGGGTTCAGATCCATGCTGTAGCTCTTTCGGGGCAGTACCGCTCCTGAAAATTTAAGTTTATGCTGCTGAAGTGTGTTGCTCACAGTTAGAGTGACCCCTATGGGAGAAAATCAATGGGAGAGCTAAAATTCATAGGGAAAAACTAAAGAAATTAGTTGCTAATCATAATTTTCACATATAAATAACCTCGTTAAGAAATTACTCAGTGCTGGTGAGGGTTGGAATAGGATAATTTGGATGCAGGGTAATTAAAGTGAAATAGCTCTTGCTCTTTCATGCCATATGTGAGAGGGAATAGCTTATTCAAATGTTTTTTTCCAAAAGTTCCCTTACCATGAAACATTCACATTTACAAGAGACAATTCTTGTTGCTATCTTTGTAAAGGAGTTACAAGCTGTTGACATTCTTCACCGGGATTTGAATTTGAATCTGAATTAGGTAAGAGAGAGTCAATTGCTTTCCATTAGAGTTCCCGAAGAAAAAATATGTTGTTACTGTTGGATACAAGCTGAAAGATTCTTGTTTATCAAGAAAGGTCTGTTTAGTCTATTAACCTTGACAACCATGTCAGCATTTTTTTCTGTTTGTTTTCCCAAAGGCACTGTGTTGAAGTACTATGATATACAAAGCTATTTATAGTGTAGACAGTTCATAGCTATGCTTAAAAGACATGGGTCAGGGTTTAAATACCAGAGTTAAATGCTATTCTCTTTGACAATCTGAAAAGTCATTATGCCTAATCCTTGAAAATGAAAATGGAGAGATGGAATCCCTAAAATATCAATGTGAATCAGATAATTTTTAATTAATTTTTTACACTTTCACAGAGTGGTTGAGCTAAAAAGGAACCTCTGGAGCTGTTCCAGCTACCTGCTCAGAGCAAGGCCATCTAGAGCTGATAACCCAAGACCATGGCTTTTGACTATCTCTAGGGATTGAGACTTCACAACCTCCCTGGGCAATCTGTGCCAGTGCTCTCTCACCCTCACAGTAAAATAAAAAAATACGATAAAACAAACTCTATCACACAAAAAAAAAAAAATTCTCTGTGTTTAAATATATTTTCCTATATTTCAATCAATAGTAATTGCTTTTTCTCTTTTCAGTAGGAGTCACTGAGAAGAGTCTAGCTCTGTCTTCTTCAGTCCCCTTCCACTCCACTCCCCCTCCACAGATATTATACACCTTAATCGATTTATATGAAAGGAAAAAATTTAGGGAAGCAATCAGGAAAAATGAAGTCCACACATATTGACACACCTGTGTTTGTACCTATGCCTCTGTTAACACATGATTAACTACTGCTATTGTTGTCTTGACTTCACAGATGAGCAAGAGCTACTTTAAAAGTGCTTATATACGTTGATTTACTTTATGTTTTTGAGTTACTTCATCATTTCAGATGGCCTTGACTCTCACAGTAGCAGTATTTTATTTTTCTTTAGTCTGAATGCTGGTTCTTAAGGCCCAGCCTTCATCAAGTCATGTTGGTGTAGCTCTCTGTCACACATCTGCAAGAACATGTCCTGCTGGAAAGTGCCAGCTGGGGAGAGGAGCAATTCCACCCTTAGCTTTGTTTCCACCTACCATGGGTTTAGACCGATTTCTGTGCTTCTAATACTTTATGCCTTCATCCAAGTTCTATTTTATCCCAAAAATAGAGTAGCAACATTGTCTTTTGCTGAAGTCTCCAAATTACAGATTTTCCAATGGCCTGTATTTGCTTGATCAGCCAGTTCTACCCAGGCATCTCATCCCATCTTTCCTGTCCTAGTCCACACCACTCCACTCCTTCCTGGTTACCTCCTAGCTTTAGGCTACTCAGGTAGCCAGCTGTCTCTATGAAGGCCTTTTCAAATCCTATGGTGCTCCCTGCCTATCATGAACATTTTTCTTGCATAACCTTAATTCCTGTCTTCTGGACTGGCTTCTAGACTCTCCTCCCTGTGGGTCGTACTGCTTCCATCCATATTCATTCTGCACTCTGGTTTTCTGCTTTTCCCATCCCACTACCTCTCCAGCCCCATTGTTCACAGATTCCTTTTTCCAACCTCTCCATGTCCATGGCCCCCTCACACTCCTCCATCTCCTCCACTTCTCTGCTCATTTTTTCTGTGTGGATCATGGCATTGTCTGCAAGGGTCAGCTCTGGTGAGACTGCCCACTCTCTGTTGTCCAATCCCTTGCCACACTAAGCTCCTGGGGGAATGATGTGCAGCAAAACCCCTGTGCTGTCGCTTAGCTGGGAGAGGAGCACAGGTCGTCCAGCACTGCTTTGCTAAGTTTGAACCCCTCAACAGGGGTGGGATTTTTGCAGACTTTTAATTCTTGAACCATAAGGCCTATATGCAAATTTGCTTTGTGGAGCCCTGAGACAGACTTTGGTACCTGTCATGATGTTTCAATTCAAGAGAGCAATGAGCAATTCAGCTTATTTACTGTCCAAGCTGCCAGACTCTGGCTGCTTGTGCTGTCTGTAGTGAGAATTACTTGTGACATGAAAGTCACTTACGGTGACAGCCTGAATAATGCCCTAAGTCTCTGCTGAGTATATGTGAACCGCAATCTTCCCTGATTTCATATTCATTCCCAAAGTACAGGAGCTGATGAAATTACTAAAAAAAAAAAAAATTAAAAAAAAAAAAAATGTTTTCCCTAATTTTGATGTTAGGAGTACTCGTAACATTTCTGCTTTTTTTTTTCTCCAGATTAGTTGTGAGAGCCAGATCCAAAAGGGAGCAATCAAGCTATGGCACCCAAATTTCAATTGCTTACAAAAGCTGTATCAGACAAGCAAAGTAATGTGTGATGACACTGGCTTTGCCAGCATTGACAGGTGTGGTTTCACACTAAAAACACTGCGTGAAAGCTTAGGCAATTACATTAAAGCTAATAAGTGTGCGTGACCACACTCGTTCAGATTCAATAGGAGCAACCAAGTTGGACAAGTGGTTATTACATTCCAGTAGAGGTGCCTGATGCCTGTTAGCCTCCATGCAGGAATGGTTCGTGGTTTATTTATGCCCTGGGAATGCACTATTATGATATTATTTGTTTGAAGTGTAATTTACAATTGATATAATGCAAAGTGACCAGTTTAGTTGACAGATTAAACTAATGCTGGTTTGTAAACATATGGTTAGAAATAAAATTAATGTCTTCTGATTTCTAATTTGCCCTTTTCCAACCACTTTCTTGGGTTTAAATCTGCTTGTGGATACATACATGAATGTAAAAAAACCCAGACTCATGAGTCACATCGCATATAGTCAACAGAGGACTAAAGGTCTATTTTGACAGAGAAAACAGATTGAGAGAAGAATATCCTACTAACTCACGCAAAGAAACTGAGTTAGTCAAGACAAGATCTATTTAAAATAAGCAGGGGATGATGCAGGGGTAGGAACAGGGGAGGTATTTACAATGTATTCGAACTGCTTAATTTGCTGCTTTTGTTAGGAAAGAGGTCTTTTTCTCTTTCTTCTGTGGAAGAGAAGGAAATTGAGTAGCACAAATGGTTCTCAATGCTATATCTTGTCATGAGATGCTGTGTATATTATATTAACTTGATTATAGATAAAAATGGACAAGCACACTCCCACACATTTCCTCCTTAAGACATTATGTATTCTATATTTTTTTCTTACTGCTTATGTATAGTTCTGGGTAAAGGATATTGTGCTAGCAGCAGTATCAATTATAAGGAATTGAGAGGACTGGGCTGAGAATGGATTGGTTTCATAGTGCTGTTTGAAAGCAGTTTTGATCAGGGTTGTGTTACTGGATGCTGTCTGGTGGCCTCTTCCTCATTTATAAAGAACAGCCTTTCCCAGAGGGCAATATTTCTGCGTGCCTGGTTTACTTTATGCTTTATTCCTAAACCATCTTTATTGGGATTTATTTTTAAGCCCTATTTTAATATTAGTCTGGGAATGCAGTTGGTGAATTAGTCTCTGAAGTCTTTTAGTTGTGTTTTATCCTGCTTTTTGGCTTCTTTTACTCTTTCTTGCCTGCTCTGCCAGAAGTTGGCCAGGACCGAGGCGGGTCCTCGCATTCTTCTGTCCCGGTGTGGCATTGCGTGCCGGATCCGCTTCCCGTGCCCTGGAGGCAGCGGGTGTAACTTTTCAGTTACCTGAGTGCCGCTGTGCTGGAGATAAAGTTACACCGTGTTTACAGAGCAGTCTGGGAATAATCAGTGCGAGGAAGCAAGGAAGCGAGTGAAACACGCAAAAGGGAAACTATTCTGCGCTGTTTGCTTGTTTGTTTGGGGTTTTTTTCAGAAGAGATTTTTCTTTTTTTAGACGTAGACAGTGAGATAGCTGCATGGGTTTCTGCAGCACGGTCAGAGCAGCGAGGGGTCCGTGTGAACCGAGCTCCCTGAGGCTCACCCGGTGCCCCCTGCCCGGCCCCGGCCGCTGCTCCCGGGTCTCCCGTTCCAGCCGGGGCTCCTCGGGCCTC
>WEIU01009283.1:287412-372673 GCA_013389925.1 Aegithalos caudatus | reverse complement strand
GCCCCGCCCCGCACGGCTCCGCAGGGGCTCGGGGCTGCCGCTGCCGCCCGCCCGCCGAGTTTCGCAGTTTTCCATCCCGCCGCTACCGCGGCCCTCGCAGCGGACTCCGAGTTCATGCCCGGGAGCTCCGGTGCCTCAGGAGCAGCCCAGGCGTGGGAAAGCAGCCTGGGAAGCCTGCCCTGCTGAGGATGCAGTGGAAGATCTGACTTTAGGCGGCTGGGCGCTCTGGGCAACTGGTGTCAGACTGTGAAGCAGTAACTATGTACCTTTTTGGCAGTGAGGAGTACGAAGTGGTAAGATGTAAACTAGTGATTTTTTTCTCACTTGTTATTTACTTTTAATATTTCAATCTCAGAGTTTACTGGGCAGCTTTGAATTTTTTCAGTACCGTTTTTTCTGTGTTTGAACTTCAGTATTCACCAATTCGATTGCTTTTTAAATATGACATTTTTCTTCAAGTTCTTCAAGTAGTGAGGTACTTTTTGCTAGATAACATTGAATTTACTTTCCTTGTCTTGTTTATTGCATTGTGGTAATATTGAAAGTATTTAACTACTGAGTATTATGAGGCTATTTGGACTCTTAAATTAAGCAAACCCATGCCTCCAAATAATTCAGAATTTGTCTCATACTTTCTAATGTAAATAGAGTACAAGGAGCTTACAGAACTGGCCTTAATAGTATGTTTGTGGGGATGTTGCCAAACCATTTCCTTTGTACAGTTCAAAGCATGTCATTGTAATGCACTGCTATGTCCATCAAAAGAGCTAGCTTATAGAAACCCAAACACACCCAGGTTGAGATCTGACACACTTTACTGAAGTATGTGTGTAAAACAATGTTTGAGAGAAGTTGATGATGTCAGAGAAGACCAGAAGAAAACCACTAACAGTTCCACACTTTTGCATGACATTGTTAGCTGACTTAAAAGTTTGTAATTTTGTAGCCTGTGGTTCAAGTGCTAGACTGTAAGCGAAATGGATGGATTCTTCCACCCACACACATTTGTGAAAGTCCAAATTTGAGGAGCTTTGAGGAAGAACAACACTGAAAAATATGTATGAACTCTACTATAGGCCATAAAAATAAATTTCACAGGCTAAAAAGTGCTACATTCTTTGCATATAATTGGCAATTGTAAATGTTTTGTTTTGGTTATTGAAGTTGATCTTTGAAGTATGAAAGGGCCTTTTATGGCAGTCTGAACTCTACAACATATTTCAAGGAATTAATTTAGTTATTTTGGATTTTTTTCCTCTTTTTTTTTCTTTTTTAAATTCCAACCAGCTATGTTTTTGAGATGCAACAAATGTAGAAGACATTCAGGAAAATAATTTAAGTGCAGCTGTCTGCACATTGAACTCATGTGTGTATGTGTGACTTGCACAAACTTCCACAAACCAAGCTAAGGAGCTGAAAAGAACTTAGTTTTTCCAAAGCAGTAAGGCACAAGGCATTGCAGTGCTTATGCTATAGAATGTTTACTTGTGTATAAAAATTGTAAAGTGGAACAGATGGTCAAACTTTGAAGCTGTTTTTTGGTGGGTTTTTTGGTTTTTTTTTTTGGGTTTTTTTTTTTTTTTTTTTTTTTTTTTTTTTTTTTTTGTTTTTTTTTTTAATTGGTTACATTCAGATATTTGGAAAGGGTTGCAAATCGCTCTTAACAGATTTTTGCATTTTGTTCTTCATTCCATTGCATCTTGTGGAGTTACTTCCTGGTTCATACAGCAAGCAAGTCTGAAGTTTTAAAATGTCTTGAAAATAACCTAGATGACCAAAGAATGGCATTAGAGCTTTGGACTCAAATCTCAATCTCTTTCTCTGATAGTATTTCAGCTTCTAAAAAATATCAAAGTATTCTATCATAGTGTCATAGAAATTAGTTTAATGTTTGGGGCAACTTTTCTGGGCACATGAGCCATCTCGTTCCAGTCACTTTTCTTTGACATAGTTGTGCAAAGTGAAATAACATCAATAGAAAAAGTAAGAAGCCCACCATGAATTGTGTGGTGTTGAGGGTTTTTTATTTCCTTCTTTTTTTTTTTTTTTCTTTTGTTCTCTTTGATATGTCTTGAGGTCCCCAAAACTGAAGAGTAATGATCTGCTCAAACAAAATGTGTCACTAAGTGCAAACTAAAATATCATTTGGGTTTTTTCTTCTTAGTTCTTCTTTAGGGCAAGACAGTTCAGGGGAAAATAAGGATGTACTTTTTTGGTGTTATTTTGGCAGCCAGACTTAGCAATGTGCTTGCTTTACTCAGTGATAAGTAAAATAGAATTGATGGTGTACATAAAGCTTGAAAACCACTTTTATTGTTCAGTAAAAGCTAAATCAATGTGAAACTTCTATCTGTACAGATCTGTTGTTCATGAAGCCATATGCTCTGTGCTGTGGAAAAGGCATTTGTTTTATCTACCCACACAATTACTTGAGTCACTGAGGACAAAGTGAGTGAAAAGTGACAGTGAAGAATTTCAGGGTTTAATTTTAAGTTTACTATTAATTTAAAGCAATCTTAAATAAGTTTAAGGAATTCTAGCTCTGCATATAAAATTTTTTATCCTAGGGAGGAGACTACTGTTGAAAAGAAACATAGCATCATTGAAAAATCTCTTAGAAGAATTCAGTAAATCCATCTCTTAAAACTCAATATTTAAATAGAGTAATAGAGAAATGGAATTGGATGTGATCATTGTTTGTATTTCATATGCACACACATATGTCCACGTGAGCACGCACACACATTTACAGAAACATGACTATCTGAAGTGGTATTCTAACTCAGTTGAATTTAATAGTGAAGTGCCACAGACTGGTGCTACCAACTTTTTTATCCACTTGGCTTTCTTTTTGTTCCTGTGTATAAACAAGCTTAGATTATTAGCTTACTTCAACTGCATAATAAATCCAGATATCTGACAGCACTGATAATCAACTTTGATACCATCTCCCACCAACTCCAGCTGACAAAGATAATATTGCTTAAGAACCAGTTATCAAAAGAAAAAAGCTGGGGTTTATGACCATTTCATATTAAAAATTGAAACTGTGTCATGACACAGTGACAAAAGTTATATTTTTGAAATTAATAATAAAACCAGGTAGGTCCTTTCCTATTTCCACTAGTATTTTCGTAAGTGTTCTAACTTGGGATGCACAGTGTCTTTCACATTTTTAAACTTTAAGCAGATTCTTATTAAGCTCTTTATGACTGATGAAATAAACATATAGAATCTTTTTAGGCATTCTTTGCCACATACATGGCAAAGTAGATTTGTTTGACTAAAGTAAGCAATTTAATTTCGTAAATACAGGAAACTGTAAAACAATGCAGGCCCAGCACTCTCATTTGTGGCTGTAACTTGTTTGTTTAGGCCTTTTCCTGTTTGTTTTTGAAATAAACCTCTGGTTAAAGGGAATAGATAAATAAATTAAACAGAATTGGAGTAGTTCATCAAAAATGAACCAGAAAGAGGGAGGTCCTTTTCACAAATGCTTGGTAGATTGTAGTCTGCATTACTATCCCAAAACAAAAGCATCTAAAATGTACTCCCAACAGTCTTTTGAGTTCAGCATAAGGGATGATGGGACTCCAGATGGTGCTTACAAGTTTGGGAAGCTCTCCTGTGCTGCCAGGCTACACTTCCCAGCAGCGCATTTCCCATGGCTGCAGAGCATCTGCGCTTCCTACCTCAGGTGGGCCTTGCCAGGGCTATGGGTGATGGGTGACTCCAGCCACATCCCTCCTGCCTTCCCAGGGCCCTGATGGAGCTGTGCCAGGGCTAATGGCCCTGACTTGTCCCCAGTGGGGCACAGGACACCTTAGTGCTTCGTCATTCCTTTGGGCTCTGTTGTGTTATCATGACCCACCACTGTGATGGTAAGTGTAGGGTTAATTAGGATTTCTTCTGAGAAAAACCTAATCACTGGAAAGCTATTCTTTTAGAAGAGTAATTCAGAGGCAGCAAGTTTTCTTGGTTATTGGTCATTTAAGAAAGACTATTGAATTTCATTCATTCTGTTGCATGCAACTTGATTTTTGCGATCAGCTTTTGACTTTCCTAAGAAACTCAAAACTATGAACTCCATAGATATTTTTCTTGGAAAATATCCTTGCAAAGAGTGGGAAACCTCTTTATAAGTCCAGTGAATGACTTGTGATGTCCAGAGCATATGTTTTGGTTGCCTTGGAAATCCAGCATTTGTCACTTGTGTTCTCCAGGCAAAAGTTTTGAACTTGTCTATTTAAATTAAATCTTCACTTCCGTTGAGTTTGCCTATGTCCTCTTGAAGGATGGAGCACTTCTTTTGGAATATTAAGTATGATGTTGATAAATGCCAGTTATACTCATGGCTTCTGCCAGGCAGAATTATCTTCCAAAAAGTATGAAAATCTGTCTGCTAAATTTCTAAACGAGGGGAATATCTTGGAGCAGTCAAATGTCATTCAGGTTTGAGAAGAATTACTTTTTGACTGTACTTTATGAATCAGACAGATCCCAATACTGTGTGCATAGGCATTCTGCTGATAGGGCTAATTTTAAAGGGAAAACCCCACCTATTTTAGGATTAAGTCGTAGAAATCAGTAGGGAGAACACAGTAATGTCTTCACTCTGAGTCATTGCTACTTACTTTGTTTCAGAGACTGAGTGAAGAGAGAAAAGGATATTGTTTAAGATTGGAGAGAGTCACTTGTAGCTTTTTAGCAACTGTAGTTTTCATCATACTGTAGGTTGACATGGGTATGGATCTGAAAATCATAAATCAGAATTACTTCTTTGGGAACCTCTCCCTTGAATTTATTATTACAAGGATAGTGTGATAAATTACCTGTGTGGCAGAACACTAAAAATTTAACCATAAGATTTTGGAATGACTTTTCCACATTCACCTTAGTTCAACCTAAGGCAACACATCTAATATTGTGTTCAGACAGATAAGTTGTACAGCACATGAGTGTAACTTGAAATACAGACCTGAAAGGCAGTCAAATTAAATCCAGTTTCTAAAGTTTACTTTAGAGCCATGAGTCCACCCTTTGAAGAATCCTTTGACATTTTGATTCTTCATCTTTAAATTTTAGGAGACACTTGTTTGTTTCTAGTGACAATAGCACTTGGTTAATTTTCAACCACAAATATTGTACAGCAGCACAAGAAATGGAGTTATTCATGCCTGAAACTGTGTGTTTAGTGAGAACTCTTATGTGGAAGAAACAAGTGCTTATACATGAAGATAGATGGGCTCACATCCAGAACTGGATGTAGATTTGTGAAACAGTCACCCTTAGCAAGCCTTTTTTCCTGTAGGTTCTCTGCAGCAGCCAAAGTGTAGAAGCAATACAGTTTTCTTTTCCTAAATTGGAAAAATGAGGGTCATTCTATATGGCATCATTCCCCATAACTAGCTCAGAGACCTTGCAGCGGTGTTTTAGGCACCATGTATGAGTTTTGGGATTTCCCCAAGGGAAGCTTGGGAGAGCTGCTGCTTTCGATGGTGTAGCAGAACAGCTCCTGAAACAGCTTCAGTTTAGAATAGGGATATACTAGAGAGGAAAATCTTAGCAAACCCATGCAGAGGAAAGTATTGGTCATTTCTCTGTTACTCCCAAGACACTCAGTGTACTTGCCAGGTAATGATTTGCACAACTGTAGTGACCGTACTTTTTTCCCCAGAGAAAAACCAGTGTTTAGTCTAATGTCCTGTGGTTTATGTGAAGTAGATTTTTTTAAAATGATGTTACTGTTTCACCATCATATAGCTTCTATTTCCTTTCCTCCTGTCCTTAATTTGAATTTCAATGACTGAGGATGGAGCCTTTTTATTTTTGAGAGTGTATTGAAGGTATTTACAGTGTATCTGACCTTCTACCTCTGCCCCGACAGCCCAGCACATGAACTGTCAATGCAAAGGTGGAGGCTGTGGGTAGAGGCTCGAGCTGTAGGCCCTGCTATGTCCGTGAGTCTGTGAGCAGTGGATCCACTGTCCCTTGGGTAGAGCTCAGAATACCTGTTTTTTTAATGTAGGGTCCTGGGGAGGGTGGAGCTCTGAGGGATTAAAGACAAGGTTTCTCTATTCAGAAGAGAACTTTTAGAAATAGATACTTCCAACATAAAATATGAGGCAAGTCAATGACCGTAATTGCTCTGGATCCTTTTGTGCTGGTTTAGTGCCCAGTGGTGTCTGAACACAATGAAGAAAGGGAATGAACATTTAATGTGGAAGAGGATCATGGTGAGTGCATGATGTCTGAGAAGCAACTTTGTGCCTGAGGCACGTGTGAGAGGGAGCCCTGTGAAAGTCAAATGGTTTCTGACATTTAGAAACCAACCCCAAAGCTCCAGGTGATGAAATAGCAAAGGAGAAGTTTTCTTCTGTTTAAGGAGTAGAGTGTAAGAGAAATGGAGTGTGAAAATTGGCCTGGGTTGGCAGGACCAGTGCAGTTCACCTCACAAAGAAAAAATAACAAAATCAAAGTACTTCCAAATCCCACCAGACTGTTTGAGGGAACTCTGAACCTCTCAGCTATTTTCCCATTTGTGAGACAGAAGTGGGAAGGAGGGAAGGATGTCTCTCACAGGACCTGGCTTCTGAGTATATTGATAGCACCAAGGCCTGATGAAATCTGTAAATTCACCTATTGGTCTCGTTTCAGTTTATTTCCATCTGAAGGAAATGTCCATCATAATGACCTGCTTCCTGGCAATGCACTGATCAGTTTCATGCTGCACAAGGCACTTTACCTTAGTGATGTGAACCAGCGTGGACTTGGGAAAAAACAAAATATAACCTGATAACTTCATGATCAGGAATACTTGAGCTTTTCTATTCCATATTCATTTATTACACAGGCCTTGATACAAAAAAAAATTGGCTATTTTTCAGTGTGGAATTTGAATGAAGCTAATGTAGCCATAACAAGTGTTAATGGCAGGAGCAGTAATCTAGGCAGGGCAGTACAGAGTTAACAACAAACAAGTTAGTTGGGCTTCTCTGATTTATGTAGCTACATATTAATTCTTGGATTCATCTGCACACCGTGTGTGTGTGTGTGTTTAGACTTTTGGAAATTAGTTACAGCTTCCTCCCTCTTATGCCACATATATTCATAGTTCTTATTTAATTAAATATTAGGAGATCTATGCAGCTAGAGATGTCCTCTGGGTAAAAGATACTAATGGCATGTGGTTCAAGTAATCAATTTATAATGCTTGGGCTGGAGCCCTATGTGTGCAAAAGTTGAGATATGTAGAAGAAGGTGGCTTGAATGTCTTTAGTTAAGGAAATGGGACATGCAGATGCTGTGCATTAATATGGTACAAAATAAATCCAGATCTTGCAGGGACCCCAATGTTCTACCTCTAACATTAGTGTTAAAAGTTTGTTTTCCAATTAAGTATTTGTGGCATGCATTTTGATGTCTACGTTGTTTAGCCTGTGGATGGATGTAAGGTAGCAGAAGGGGTAGCAGAAGATGTTTAATGTGCAAAATGGAAATCGTGACTTCCCTACAGCACATATGGAAAGCTAAAGTCAAGAAGGCATGTTCACGCTGTCTGCCATCGCTGCCTGCTCGCCTGCTGCAGCAGACTGCCTGTTTTAGCTCTCTATCCTGGGTAGCACAACTACTCTCCCTTCAATGGTGTGTGAGGTGGTGTCTGGCAGTCTGGATAGCTTGCTGTTCTCTTGACCTTTCAAAACTCCAGCAGTTACAACAGCTCAATTAAGCACTCCTAGCAGGCAGGCTGGATATAGTCCAGTGGCGTTTTGATGGAAACCTTCCACACAGGGAAACCAAGGACCAAAATCCCATTTCAGAATATTTGATATGAAGTTTCTTTGGGGCACAAGTCCTTTTTTTTTCCCTTTTACAGTTGAGGCTGTGTGTTTATGTCTGTTGGGAATATGTTTTTGTTTTCCAGTTGATGATAATAAGTAAGATGATTTGTTCTGATGAACAAATTCAGAAGCAGCTGATCAGAGCAAATCTATAATTTGTTTTTATTTAACATTGGCTCTCAGGGAGGCTATCACAGAGAAAAAATCCATCTACCTCTTTATTAAAGTCATGGACATCTATTGTCATGAAGGTATGTCTTCTCTAAATTATGAACAAGCTCCAGCAACTAGACTGACTAAATGAAATGCTGTTTGTTTACCTATACTGCATGTTACTTTCCAGATAATTACTTCAGCTGATGAATACAAATTACAAAATCCTGAGGATAGGTAACACATATTTAATAGGAATCATCAATTCTTTTATTTACACAGAAGTGGGTAATGATAGCCATACTTTCTTATAGTTGTTTATTATTTTATACATTTCTGACCAGATTAATGTCTAAGATTCTGCTGGGAAAAAATTTAGCAAAACTTGGGTGTTTTCATTGCTGTCACTACAGAACCATAGGAACCAGCAATTTTAAAAGTGGTTTTTTTTTTTCCTGAGAAATGAAAGATTAAAAGCCCTGGAAAATTCTCCTGTGCACATTTCATTTTACATTGTCATTTACAACACAGTGTGATTCTATATGTTTAAATTTAGCAATGCAGAAATTTTTGGCATTTAAAATTTTAGATTTCCATGCTATAGTTTATGATAGAGTTTTGGAGTTGTGTTAGATCTTACAAACCAGTCAAATGGATTTAATAAGAATTTGGGTTAATTTTTTTAAAACTTTTTTAAGGTAGTTTCTGTGTTTTTTACAAATAACTGTACAGATGTTCTTATTAAAATAAATTCTTTAAATCAAAGTATTTTTTATTGGTATAAGCAAAGCAATTTTGTTTCAGAAATACAAAATCAGAGTGCTTCCTACTCAGCTGAGTGCTTCAGTCTAAGGATAGGTAGATAATTACAAGAATTTTTAAGCAGAGGGAACAATAACAGGCCAGCTTATGGGAGCAAGGCTGATATGTTAATATTACTAGTTGAGTATCATAAGAAAATAATGGCATTTCAAAGCTATTCCTTTAAGTAACAATTAAGTAGGATAGGAAAAAGATCTCTACATGTCTTTTTATAAAATATATTTGCCTGAAAGGAAATGACAAACTTAGTTTTTCCTGCACTGGAGGCAATTGAAGTTTATTATATGTGTAGAAATGGGCTTTACTAAAACTGACTTTGTGCATATCTTCATAGAATTGTTTCTATCTGCTTGTAGAAGCAGCTCAGCAGGCTAATTTTTGAGGCTAGATGTCAAACTTCAGAGTTTATTATCCTAGGACGTAATTACTCTTACAACTTCTTTATACTTTTATCTGGTGTAGGAGATTAAAAACTAAAAATCTTTGTCAAGCTGCAAAATTTTAATCCATGGAAATTGTCAGACATCAGCTAGATGGGGTCCTGAGCAATCTGCTGTGGCTTTGCATATGGTACTATTGAGCAGGAGGTTGGACTAGATATTCTTTCCTCCACATGTCCTCTCACCAGTCTACGTTTTTTCTTTGATTCCACTAAGAGAATGCAGGCTGTAGAAAAATCTTCAGGGCACAAAGGAGGAATCCCCACGTTTTTTACATCATAAAATCGTAAATCAAAATTCACTCTTAGGAATTTTCATCTTGTCCCGCAGCTGCCCATGATTTAGTTACTGTTAGTGAAGTATGCCCAGCATAATTCTGAAATTTTAGGTCTTTATCTTTAATTCGCTGTGATTCTTTTGCCTTCATCTGGATTCCATGTAAATATGAGGATATCTATAAAGTGAGATATGAAAGATGCATTAGATTGTTGCTCAAATATGGTCAATTTATCATTTGTATCACATCGTGGTTTACCCCCTATATTTAAGAAAGTTGTCTTTTTTCCCTGAATTCCTTCTAAACTGGAATAACTCATATTGTGTGCTGTAATTCTGTTATTCATTACAGACATCCTGGCAACAACATGGGTGGCCTTTAGACATGCTTAAGTGAAATCATAAGGTTCCCTGTACAAGACCTTAGTTCCATATGTGAAATTTTGATTTTGCTGATAGACATTTCACTTGAACTTGACAGTGAGAAAGTGCTTTTTATCTTTTAAATAACCACCACATACACCTATTTCCTGATAACTTAAGCTGCTTTGCCTTCTAAGAATTTTCCTATGGATGCATGACTGTTATCCCCCTCATCTCCTGCCAGGAACATAGATTTGTAAGGAAAAATGAACAATTCAGTTCAGCCATGTGTTTTTTAGTACAAAATAATATTCTCATCACTTTGGATCCAGAGATTCTGTGGAATTTGCAGGCAAGAACATCCGGGAAATGGTCTGGATGGCACTGTCCTGGTGTGCTGACGGAGAAAACGTAATTCAGCTGATACTATTTCCTATAGCTGTTTTTTGCCTTGTCACCACAGGAATAAAATTTGAGATATTCCTGTAATCAAATGCCTCCCAGTAAAATGCATACATTAAAAAAAAAAAAACCACTGCAAATTGTGCTGTTTTGCTCTGGGTTATTTTAAATAAACCTGGACATCTGTGTCTGTAAGTGTGGTGAGAGAGATTAGTCCTGCCAGTTACACGTGTTTGGTGGATCAGCTTGACTCGTAACAATTGAAAGTGTTGTCCTTGCACTTCTCTGGTAGATTTTATGATGTGAATGCAATGCTATTCAATTTAAATAAGTTCTGTTTTAGTATAATCAAGAGAGGGAACAAGAAGGAACTGCTGTGGAGATCATAGGCTGTGATGATTTTGAAAATTAACAGGAATAAAAAATACTGATACCTTTTCAAATCATGAAAAGATCAGGTCTGCAGAAAACTGACAAAACATGAGAGGTTATAAAAGAGCACACTTGTGTTACTGTGCCAGCTTCAGGAACAAGCACTTCCTTTTCTTCTGTATGATGAAGGAAATAATAAACCATGATTCTTTTTTAAGCATTGTAAACTTTAAAACTTTGAACAGGAAGAGAGATGCTAACTGCATGAGTTATTGCTGATCATAGATGGAATAACTATTACAGAAGGAATAATGGAAGGAGAGCAGTTCAAATCAAGACTGACATTCTGATTTACTTAAATGAAAATTTTCAATATTTTATTATAAGTGTTTTAGCCTAATTGAAATCAGTTAAGAATAAACATAAAATTAAAAAAGAAAAAGTAAATAAATAAATAAGGTACCAAATCCTTTTTCTTTCCCTCCAAAATGGACTTTAGCTGGCATAATATTGAGAGCCAGGAGGGTTTTTTAAAGTGTGAAAATCCTGTCCTGAATTTAATGGTGACTTCTGACCTTCATCTGACCAGGGAATCTAGCATTGTTTCTGGAGAATCTTTGAGGGGTTTTGAGTACGAATGTATTTGAATTGTGGTATGGCAGTGCAAATACAATCTACTGAATGAGCCATAGTTGTGACCTAGGAGAGGTGATGCATCTTGGGTTTCTTTAGCATTTTAAAATTTTTGCCTGCCCATGCACACTTTGGGGACAGACTTCATGTAAAGCAGGGTGAACACAGAGTGCCTGTTGAATGCGTGAAAGCAGAAAAAAATCAGTGTTGGAATTAGTTTTCTGTCTGTGTGCTTCAATTCAGAAGCCTAGAACTGCTGGGTATTTATTGGCTGGCTTTAATGGAAAGCTTCATAGACTGCAGAGGTGATTAAATGTTATTAAACTGTGTATTGTTAAAAATAAACAAAAGGAAGTTAGCAGCTTACAAACTATCCTTGTCATGCCGGGCCTATAAGCCCAAATAACATTGAGGTAATTTTTTGTTTTGTTTTGTTTTGTTTTTATTTTTACACAGTATTTTTCATCCTATAAAATATATCTTTCTGCTTCTGTGATCTCTGCTGCTAGACTGAAGAGTGTCAAAAACTAGCAAAAGTTCAGAAATGCTTATTGGCCTGGCATCCATCTCTTACATGCTTAAAATACTCTCTCATATTTCTCTCATATTACCCTGATATTTCTCCTCTTGAAGCTTTGTCCTTTGCTATTTTATCATGGTGCTCATCCTCTGGATAATCTGAATGATGCCCATCATCCACCTACCTACTTTTGGCTGCTCCTTGTTAATTCTCTTTACTCTCATCCAAATAAGAGTTGCTTTCCTAATTAGCACAGCAGAGCAGCAATCTCAGAGCTGCCTTTGTCATATTCCTGTCCCTCAGTGGGAATCCAGCAGTGACAGCAGCAGAGGTACAGCTGGTATGTTTGGGTGGTAATTCCCTTGTAAACTGGAAGAAATATGACTTTTGACTGAGTGTAACTCTATGAGTTTAAGGAGAAAAATAATTTCATTTCCAAACAATGGATCAGAGAGGAAAAAGCAGGCTCTAGCCAGTGCAGTTCCTGAAGAAAACAAATGGGGATGACATAAGTTTGTTTGTGTTTCTTTGAAGAGAGTTAGCACAACATACTTTGAGACCTTAAGACTTGCAGAACTGGAGTTTCTATTCTTGTGTCTTTCATCACTGCAGGTGCTGGAGAGTCATTTGTAACCAAAAACTTGTTAGGGTTGTGTTAGAGGAAATCTCTTTATCTGAGGGATTTTACAAGGTTGATTGATCCTGGCAGCCTATTAATAATGTCGCTTTACAACAGAGTGAGATACTGCTTGTCTTAAAATTTTTGAACAAGTTGCCGTTGCATAGCAAATCTTAAAGTGAAGATTTGCACAAGATGTATGTTGCCACTTTTTTGAGAAGAATTCTATTATATTTCTAGTCACAGATTCTTTTGAAATCACAAACTCCTGATTACTGTATGAAAAGTAGTACAGGTGCTCTATCCAAGGAGATGATCACAGCATTCATTAGAACATAGCTGCCTTACTGAGACCAGTTTTGGTGCCCTAGCAGAAAGACGTGGATCAATCAGAGAGGATTCAGTGAAATCCTACCAGGATGGTTGCTGCTGGATCATTTGACTTGCAAATGCACTTGAGGGAATGGGGCTTGCACAGCCTGGAGTTGAGATCCCTCAGCATCTACAAGGAGGTTATCAACAGCAGGGAGATAGGTTCCTCAGAGGTGTTTGTGGCAGGGCAATCAAACATGTATTTTCTGCCAGTATTCATTATTACAACAATAGATGAAAGAACAACCAGTGGTCCAAAATTTGGTGTATCCTCTAGAAGAGGAAATGGCTCAGTGAGGGATATCATGTAATGTGGTGTCTTGACCCAGGCAAAGTTCTGAATCAGAAAGAATGTTCCTGATGTTTCTGTTATATCTGAAAACCAGAAAATTCTTGGTCTTATAGGTTGCAATAATTTTAGAAACCTGAGTTCAGTTGTTAGCCTGGAAAGTATCTGTTGTATTTTCTAACCTTCGAATGTCCCAGAACACAAAACATATTCCAGTTTGCTGCTTTTGGGATTTCCTTGAATTTTTCTTTTACAATTCATTTATATTTTATTTCCTTTCAGGTTAGCATCTAATCATAAGCACCATCATCATCAGCAAGCATATTTCTGTTTCCATGTTGCCTAATACATACCCTGCCCTTTTAACCCTCCTATCTTCATTTAAGCAATCATTTCTAGTGTTAACATAAATCCATAGTACAAGATCTGCATTATCTATGAGAAAATACATTTACATTTATTCAATAGTGTATATTATATACTATCAGATGGTTTCCTAGAACATTTTACTATTTTTTGTTGTAAACAAATATTGTATATACTTTTCACATTCTTGCATTGCCTTGCAGATGAAAAACAGGGACAATAACATACAGAGGCTTCAGTCTTATTTCTTAGTAAAGGGATGGGGATAGTGCTCTAAAAATGAGCAGACTCAGAATCACAAACTGTCTCATTCTCCTCCTTTCAAAGGACAGTTGGTGGAGCTGTGCAAGGAGTGACAGCCCTGTAGATTGGGATGGGAGAATCAGGCATGTAGTGCTTCCTTCAGCTTGATACCCTCATCCACCCTGTGTGGATGCACTAGGTCAGGTGGCTTTTAGAGACAAATCTAAATGAGTCAATGGATGTGAACAGTTGGCATCATGCAATCTATACATTAACTGATGTATTTTTGGTTTAGAATGAAAACTATGAATATATACACTGGAAAAAAGGAATTTTCAAGATTATTTTGATAGGTGATAGACAAGAGGGACAAAAGGCCTTTCCAGAGATATTTTTATTCATGTAAAGTATTGCAGGCCGTTGTATTCTTGAAATCAGATGAGAGTAATTGTAATGTGTAAATAGTAATGAAAAAGGAGCCTCATCTTCTTGGTAAAATCCCAAGTAGTTTGCTTTGTTTTATGCTAGACCTGGTGGCTAGGTAATGGAAACAGATCTGGTATTTTTCAACGAGTCTATGAGGATGGAGACCAAAGCAAAGGTCTAACACCTAAAAACACAAGGTGTTTCTGTTCTTTACTCATGTGGCTATTCATGTGGCTTTGACTCTCTTGGTAACTAGGCTTAGATTCAGCCCACTGATGAGGATGTGTGTATTTTTTGTCATGTTTATATCCCGAAATAAATGATGCCAGGCAGTGCAAAACTACTTATTTGGTGTTTCTGGAAGTATCAGAGAGAGGAAGGCTGCAGATGTTTAAAGGGTCATTGTGTCTGCAAGAGATACCTGGGCTGAATCACAAATGAACTTCTGTTTTAAGGGCTTGAGGTTTCAGTGAGCCTAGGTGAGGGAAATTTAATTCCCAAGTCTTCATATGCACAGTTTAACAAAGTCTCCTAATCTAAGTGCTGAGCAAATGGCAATGTTCTGTGTCATGACAGTCATTGAATGTTGTTAACAACAGGACTAGAAAATCAAAATTTCAGTAGCAGATGATCTGGAAAATAAACTTATCAGTAGACAACTGTGTATGACAGTGGTTTCTTCAGAGTGTATGATTGTCAGACTAACTCATTAAGTGATAGCAAAAAAAATTGAGATAGTTATTCAAATAGAAAAATGTATTTATAGTATAAAAATGAAGAACAGCAAGCAAAATATGTATAAAAACAGTTGTTACCTTTGAAAGCTGATAAAGTTTAAGCTCTGGAACTCGAAGTTGTCACTGTCACTTTGGAGTTGAGAGCTCCTGGGTAAGGATTAAGGGACAAACAAAACAGATATCAGTGTGGGAGTCTTCTATAGGGCACTCAGCTAGGATGATTATACTGATGAATTATTCTTTAAGAAATTAAGGGATAGTTCTAAATCAGCCATCCTTGTCCTTATGGGGGACTTCAACTTGCCAAGTGTATACTGGGATCACTACAAAGCTTGCAAAAACAGGTCCAGAAGATTCCTAAAACATCTGGATGATAACTTCATGGTACAAGTCAAGCACTAAGGGAGCTGCTGGGAAAGATGCCCTCCTTGATTGGATACTTGCTAACAAGAGGATCTCAGGAAGTGGTAGTTTGTAGCTTTTTTGGTGACAGAGACCATGAAGCAGTTGAGTTTAAAATCTCAGGTGACAGGAGGAAAACTGCCACCAAAGGTTCAACCCTAGATATGCCAGATATGAGGTGGCCGGACTTCAGCCTGCTCAGGGAATTGGTGAAAAAGGTTCCCTGAGAAAGCGCTGCTGAAGGCAAATCAGATGGCTGGCTTGGCTGAGTAGGATCTTCTTCTGGAGCTAAGACAAAAAAAGCAAGTGGAAGAAAGGTCAGGTGGCATGGGATGACTACAGAGACAGTGCTCACCACTGTATAGAGAAAACTCATGCAGCTGAAGCTCAATTAGAGTTGAAGCTACCCCCTAATGTGGAGGACAGTAAAAAGTGTTTTTAAAGAGGCAATCCAGTAATCCAGTAAGTTTGACCCATTACTTGATGAGTATGGCCACCTCACAAACAGGGACATAGGAAAAGCAGAGATGTTTAATGCTTTCTTTGCTTCAACGTTGATTATGGTCTTTGGGGATCCCAGAGCCCTGAGCATGGATGGACCATGACTCTGAGAATGATAAACTCCCAGCTTCATATTTGTGCAGGATTTTCTGCCTGCCAGTCTTTGGGGCTTGATGAGATTCATCCAAGAGCTCAAAGAGGTGGCTGATGTCAAGACCTCTCTCAATGATTTTTGAACTGTCTTGGTGATCTGGAGAGGTCTCAGTTGATTAGAAGCTGGAAAATGTCCCAATTTTCAAGAAGGGCAGGAGGGATGACCCTGAAAATGACAGGCCTGTCAGTCTCACTTCAGTGACTCGTAAAATTATGGTGAATATTGTTCTGGGAGTGACTGAAAACCACCTGAAAGACAATGCATTGTTGGTCACAGCCAGACCACTTCTTGAGGGGAAGCTTGACAGACTTATTTTCCTTTTATGACAATATAATCTGTCCAGTTGATCAAGGGGAACCAGTTGATAGAATATTTTTGGATTTCAGTAAAGGTTTCAGTGCTGTCTCTCCCAGTGTCCTTCTGCACAGGATGTCCAGACAAACACATCATGTGATGGGTGAGCACCTGGCTCGTGGGTCAGGCACAAACGGTTACAGTGACTGGGGTGACATCAGACTGGTGACCTGTCACTAGTGGGGTTCCACAGGGCTCCATCCTTGGCCCTGTGCTCTTCAACATCTCCATAAATGACTTGGACACAGGACGTACGGATCTACTGAATAAGTTTGGCAATGACACTAAATTGGGATGAGCTGTTGGCTCCCTTGAAAGCAGAGATGACCTGAAGAGAGATGTTGATAAATTAGGGGACTGAGAAATCACCAACTATATGAAGCTCAACAAGGGAAAATGCTGGATTTTGCACCTCGGATCGGGGAACCCTGGATGTACAGACAGACTGGGGAATGAGATGCTGGAATGCAGTGCCATGGAAAGGGACCTGGGGGTCCTGGTCCATGGCAAGTTGAACATGAGCCAGCAGTGCCCTGGCAGCCAGGAGGGCCAGCCCTGTCCTGGAGGGCATCAGGGACAGCTGGGCAAGGGAGGGGATTGTCCCCTCTGCTCTGCATTGGGGCAGCCTCACCTCAAGTGCTGGGGGAAGTTTGGGGTGCCACAATATAAAAAAAGACATTAAACATTTTAAACTTTAAAGAGAGCTTCCAAAGGAGGGCAACAAAGCTGGTGAGGGGTCTGGAGGGGAAGCTGTATGAGGAGCAGCTGAGGTCACTTGGTCTGTTCAGCCTGGAGGACACTGAGGGGAGACCTCATGGCAATTACAATTACAATTTCCTTGTGAGAGGAAGCAGAGGGGCAGACATATTCTCTGTCCTGCCCAGTGACAGGACCCAAGGGAATAACCTGAAGCTGAGTCAGGAAAAGTTTAGGTTGGATAGCTGGAAAAGTTTCTTCACCCCGAGGCTGGTTGGGCACTGGAACAGCTCCCCAGGGAAGTGGTCACAGTATGAAGCCTGACAGAGTTCAAGAAGAGTTTGGAAAATGTTCACAAGCAAATGGTGTGATTCTTGGGGATGGTCCCTTGAAGGACCAGGAGTTGGACTTGATGATCCTTGCGGGTCCCTTTCAACCCAGGATATTTTATGGTTCTGTGAAATAGTAAAATATGTAGTAGTTCATTTTATGTACTTAACATCACCATTTTTAATAAAGTAAAAACAAACAAAAAAGCAAGCCCCCAAACATTCAATTTTTTTTTATTTTTTTTTTTAATCTGAAGTAGATTAAAAATGTTAGATTTGAAAACCAGGTAGGGCCTGTATGGTTGGAGATAAAAAATAAAATTCAAGAAAAATAGGTGTTGGGGTTTTTTTTGGTGGTTTTTTTTTTTTTTTTTTTTCTTTTTCTTTCAGAATTCTCCACTGGTAACAGAATTTCATGTTGAATTTTCAAGGAAGCTATTTTTAAGTATGCAGAAAATCTTAATGACTTGAACCAAAATCCCAGATAAAAATATACTGACGATCTGGAACACAGAATCTAAATTGGCACTTTTAACTGCGCTGAGACAAATTGGGATGATGGTTGCCATGCTTTCCTGCAAATTCTTTCCTTTTCTAGCTTTTTGTTTTCTTGTTGACATCCCAGATGTGTTTTCCATTTTTCCTCTTTTTATTTTGTCCACTTTTAATTTTGTAGCTGACCCAATCTTTGTCTTTCTGTCTGGGTATATCAACACATAGCATTTTATGTTCTAAATTCTCTTTTTTTCTGAGTTGTCTTTCTGCAATTTAAAATCTTTCCTTCGTGATATTTGCTGCTTATTAATAAATACAGTCAAAAGTTTCATTTTTCCTTAAAACCTTTACTTTTAAGCCCTTTCTGCCCCAGTAAACAGCACCACAGGTCAGCTTATTCTTACTAATAAGTCTGATTTACCTTTACCTAAGGTCTTTGACGTATAATCAAGTTACCAGAGTTTTCAAAAGTTACCATGAGTCAATCTGTGTTAATATCCATGTGTGTGCTGACAGTACGAGACAAAAGTGAGGTGATTTAGGTTTATGCTGTTTGCAATCATTTCCTTGGTGTATTTTTCTTCCTTTGACACCTGTCTCCAAGTCATTCCACTGGCAACATCTTAGTTCTGTCATCGCTCTGACTTTTCTCTATAGCTCAAAATCATTACTAGTTTAGTGCCATTCTCTAGAACAAATTATTTGTCTCAAAATATCAAATTCCATTTCTTTTCCTTTAATTTGGGGATATTTTTTGATTCATTTTTTCAAGTTCTCAATGATGTGATTATATTGTTCATAAAGCTTTTTTTTAATGAATTTGGAGACCACTTTCTATTTCTATCATTGCCCTCTTCCTCAAAAGCCCTTTCCTTTTTTTAATAAATGTGAGCTCTCTGTCAGAATACACAGAGCTACCAGATTATCCTCCTTCAGAGGCTTTCACAGAACTAATCTCTGCCATAATACATATACAAAACTTACTTAAAGAGCAACCCACTGTGGTTATGCAAGGGATGAGTCATAATGCTGGTATCGAATATTTAAAAATGCTTTATTTTCTATTGCATTGCTACCTTGATCCCTTTGTTACACCTTTGTTGTTTTTTTTTTTCTGCTCATGTTCTCTCAGCCTTTAGATTGCAAGCTCGTTTAGGCAGTGTTTGTCATTCACTTTGTGACTGTGCAGTGCCAAACACAATATGGTCTCAAGGAGTTTTCCATCTTAGATGTTTTTCTGGTAACAGGTAAAATAACACACCAGAGCATCCCACAGATTTGGGAAAAGTTTAGCTCTGACTATGCAGGCTCTATTTGTTTGCTAACTAAGCTGAGTTCTGCAGCTGCCTTTTTGCATATTTTCAAAGATTTTCTGAGGAGTCTCCCTGAAAAGGCCATCATTCCTCTAAAAAAATACCTACCCTTTTTCTTAGTGAAAAATAGAAAAAAAAATTGCTTTTTTTGTTAGTGAAAGAACATAGAAAAGCAAACATTTGGCTAGTATCATGAAATGTGAGTGCAAATGTGTGGGTTTGCTTAGTGTGGGGGGTTATTTTAGTTTTGTTGGTTTGATTTTTTCCTTATAAAAGTACCTGGTACAGCTGTTTACCTGGTTCCTGAGTGCCAAAATCTTCTGCAAACCTAAGAGCTGTTTCAAAAAAAAAATGCTTTCAGGCAGCTGTTGATTGGATTAACACCTTGCAAACCTGTTAATGGCAAGCTAGATGCTGCCATCAAGCTTGCCAAAGTCATATTAAGGGTAAAAAGAAGACTGATTTCCTATATAATCTTCTTTTTAATCACATTGCCACCCTAAAGCTCCCAGCTGTTCTGAAATTTCAGTCCTTTGATTTGAACATCCCCCATGGCTGTAGATGCCATAGCAATGCCACATTAGCTCTAAAGAACAACAAAAACATTCTCATCAAATTCGGTTTGGTTTTTAAATGCAAACATAGCAGAGTATTTCAATGCCTACTATAGGAGCTGGTAGCCCTCCTTGGATATTGTTGTCTATTTACATGTAAATTTTGTGGCACTGCACTTCAGGGTGCAGGCCAGGAACCAGGGAGGACATGGGGACTAGACTTTGCCAGGTTGTGAAGCACCAGTGACCCAGACAAGGAATTAACAATTAACAATTCCTGTTTGATAGTGCCTTAATGAAAACATGGACTCTCCTTTTTCCTCTGCTAAAAGGTATTTCTACCATTTGTCACACACTTCAAATATACCTTGCAAAAATTAATTGAATTAAATTTGGTCTTTCTATAAATTCTATCCTCAAATAATTAACATCCATATAATATTATATAGCATTCTCAGAGCAGCTTTTTGTGTTTTCTTCAACATAATTCAAAATAATGACATTATTTAGATGTCTGGAGAAAACTTCATAGATAAGAAATTTTCATGTTTGCCACCTGTGATCCCTCTGCCAAACTGAGATCCCCTCTATTCATGGTGCATTTGTGGGAGAGCTTCTGACTTCTGACTCTAGCTCATATTTTTCAGGTTGATCAGTTTAGGATGAAACAACAATCTGTATTCCCTGGCAAATTATGATGTGTCAATGTCAGCTGTTTCACTTCATACTAAACTTTGACATTTCACATTTTGCCTTTGTTCTGAATCAATTTTAAAAGATTTTAAGAGGAGTGAACATTTTATGGAAATAACCTTTTCTTTACTGTAGTTCATAGCAAACAAGAAGGAGTTGTGCATCACAAGGACATAATATACTATCTCAAATCATGTCCTAGTGGGACGTGTGATGCCATTCTTACTACTGCTATAGGATAAGAACATAAGCAGTTAACAATATCTCTTTATAAATTCTGAATATTGAAGTGATTTGTTCCTCTTAATGGTACAGTAAGGCCTGAGCTTTCCATATTTAAAGTATAAATCAAATGAAAACATAAAGGTATTTCTATTTTGGATTTGAAAGTCTCATTAGCATCAAATGAATGAAAAGATGAAAAATATATCTCAGAGAAGGCCCCACTGCTATAAATTATGGGGTTTATGTATGTGTGCAGTCATATGTATTTCTTTATTCCTTGTAAAATCTCAATGCATGTTTGCTTACTGCTTCATGCCTTTGTGTAATAAATAAGAATGTGAAAAATCTTTACTTGAAGGAACTTGGTGTATCTTTCTAAGACGATAATTACTTGAGAATTTTCAGTAATCTGGAAGATGATCTGTTATAATGATATCTAAATCCTAACTGGATTACCCTGTTGAAGTTAGTCATGGTACTCAGATTGGTTTTATTCTTTAAGGAAAAAACACTGTATAAAGGCCATGACTGAACTGGTGAGCATAGTGATGGCTGCATTAACCCAGTGAGAATTTATGGGTCAAAATCTGTACTTAAGCTCCAGCTGTACTGATGGAAGATAAGCATGTGTACAGGAAACTATGAGAAAAATAAGAGCTCTAGAGGCACTACTGAATTTACCTAAATAGTTTCTACCTGCAAGTAAAGAGAAATAATTAAAAAAACCCCACCTTTTACTTGAGGGACCCAGTCTCCTAAAGATGACACACTTCTACAATGCTAAAAACATCAGACATTTATGGTCTTGAAGGAAAAGGAGCTGAAATATGAGCACATATGACCACTAGTATGAAAAGTATGAGTTTGCACTATAGGAATAGCTCCTAGAAGATACTCTAATATAATAAGTTGTAAGATAAGTGGGAAATATTTGTCAAGCATGCTAGTAAAACAGGAATTTATTTTTCAAACAAACTGTGCCTGTAAAGCTGCAAAGTAAGGAATAAAATAAAAAGAATAAATAGATGGAGTAATTATTAACATGAATTATCTCACTTTTATTAGACAGTTTCCCATGAAAGATGAGGAACTGGGGGCTGCAGTAACATGTATTACGTACAGATATTACTGCAGCTCTTCCATATTGCAGTGGAAGGAGATGGAGACACGAAGAATTTCACAAAGACAGAATTTCAGTAGCTCTTGGGAAGAGACTTTTACTGTTCTCCAGAGTAACCCAAAAAAAAGTGCAATAACCCAGGGAGGAAACGTAGTTTTTTGGTTGTCATGAATGGACAATGCACATCCGCTTGTCAGGACTTTTTTTTTGAATAGTCAAGGTATTTCTATTATAGTTTTCTCATAGTTTTTTTATAGGTTTAGGTTTTTTTTTCATCTTGATGTGATTGAATGCATTCTTAGCTCATATAAAAATACTCAGAAATTTACACAATTAATTAAATGTAATTGTATGCTCCTCCTTTTCCTGTATTATCCAGCTGTGAGTTTCTTCCACATTCAAAAAGCAATTTCCAGCTTTCCCTTTCCACAGCAAATTTACATGACCGTGTATGTACTATGGGGAAAATAAATGTAATACTGAGCTTGATTCATGCAATTTGTCAATGTAATTAAAATAAATGGAATCACTCTGATTTTTGGATGTGTGTTGGGACTGTGGCCAACACAAGACATGACCAGCACTGTAAATGCTGTCATGGTCAATGCTGTGGCTGGGAAGATGAAATTCAAATTTTAACAATTCTAGCCTGACCCAAAAGGCATTTTGTCCCCTTAGGAGAGATAGGAATTATGTTACTGTGCTTCATGATTTTTGTTTGGTTTTTTTTTTAATAGGGTGAGGACCAGTTAGGTAGCATCCCTTGGGGATAGCAGAATGAAGGACAATAAAATTGATGCTGTGTCATTTGGTCAGTGTCAAATATTCTGTGCTCACCACAGAAGTGCTGTAGGGAGCAAACACCCACACTGTTGTAGGATCTCCTGTCAGGCTTAATGGCTGTTTTGTTTGTTTTGCTCTTACTTAAAGGTGGTGTTGCTCTGGGGTTGGTTTATGGCACCATTCCTCATGGCAGCAAAGTGGCACCAAGGAGCTGCAGTGCTGGTGGGGAAGGGTTTGGATGTGCCCTTTCCAAGGAGGGATTGAGTGTTGAGGGACCACCAGAAGTGTCCTGGGGCTGGGAGTCTGGGGGAGCTCATCACAGTCTCAGCTTTCGTTAGTGCTATGATAACATCAGTGGTTTTGTCCACAGGTCACTGGTGTGTCAACCATAACTGGATTTAAAAGCTGCACTAAACTTCTGCTTTTTGATGCTCGTCTTTTCCCACTATTTGCATTGGCAGCTTTTTCAGAAGTTGTGGCAAAGGCAAATTTTAAAGAACAGCAAAATTTGACAGGCTTTGGGGAGGTTACAGGGCCTCTGTGTATTTTCTTAACAGACAAGATATTTTAAAAAATGCAATAAACTTTGAGTGTATTTTATTTCGATTTCTGCTCTTATTTCTCTAGCTCAGGAGACATTTTACTTTTGAACAATCACCCTAACTTAGCAGATGTATCTGAACTCGTGAAAAGCAAAATACTCCTTGGAGAATACTTTTCTTCGGCAGTTCAAGGACAGCTTATTAAATTCTATGCTGTGACTATTACAGGCTTCAGGAAATAAAAAAAATAACATTTGTAAAGTTAAAAAGTAGCTTTATTTAGAACTGTGAGTTTAGTGACAACTGTTGTTTGCTGTAATAATGGTGAAATGTAGGCTGCTGCATCACCTGTGATGGGCAATTTCATTGTTACACAGACACAAATCATGGCAGGATTCGATCATTCCTGGGATATGCTGGCATACTGCAGCATGTGCATGACCACTGTTCTCAGCTGTACTCTCTATTTGCTGTTTTTCCTGTAAATCTGAATTGATAGCAAAGGCAGGCACTGCCATCAGCTACAGCAATCTTTTTTACCTAGATTGTTGCATGTCCATCAGTAAATAGGAAAACCTGCCTTAGCATGTCACTCCCATGCCAGTTTATTACAAGGTAGAGGGTGATTCTGAAAAGCAGAATAGTGACATTTAAGGTTTTGTTTGGCTTTTGTCACAGTAAGATCTAAGATTTATGTGTTACATAGTATGTTGCAGTTATTCTTTGCTCCTTTCCTCTGCTAATGTCAGAAAAAATACGCGCAGTAGCCAGGGGGTTAAATTCCCACTCAACAGGCATATTTTTGGTTTCTGTAAGGGAGCTGTGAGTGGAGCTCAGTGCTTTGCTCAGTGCTTTGCAGCGGAGGGCAGCGCTCTGTGACAGAAGCAAGCATCCCAGGGAAACGTGGCTGGCAGCAGACACCCATGACGGGAACGAGACACTGTACCAGCTCTTCCAGTTTCACAGGGACCTCGCGTTTTCCAGCTGTTTACCCTTGAGATGTAAAATGGCAATTTGGCATAGGCTAACAGCCCGGTGTGATGTGAGCATCTGCGTAAAAGGCTGCACATATGGAGCATGCCCAGTGGTATGAACAGCCTGTTACCCCACCCCCAGCCAATCTAGGAAGAGATGAAATGAACTTTGCACTTGCAAATGTCACTGAATACATTTTGCACAGGATTTTAAAAGGTTCTTTTACAAGCACTATTTTTAACAGCCAAATCCGCCCCCCAAAACAGAAAGGAAAAAGCCCTAGGTATTTTTCTGTGATCGATCTCAGTTTGTGATCAGCTGAAGCATCTCTCACAATATTTCCGAAGCTGGTTTTATTTTATGTTTTTATCATTGAAGTTGAGATTTTTGGAGGTGGTGTGGATTTTCTGGAAGTTTTTTTGAAATTTTTTCTTTTTTCTTTTTTCCTACTGGCATGAGAAAATTTGAGAATTTAATTGCAGTAGAATACTTGGAAACAGTGAGGCTGGAAGCTTGAAAGGCAGAGGGAAGAGAAGGAAGGCTCTCAGAGCAGAGCATGGATAGGAAAGGAGCTGTGATTCTGCAGTGCTCAGTGTGCACATGTTTTATGAGATCAGTGCCGGGCGCTGCAGCTGCGGACACTAACTGAGCTGTCTGGCTAATGAAGGCCACCTGGATCAGGCTTCTGAAAAGAGCCAAAGGAGGACGTCTGAAGAATTCTGATATCTGTGTAAGCCCTGCGTTTTCCTTATCACCTTATACTGTATGTGTTGCAGAGAGGGAGAGGAAAAAGGCGGTGAGGAGAGGACAGTTGTTTTCATTCTGATTGAATTACCAGAATTCTATTTTGTATGCAGGGAGATGCAGAGGAAAAGCAGAGCTGTCATTATTTATAGAGCTTTTCTGGCACTGTGGCTGCTTCCATTGTGGTGATACAGGGACATGTGTTGAGTCCAGACGGATTTTATTAGTTGGAAGTTGATTTGTGGTCATTTGCATGTTTTGCTGAGGGGCAGAGATGGATATGAGCCATTTGCTGTTCTGATGGGGAAAGTGTGTCAGGTAAAGAGGCTGCCCTAAAATAAAAATGCATAGCAGAGGTTAAATCTCTTAGCAGTGATATTGTGTAATGGTAATTATTGATACTAAATTTGCATTTTGATTATAGAAAGTCTGTTCGCTTGCTATTTCTGTCACTGTTTAGAGTTCTAATTTTTATGGAGCCATCCTTGAAGCTGCTGTGTGTCCTTCAGCCCTGCACTGCACCAGTGCTGTAAGTCTCCAGAGAAACTGGCTCTGCTTGCTGAAAAGCACACAAATAAGAGCGCAGAGATAGGGCAGGAAGTAATACACTGGAGAAGACACCTGCACTTTTTGAAAGTTTCCAGAAGAAAACATTAACCTAGAAATAATTTCTACTAAGTAACTTTCCCTTTTATACAGTTAGTCACTTTTCAAGGATCCAGAACTAAGAGAAAAGGCAAGGTGTATAACCACTTCTACTTTTTTTTTTTTTTTTTAAAGAAAACATCAGAGGAACTTGTGACATTATTTTCCCTTTTCTCTGGCAGGGTTCGGCGGACTCCTACACCAGCCGTCCATCTGATTCAGATGTATCTCTGGAAGAAGATAGGGAAGCAGTGCGGAGAGAGGCAGAGCGACAGGCCCAGGCACAGCTGGAAAAAGCAAAGGTAAGGTGTTGTTTCATGTATAAACTCATAAAAAATGCTTGACTTTAAAGCAGGGGTTGAAACTAGATGATTTTTAAGATCAATTCTAAGCCAAAGCATTCCATGATTCTTTGCCATCTCATCCATTAGTGATAAAATGTTTTATAATGTGTTAACATATAGATTAGATCTCTTATAAACATTCCAGACAGCAGTTGAAAATATATGCTCCATGAAAAACCACTTAGAATCAGTTCTCTGTAACAGGCACTTGATTGACTTATGCATTTCAGAAATTTCTTATTTAAATGTGTGCATTTCTTCTTTAATTAAATATAAGCACTTGTTGCAATGTATAGGGTCAATGCTAAGATGTTTCTGAAAGTTTGCTCATGGATAGCCAGGGCACTTAATGTTTTTACAATGTCAAAAACCAACCCCCAAACATCCTGTTCATTTCCCCTGAATGAAGGATCAGTCCCTACAATCATATGTAAATAGGGAGAATCTGTTACAAGGGTGTTTTTTTTCCTAAAGACTTCACTGACTTTTTTATAGTTTGTGTGTTAAGTGACCCCATGAGTCATTTGCTGTAGATCTTCTTCAGATTTCTCCTCTCTCCATACTCCTGGCAGATAGTGACAATATAGTAAGAAAACACTAAATGAGCTTTAGGTTTTTGCTGTGTGTTTATGTATTTTCCATGAGATGTATTTAGGACTGTGAAGGTTTTAACAGGCAAAGTGATAGGCTTATTTCTCTTTCATCTGTGCTACATCATTAAATAATACTGCACCTGTAAAAACTGTGCTCATCTTATTTATTATCATTCATCATTTCATTCCAGTTTTTCTTTTCTTTTGTATGCTACCTGCAGGTTTAAAGGTATTACTGTTTTCCAAGATCTGATTTTTGTTCTAACACATTTAAATATGCCATTGAGATCCTCCCTTAGATCTACCTGATCTACATTTTTCCTTCACTTTCTCTCTGAGTCCCCTCCTCCATTCTGCTTTGTTTTTCTTTAATTCTTTATCTCCTTTCCATTTTGTTTTCCATTTAACTCTCCACTGTCAGCTTTGCCTGTGCCCATTTATGCCACCTGTTTTACGAGGGCTCTTCAGAAATCTGTGAGTCCAGATCCCTGAGCTCTGTAGCTGATCGTGTGGTGGGGATCAGCTCCGTAAATAATACAGCACTATAATGCACAGGCAGACATCTTCATCAGGCCAGGAAACCTGAATAGAGAAGCCAGAAATGGTTTTTTGAAAATATGATTGTTAACTGATATTTAATAAGAGCTCCTACAGCGGCTTTTAAATGAGCTGCTGGAATGCGCCAAGTGTAGGAGATGCTGAACATCTCTTTGAAGTTGGATCTTGCTGTTCTGGGATTAGTGTAGCAGCAACTCAACAGAAGCAGCTCACTTTTTCCTTTCAGCCTTGTATCTCAGAGATTGCTGATGGTAGTCAGTAGTTTCAGTTTTATCAGGGGTGAGGTTTGTTGATTTGAGGGGGTTTCTTGATCCTGGGAAAGATGATAAGGGCTGCCCTGAAATTCAGATGAAGTTTTGAATTTTATCAGTAAATGAACAGTCTTTAAAAGAGTTGGAGTACTAGTTAGTATCTTGCAGACTAACCAGGGTGGCAGTGCAGTGCTTATTGCTGAACTGAGGCATCCCTTAGCAATGAGTAAATCTATGTGATTGTTGCTATGGGAATTTGGCTTACTGATGCTGGCTTGAATACATGGACAGCCCTTATGTAATATTCATGACCTCTAGCACAGCTGCCATTGTAGTTTGTAGAGAAACTGCTAGCAGACCTTGACTTATAAAAGCTGTATTTCTATACATAAAACCAATGTTCCCACTCCAGCTGGCATGAAATGTAGTTTCTGGGTCTGACACCGTCTGAAACTGTAAGACAACTTGTGAACAGTCAAAGTAGTAAAGGCACTGCCAAAACCAACCTGCTGCAACAATGGTTATTCCAGTCATAGAAAACACAAAATTAGTTACTTAAATATTTTTTCTCTTTAAAATAGATTCATGCTGGAATTAGGTTAGCATTTTTGTTTCTCTAGTCAAATGTTAAAAGGGATTCCAGGATATAATGTATGGAAATAATTTTATGTAGAGACTGTAACAGTGTAATATTTAGTCTAGTGTAATATTTAAATTAATACTATTAAATAAAATAATATGCACAATTGATGCTTTTGTTTGAAATAAGTGGTTAGCAATGTGTTTAAATTCAGCCTGACTCAGTAGATGTAAAATATGACAGGGTGTGGTTTTTTGATGGTTCAGTCCTTCACCTCCCTGAGACAGGGTAAAATTAATGAAGCAGTAGCTGCTGCTGGTGCCTCCTGGCTGCTGTCAGCCCCCAGGCCTGTTTGCCACAGGCTGCAGCTTTGCTGCCTGCTCCCCACGGCTGCCTCGCCTTTGCCCTGACTGACTTCCAGGCACAGCCAAGTGACAGAGCTGCTTTAACTTCTGCCTTTCTCACCATGAGAGGAAGTGTTGATCCTAAATAAAATCATTACAAATGTATTTGTCACAAGAATTAGAAGAGGGTGACATGCATGAATAATGCAGCGGTGGAGGAAAGATGATAGTGAATTAAGGGTAGATAAAAAACTATTGAACTGTGTCACACAGTTAATGAAAACAGTTAAATGACATTCATTTTCCTTTATTACAGCTAGGGAAAACACCTTAAACTGAAGATAAAAATATAGCAATACAGAGCACAATGCCAAATTGTTGGGACAATTTTAAGATTTTTAAATTTGGATTTTTATAGCATCTAAGTGTTTGTGTGACATGAAGCCGGAATGTATCTCTGATACCTATCCAAACAGGGAAAATAAGAGCAAAAAAGCGTGTAAGGAAACGCACATTCCGGCCACGTTTATTAATTTCTTTATTTCATACAAGCATTGCTTCTCTGGAAAATGGTTAAGCATATTTTGCTGACTCACTTTGGCATGTGACTTACTGTAAGGAAGGTGGGGCCACGGGCGCATGGTCGGAGTCATCCAGGGACAGAAAATTAAGAGGCAGCTGATGGGGCTACCTGCAGGCCAGTATCTGCTCCTGAGGAAAACAGATCTCAAGTGAAGCTGTTAAGCTTGAAGCTGAGATGAAATGCTCTTGATTAGAATAGTTTAGCAATAAAGATGCAAAAAGACTGGGATTTTGTTGTTGTTACTGTTTTTGTTTGGTTGGTTTTATATAGGAAAAAAATTCAAGGCATTGAGAATTTCCTCAGTGTTCTCCTCACAGACCATAGCATGTGCTATATCTAGGATAAGGAGAGAGGACCTGTGTTGTGGCCAGGGAGAGCATGCTAATAGTATCCAAATCTAAGGGCTTCTGGTATTTTGCTGAGTTTCCTCTTTCCAGAAAAAAAAAAAAAAAAAAAAAAAAAAAAAAAAAAAAAAAAAAAAAGACATTAATTGTGTTTAGCATTAATGATTTAAAAATATAATTTCTACAATCAAAAAACCCTTTTTAGTTGTTGAATGATGATGATTTAAAATAAATTGCAGTAAGTAAAGTGGGTTTTTTGTCCATTCCTTGCAAGTATTCAATTAAATATTCCTTAAAATATTACACCAAGTGAGAGGGATGAGATCAAAGGAAAACTGAAGTACAAGTAATAATAAGAACTTTCTATCCAGTATTAATAGAGCTAAAGTTTATATATGAGAAAGGGGACTTCAGATTTTTTTGCCTTCTCCAGTGCTGGTAAAATCAATTAAAATATTCCATTGATTTGTTTTGCCACAAGTACTTCATATGTTTTGAATCTAGTTTTTGACTGAGATATAATTAGTCAGATATTCTGTAAATATTTCTTTTCTGCAAAACTAACATCTTTCTTCTGTCTCTTCAGATTTTTATATTTTGCCTTCTCCACTGCCCACCCTCCCCGCCCCCCATGGCTTTAGAGCTCCTTATTTAGAAGCAGTTTCAACAGAGATCTATAGAATATTTTCAGCGTTTTAGAAAATGATTTTTTTTCAGTTATCTCTAGTAGATTGGGTACTGAAAGTGCCAGTAAATACTTTAGGTCCTGTTTCTCACCTGAGACTAAGGGGCAGCTCTTTGTTCTCTGTTAAGGATTGTTCTTAGCATCCCGTGGTCCTAAAATTTCTTAAATGACTGTCAAAATCAGATCTGTCAAAATGGTCTTTGAGAAGTCAGTAATTGTGTCCATAATATGAAATTTCAATTCCCCTCAACTCTGCTTTGTTTGTGTTCCACCTAATGCTCCATTGCTAGCATCCTTTTAGGAATTTGTAAAAATTTGAAATAGATGTAGTTCTAGTTTTAAATGCTGTTAAAATAATTTTTATGTTAAGATGGTGAACCACTGAAATTTTGAAACTAAATGTCCCTTTTCTGGGTCTGAGGCAATGATATAAGCTGTCACATATTGCTTTTTTTGATGTGTGCTGTAGTAATGGTGATGGCTTGTGACTGTGAGTAATAATGCAATGCCTTAAATGTAATGCATTGCCTCCATGCATGGTTTGGGCCACAGCTTTGAAATGTGTAGCAGGCTGGGATAATGCCTACACAGCTCTGCGAGGCTGAGGGCATGAAAAAGATTGTCAGATGTAATTATCCAGTGCAGTGTGCCAAGACTAGTTATTTGAGTATTTATTCACTCTCAGACAGGTTTCACAGCCTCAGAATGACCCCATGCTGCTAGCAGGCAGCTGCAAAGCTAGTTGAGGTATGTCTGCTGAAGCTGCAGTAGCATCTTTGACAGGCCAGAAGTGCCCATCTCCTTGATGTGCATCCTTATATTATGTCAGCTTGTTCCCTCATGGACATTCTTTCTATTTTCTCTCAGTTGCCAGAACATCATGGTGCTGAACAGCACACAAAGCTATAGCAACACAGGGTAGCACTGTTGGCTGTTGTGCGTGGTAATTTTTTTTTTCATTGATTTCTTCCCACTTGCCCTCTCATTTTAGAATATTTTTATTGCATGTAATAATTTAGATCACTAATGCTGTGTGTCTTAGTTGCTGGGATCACGTGAGAGCTGGCACAGTGGTCTAGCTAGAAAAGGAATGAGTTGTTGATCCCAAAGTACAGTTGCAAATCTGGTTGTTGCTTAGCTGCAAGTGAGTTCTGCATTAGTGGGTCTGCTCAAATCAGGTTACAGATTTTCTTTTACTTCATTTTCTTCATTAATCGCTGCTGTTTTTTCTTAGGAGGTTAGCACTGGGATATAAACCAGCTTCCTTTATGTTCTCTGTGACCTATAGTTTTTTCTCATGTGTATTCATGATCTATTTTGTCTTCAATTGAAGTGTATGTACTTGTTCTACCCTAGTGCCTGTTGTTACATGGGTTATTTACCTGAACAGTTTATCCCTTCTTACCATTGGGCTGCAGTGTTGGGAGCTGGAATTCTTTCTTTTAGTGGGGTCTCACATAACCTGGAATCAAGTGTCCCAGAGACAGTATTGTCTCTAATTAGAAGACATCTGTCATCTCACATTCATACCGTGATTAGAGTGATGAAATATGTTTACTAAGTAGCATTTCTTCTCTGCTTCTTGGGTTTGAGCAGAAAAAAAAGAGTGCAGGGATATTAACACAGCCTACATTTATATACCTAGCTGTAGATACTTTAGTATCCTGTCTTTCTTCACATAATAAGGGAAAGAGATAAATTGTCTCCAAGGAATGGACACAATACTGAGGGCATTTTGAGGTTCTCAGGACAACCACAGCTCTTCTGCTTGCTCTTTCACCTGCTGCTTTCACACCAGCCTGCTCCTTTGGTGAGATGTCTTTGTTCTGACTTGTTCTGTATGGTTAAATTACCACATAAAGGGCAACAGTGCCAGTGGTACTTTTGTAGAAATAAATAACTTCTTTATTAGGAGCAGTGTGAAAGAAGTATTTTAACTAAATTAGGTGTTGTAAGCCAGGTGCAAACATCCTCACCTGGATGTTTTTCTGCTCCTTGTCCCACAGGTCTCTGGCACGCCCAGCCAGTGAGCTGTCAGCTTCTGCTGCAGGCTGGTACTGCACAGGTCACAGCAGAGATTCCCGAACCCTCATGTGCCTGCATCCCACCTGTGGCTGCTGAACCAAGCTGCAGATAAAGTGTGCCCAGGCCAGCCCTCCCTGTGGCTCGGGGGTGGTGACTGATGGGTCTGGGTGTTGAGCCAGATGCTCATGTGGGGGTCAGCAAAAGCTGCTCAGTGTCACAGGAATCATACAAGAGGATGAGAAATGGTCTTGGGGATGTTCTCTGTGACTGGTGGGGAGTGAGTGTGGCATAGGAAAGGAGGAATTAAGGTGTGTTTTTGCAGGCTGCTCAGGCTGGTAAAATGGTGAGCAGTTTCGCTGATAGCAGGTAGAGGTAGATGCTGCTGGTTGCCCTAAGCAAAGTAATTTCCACTTAAGACACATATGACCCGGTTCATTAACTTTCTTGAGGTTTATAGGGTCTGATTTACTTTTTCCAACATCTAAGACAGTAATGTAATCCAAGGCACTGTAATCCAGAACTTCATTTTATCAGCAGCTGCTCCACCTATTTATTAGATACCATGGGTTGTTTAATGGTTAACATGTGATTTTGCTGCTTAAAAGGGAATAATGATTCAAATGTAGAGGGGAAGGTAGGATTCCAGGGCATGACCCATTGTTAAAGGTAGCTACAATGTGTGTGATATTTGAATATAAATGTCTATGGTTCTGGACCTCTGACCCTGAGATCAGTTCAGTTGGTCAGAGCATGGTGCTAATAATGGGCTATTCACTTACGATCCTTGTGGATCCCTTCCTACTCTGAACATCCTGTGAATCTGTAAACAGGAGCACAAAGGAGTTTTTAAAGGAAGACATGCACATGCTGTTATAGCTGTGTGTGCTTATACATGTATATGTATGCTTTATATATCTCCATATACACATCCCTCTGTGTATATGAATATACCTTTGATTAGATGGCTGCATGTATTAGACAACTATCACTGGTGACTTGAACTAGGCATTTGTATTCTACAACCGTACAGCTTCTTGTTGTAAAATGGTTGGTTTGTATGCAGGGAGAGCTGTTGTACCAAAGTGTTAACTTGTGCAAAAATGCAAAGGTTTTGTCAGAGAACAAGGTTATCCTGTGATCAGAGCTGGTAGTGGACTGTCATGGGGTTTTTGGAAGCAGGAGTTGGGAGTAAGGACTTCAGTGCAGTCAACGAGCGTCCCTCCTTGCAGAGGTGCCCCAGTTCACACTGACCCACATGATGTGGCACAGTGCCTTGGAGAAAAACTTGTTTGGACAACAAAGCCCTGTGCTTTCTGTTTCCTGTGCTGAGGGGACTGTTTTCCAACCAGTTCAGGAGCTAACCTAATTTCTGTTGGAGCAGACACCTGGCTGATGTGTATTATTATGCAGGGGAGTACTTGTCATCTGCAGTGAAAAACAAACCTCCAGACAGTTCCTGAGTCCTTGGCAAGCATCTGAATCCCTTTCTTTCTCACTAACCCAACCTCCCAAAAAATAGGAAGAAAGAAGAAAAAACCCACAAGTATCTGTAGTTTTGGCTATATATATAATCAGAAAAAAATGGAAGGAAACTTCAAAAATAATCTCTTTTTATCATAATTGCAACTTGTTTTATAAAATTACATGCAAGATGCCAAGGAGTTCTAACTATAGGTAGCATTAGAGTGCTTTGATACAAAATTAGACTGACATTAGATGCTAATTCTAAAGTGTTTCCTTTGGAAATTTTAATATTAGTTACATAAACTAGTCACTGGTTGTATAAAACTTAAAAAAAGTAAGTAGGAACTCAAAGTAATCCTGTAATACCTGGGAGAAGGATACTCTGTGTTCCCATGTTAGGAACATTTTAAGTGCAAAATTCAGCTTGAACTATGAAGAATGTCTAGATTCTGCATAATTCAGAGTATTAGAGAAATTACTTAAAAGTGAAGATTCAGGGAGGTCCCACTGATGCTTTTCTGCTTGTGTTCTGGATGTTTTCTGGATGTGTTCCTGCCATCTTTTTGTCTATATTCTGTGTAAAGCCCAGTGCATACCCTAGAGCAAAACACTGACATTCACCTGTGGACCCTGCAGAAAGCTCTGAACACTTCCTCTGTGTATTAATCTCCAGTTCTGATTTGACATTTTTCTCCAGGATTCCATAACCACCTGGGTTGTATTCCCAAATTAAATATGATAAACACTCTATTTTATGTTCTAAAATAATCAGTCCTGAGGTAAAATGTATATACTGAGATGTATTTTAGGCTGCCAAAGCCATCAAAGATTAAACAGACATTTATCCTTTGTGAAAGTATAGATAACCATTTACCCTTGTCCTTTCATTTTTATCATGGGAATGTCGCCAGTGGGCTTTAGTCCTGTAACTTTCACAACTATCTAGTTTTATTTTTACTTACTTGATTTAAAAAAAAAAAATAGCTCTAATAACAAGTAAGCAAGCAAGCAAATACTTTTATTGAATCTGATATGAAATTTTAACATATGTTTTCGAATGGTATTCTCTAGCTTTAGGTGAGAGAGTGATCACTGAAATACTACTTCTTGGAGTTATTTTTTTAAATGCCTTCTTTTCCTTGCTAAATAGCTAGAGGGTGATATTTAAATCTGGTTTTGTTAGCAAGACCTGAAAACAGTATGTGATTTAAAAAATGGTTCAATATCAAGCAGCTCAATGGTGCAGAAAACTCAGATTAATATTGTTGCAGAGAATTCAAGAGTTTCTCCTGTTATTTTTTTTAACTCTCTCTAACTTTACTTTTCTTAATATTCTTCCTGGCCAGAATTGGGTGATTTTAGCATACTGTAATTGTTACATTAATTTTTAGTTAATTCAAGTCGTTGCCTGTCATAACTGACATTAAAATAAGAACTTCTCATTCAATTATTCTTAGAAGTGAGACTTCCTCTTGCTTGTTGGTATGTAAATATGTGAGTTAAATATATGTTAGTGAGATTGCCCTTTAATCTCATTTTGGAAATCTTATCAGATCAGATAAATATTTTCAGGATGATTTGTTGTTTACATCTAGAATACAGAATCCAATTTGAATACTGATGATTTATTTTCAGTATTTTGAACAAATCTGCATTTGACAGGTATGGAAAGCAGGGATGCACCCCATGGTTTGAGTTTTGTTGTGCAAATATACTTATGTTACTGAACTGCAAGTCATCCTTTTTCAGTGACTGAAAGGAAAGCCAAGGGAAAAAACAACTTGAAAGGAAAGATGCAGGATCAAACTGCAGCTGCTTTGACTATTTTGACTGGCGATGTCAGATTGTTGAAGTGAGAGAAGAGATGCGCCTGCTGCTTTTTGGCTCTATCCATTTGGCCAATTACTTAAAAATGAATTTTAAAACGTTTTGGATTTTAATATTTCAGTTCTAATATTTCAGGTAAAACATGTGAACACAAAGCACCTGGGGTTACTCTGTGTCCCTATCACTTCTGTCTGTCATAAGAGAAACACTTCTTAACTGAAGTGAAAATGAGAAGTGCTGGGAACCTGCCATCTTATAAATCAGCTGTGCACATTGCTTTTAATAATCAGCAGTAATAAATGGCAGGAATTGGAAAGGAAAATCTATTTCTGGCTTTCAGAAGCAGTCAGATTACAGATGAACATATCCTTCCCAGAGGAGCAATGAGGGAATATACTACATTTATCCCAGCTCTATCATTACTTCGACCCTTCTATTCCCTATTTGCAATGAGGCATGTGATTCACTCACAAAACACACATTTCCTTGCATTCTGCCCTGGTGTTTCCTGGTAGTTTAATCCCATTGAGATATAACACTGACCCACCATGGAAGTACTCAACTGTGCTGCCTTTATAGTAGTAGCCCTGGTGTGTTCAGTGGACCTGGTCTGCTGGGGTTGAGCATGAGCCTGCCTCAACCAGCTGCATTCCAGGGCTTGAGCTGCCTTCTGCAGGCACGAGGATGTGGTGTTTCTGACAAGAACATGAGGAAGAGGATTGTTTTCTGTACCTGTCCCTACTCAGCTAGCAGTGACCTGGGGGACCCTGATAACTCCAGCAGAGTGTGCCAAAGGAGATGGGTGCTTTCCTCTGGTGAGGTGAAGGAAGACACAGCTGTGCTGGTGTACATGGCTGTATACATGTGAACTCTAAAGAAACCCTTACTTTTTCCTCTGTAATGAAGAGGTTCCTTACGGCTAGATTTAAACTCAGCATAAAATTGCCAGGTTAAATCACCCAGTGTAATCCATATCCGCCCTGTTTGTCTTCCAGAGCAAGAGCTTGCCTTGGCATTACCCTCAATGCTGGGTAAAATCTCTGAGGGAAGCTCTCAGTCCTGGGGCTTCTCTTGGATTGAATCTTCCATGATTACAGTAGAGGCCTGAGGACAAGGGGAGGTTAGGAAAGGATAAAGGGGAACAAGTGGAAAGGAATTTGGAATTTGGAAAGGAATAGACACTGCGTGGATTGACTCACAAAGCTTTGTTCTGTGATTCAGCTTGAAGAAAATCCAGGGGGAAAGAAAAGCAGGGAGCTGTTCTTGATTTGGCATTCTTGAGCAGGTTTGAAAGATTCAACTTCTACCTTGTATTTCTCAGACTTGACAGTATTTCTCTCGCACTCTTTGACTGTGCTGTGTCTCTCTGGCAGCTCAATTCCATGGCAGTGGCTTTGGCTCAAAGCATTGTTTTGAGAAGTTTCCCTCTGCGCTGCTCAGTTAATTTGTTTTGGGAGGGTTGTTTTGAAGCCAGCTTAGTTAGGCCCAGTGTGCATGGTGCAGCCTTCTAGGCAGCAGTGTGCTGTGGCTTGGGCAGTGCTCCAAACCACAAAGATGGAAAATTGAGTGTACCTTTTCAGCTGAAAAATCCACCTTCTCCTGTGTGAGTTGGGATCTTGCACTTAACCTCCTGCTGATCATAGTTTCTGATGCAGCAGCACAGGACATTGGGTGTTTGTTTACCAGTTGGCAGTGAATTGATTACTTTTGAGGACTTTCCTGTAGAAGCTGTCTGATGTAAACAGGGGCATGGCTACACACTTGCTGCTTAATTCAAGGAAAATGAGCAAGACATAAATGGTCATAAAGCAATGTATCTGCTTTATCTGCTTCACTCTGTCATGAGTGGACAAGGTCTTACTTGGTCTCAAAAATTACATTTCAGTGTTTCTTCCTCAATGACCTTACAAACCCAGGAGAAAATTTGTCTAATGCAGTCTGTTGGATAGTTGCATTCCAACAGTCAGAAGTAAAACTACATTTTCACCTTAAACTTATAGGCTCTCTGCTGTTACTGCAGGACCGTTGCACACTAGGACAGGAATGATGACAATCATAATTCAACAGCTGGAACATATAATATAGATACCATCCTGCATGCATCTTTCATGTCATCACAAAGACAGCTGTAATAGCTTTTTCTGACTTTTGTTCACACTGGGTTCTTGAAGCTGTGTTCATTAATTCTAGACATCATGAATGTCTGCTCTTGGAGTCTCCCTGGGTGTTTCAATGCTGACTTGAAATTCTCACCATAGTGCTCTGTTGACTTGAAAGACCCCCCACACTACATGTAATAAACCATACCCTCTCCTTTATGAGAGCCTGGAACTGGGGAGATGAAAGGCCACTATTTACACTATAACTGTATCTTGTTGTCAGATGTTTATATGAAACTAAAATGCATCGTATGTGTATCAGTACTATACATTTTATTAATTGTCGACATAGAAACACTTCTTTTCAAAAATTGTTAAGAATGATGCAAACTGATACTGTCAAACTTCTCATGTTTCTCTCACAAACAAAACTTCAAGTCCTAAATTCATTAATTTGAAGTGATACATAAACCATGTATTTGTTTTGTGAGATAGTTCATTTAGGTGATCATACAGAGTATTCAGTGGCAATACTGCCATGATGTCTGTTCAGATTCAGATTATCCTTATAGCATCAAGCTCTAGATGTAATAAAAGAATATTATGTTAGTTCTTAAAAAAAACCCAAAAAGCAAGTGGTGCTTTTCATCAGCAAACTCATTTCTTTTCAGGAATTTCAATAAACCACAGGTAATACAGGAACCTCCATGTCAAAATCCACAAATTTTTTTTTTCCCTGTTAGAATTATTTGGTTTGTGTTGAATAGTTTAAGTAGAAACAAAGGTATCAAGTGACAAAACACATAAGAATTTATGTGGCATTAATACAGCTGGAAAAAAAATTCATGTACTGATTCCTCTTCCAATTCAGGGCTAAGAAATATCTAAGCATTTGAGAGATATATGGGAGACCAAAGTTGGATACCATTCTTCTTGATTTATATCAAGGAATTAAATTAGTTTCTTTTGCTCCAGGTTTTTTTTTCAGTCTTCTTATGGACCCAACCTGAAAGTTTAGATGGCGATAAAAGTGGAAGAAGGTCTTATCAAATCAGTTAAATCTGGTAACACTCTTTTTTCAGTGAAATAACTCTGAATGGAAACAGAAGATAATATAATATTTTGGGACAGTTTAGAACATTTGAATTTAAGTTTTAAATTAAGCAGCTAACCACAGTCTAAGAGCACAAATTTATATTGTTCGGGAAATATAAATTTAATTGGTCAATCTGGTCAAATGCATTGATTTTCAGACAGTCAAAATATGTTTTTTGTAGAGTTTTTTCAATTTTTTGCAGAATTTGAAATGTTGAAAAGGTATTTTTTACTTTTCATTATTGTAAATTTTTGCTTAAGTGAAACTCTGTGTTTTCTCATAGCTCTTCCGGAACATTCAATATTTTTTGTGACTTAGATTCTTCACATTTTATATATATAAAGTTTGAGATTTTTAGTGAAGTACAAGCTCTTTGATACAGTAAAAGGAAGATAAACTGTTGAAGACTCAGCAAATTAAGTGTATTTTTTTTTTTAGCAAATGTTGAGTAGCTGCTGTGTGTTGCTTTAGTTACTCTGAGGACAGAAAGAGCTTTAGCAAATGTTGGGCCCTGTGTGAAATCAGTATCTGGTATGCATGTGAGAGAAACCTTTTGCAGAGGTGGGGGATGCACATGTTCTTGCATAACACTGTCAAATTTAGCAGTCAGTTGAATAACACCCAAAGAAATTTCATTTGTGGAGAGTAAGGCTTCTGTAATTAGCTGTAAAAGGCCAAATGATGGGTGCTAAACACTGTATTATAGCAGTAAAAATCTCTGCTGTAATGATTCCACCACTATCAAATGGAAGGAACTGCTGGGTGTGGTGGTTAGTGGTGTTACAGAAGACATAGTTAAGAACATCGTAGTAAACCACTGCACATGTCTGTGGCACTCTGTATTTGTAGGAAGTTACTTCATTTTGGAAGAGTGCAGAGATTAAAATCTCTCAAATCTTCTTTAAATATTCTGCAGATGTTTCTGATCCTTTTGTTCACTTCTGAATCCCAGCACATTCTTCCTCAGTGTGTCCCGTTTGGAATGGCCAACAGAAGCTGTAACACCAGATTCTCCTCCAGCCTCCTTTTAGAGGTAGAAAACATTTAAATTACTTCCACTCCCTGACCAGTAGCTCAAACACTTCACATCCTTGCTACAAACCAGCTCAGGCAGGCATGGAAAGCGAATGGTGCTGAGACCCATAATGGCACTGTCTTGCTCCCAGTGTCTGCTTTGAGGCCTGGTTTCAGCCCCATTAAAGGGTGAATTCTTGGATCAGCTTCATTACAAAAATAGATCCAATAGATCTGTTTAGTAACACATACACCACATTTAAATTATTAATTCCTCTCAGGGTCAAAATAGATAAGTATATTTTAATATCATTCTAGAACTTAAAAGAAGAATAAAAGTGTTATGTATTAAATGAATCCTAAATCTCTCCCACTTCCTCTTAAGCTAAGAGGAGGTAGGCTGCAAATGCAGAAATCCAGTTTTGAGTAACATTTTGTTTACTGTTTAATCTTTCAATTGAAATATGAATTCTGTATACAAGTCTTGGCTTAGTCGTTATATTTAGCCTAGTTAAAGTAGAAGATAACAGATATGCTTTTAATTTTTTTTTAAAATTACTCTGATCACTTTAGAATGTCTATCAAGGCAGGCACTTACTATATGTAAAATGTATGTATGCAAATAGGAGATACAGGTGAAGAAATGAGCCTGCACTGACTGTGAAGGAAAACTCTTTGTTTGTAAGTAGGCTGCATTGAATTTCTGCATGTTAAATAGTGAAAGAAATTCTTTTAACTTAAAGTCAAAATGAAGCTAAGTGCTTTTATCCCACAGTTACTTGAAGAAAGACATGAGTCATCAACTAAATAAAGTTTACATTTTAAAAAGGAACATATCCAACATTCCAAATATACTGTATTTAAACACGATTCTAAGCAGAATTAATTTACAGTTATTTTTTGTTTCCTGTTGGACTGCACTAATCGGTTAATGATGTAAAAATCAACAGTTTACTATAGATGAGTGCTGTGATCCAGCTCTCTTGCTGGAATAGCTTATATGTGATTGCATAGTGAGAACGCTGGCTGAAAGGACTTGAAAATATGCACAAAGCCATGTCTGAAGGTCATTCTGAATTAGGGCTCAATTTCATTATTAAAATACCCTTGAGAGTACATTGTTAAAGACTTCTGCTTCACTTCATAAATAATGAGTACATGACATCTGATCCAGGGCCATTCATCTCACCTCTTTATTTCTCAAAAAGGTAATTTTTAGGGTGCATATCTACTTTATATTTAGATGCAAGTTGACTAGCCCTAAATTCCTGAAATGCAAGGTTTATCTAGATTTCATTAGAACTGAGGATTGCATCCAAATCAACACCTTGCAGGACAACTACAACAGCTCTGTTTGGTCCTGGCTTTACCCTCATTTTCTCAATCTTTCTCTATATTTTACTTGGCATCTTACTCTCTTCAGATTTCTAATTCTTTCCTTTCCCCTTTTCCTCAGTTTCTCCTTGTTAGTCATGATGATGAGGTGTCCAGTCCCTGGGCAGCCTGCCCCTTTCCTTTCTGCTGGAGCATCTCTGCAGGCAAATAGAGGTGCAGGGGATGAGGAGGGGATGGGAGCTGCTGCCTGTCGTGTGGGAAGATGAGGCACCAGCATCACAGTAAGAAAGTGTCATTCTTGGAAATCTTGAAAGTTCCCTCTTGTTTAAAGAGGAAATTTTAAGGGGAAGGCTAAGAGCTGCTTTGCAGAAATTCCTTTATCACCAGTACTTGGCTCCTCAGCTGTGGAAATAAAACCAACTGTGTAGACAACACACATCATCTATCCTTCATTGTCTAATCCAGTTGCTGGTGTCTTTCACAATTGTCTTTCATTATGTCTTTGCCAAGATATTAGCTAGTGGGGTAAAATTCTCAATGCCAGAATGAAACTGCCTTGAGGGGGAGCAGGAACTTTCTTCTTTTTACCAACAGTGAGAATAAGGATTGTTAAATGTGTGAAATCTTGCCAAAAGCACACTTGTATGATTTCCTTACAGTTCCTTGGTGGTTTGGGTTTTTTTCTGTTCTCATCAGGAATAGAGCATTTAATCCCTTCCATTTTATTTTTATTATATTGGTTATTTGGGGTTTTTTTTTGGCAGTTGGCTTTTCTAATAATCTTATGAAGTGTCAGACATTTTTCCTCTCCTAGAAAGTAATCACTAGTCCACAGAATGAGAGTAGTATTGCTATTGCTGTTTGGTTCCATGTTTCTTTGTTGGCTTCCTTAGGCTTGAAACTTTTCTTCCTGTCCAGTTTATGGGTTGTTATTATAAAGACTCTGAGGTATGTGCAATATTGGTAAATGCAGTAGTCTAGTTCATTAAGTGTCTATCAAATAGAATAGGACATCTCTATAGCTGATACATTTTTAATTACTCTGTTCTATTTGTCTGATGGAAAACACAGGCAAGTTGACACTTCTAATATTAAAAGTGTGGTTTACCATTACAAATAATGCCATCACATTCACCTCTGTTGCATTTTCTTTCCTCACAGTCAGTTTCCCTTGATGAACTTCCTTTGCTTACATTTGTTTAAGACAGAGGAACACTAATAGGCTTACCATAGAAAAGAAGGTACAATGGTTGCAAATCCAATGGAACATGAGGTATTAAACTGTACATGCATGGAGCATATTTTTATAGATATCCTTTCAAGATTACTGAGTAACAGTGAGAAATGTTTCATGCTTCCATGCCCTATTTATTGGTTGGATCTCTGAGGTTCCAAAGGTATTGCTTTCCTTCAGTCTAACCACCAAGTATCTTCTGCAAGTTCACATGGTGGTTGCTACCAGGTGTAGATCAGGAGTACCCTGAAAGGACTGTTCACTGTTCTGTGGCAGAGATTTTGCAAACATCAATTCTGGAGGGACTCTGATTTTATAGCCCTCAGCATTATACATGGAAAGGATAGAGAGAGAGATGGTATTTGCTTCAAGTTCTGAATGTGGCTCTAACTTTACTCTTCTGTTTGAGAACATTTGGTACTTTCAAAGGCTGAAACCAGCTCTTGGCAGTGTAAAACTGAACAATATTTAACCCAAAAGATTCCTCTTATCCTTTTCCTTACCAGATGTATAGGCATGCAAATGAAAGAAAAAAATCAATGTCTAAATCTGATTTATATGATTTATAGTCCTTCATAAGCAGAATTTTTTACAAGTTTTGCCTTATTGTGTTTCTTAGTTTGAAAATTAGGGAGACCAAGGAGAAGGTTATCTGTAATGTCAGCTTGGAAAAAATCAGCATTTCAAACTTATTTTTTATAAAATAAAACAGACTACAGGTACAGCTTAAATGACATAGGAATAGTTGTGTCTGTCCCTGGTGCATTAGATTTATTTTTGCATTTAGAGTATGCTTTAAAAAGTGTAACAAGTAGAATTTTAATAATTAGCCCACATTTCTACAAATTTTTTTTTCTATATACAACAGAAAAATATAAGTATAACCTCAGCAAACTTGGTTTTTTATTTATTAATCATAGTAAGAAAAGAAGTTAAAGTAGATAGGAGAAATATGATACTGAAGATATTTGGTTGGATGCTCCTTTGAATTTTTGAAGCAAAAATTTGAGTGATGTGGAGAATGACCATGATTAAATGCTGTCCATTCATCCAGCTAAGTTTGGGGTTTTTTTAGTATGTTTTTGCATATTTCTGAGGAACCAAAAACCTTTGAGCTTTTCCTGTTCTAATAGGTAGGGAAAATGAGCCAAATTCTATGTTTGGCTTGTAAACACCAATGTGTTTGATTGGGGAGATTAAAGTCTTTGGAGAAATTTTGTTGAATCATTACCAGGTTTTGACTCATAAAAGAAATGGACAAAAGCAAGCACTTTATATGGAAAGCCAGGGATTTATTGTTAGTTTAATCAAAGAACTGTTGTTATTCCAATTTCAGTAGTTCAGTTAAAAGGATATGCACACAAACTTTCTGATATTTTCCTTATTTTACCTCTGCACCACGGGGTCCTAAGGTCAGAGGCAGCTGTTGTGGTTAGGGTGAGGCTTCAGGGAGTCATCACAGCATCCTGACTGGTGGTTTCTTCCTCTTCCATATAAGATCCATCATGAATTGTTCTTACCTGCTGACAAACAGGTGGGGCTTGCACTGGGCTTTAGTTCTCCATTACAACTATTGCTGCTGAGTGTGGTGTGCTTTATGTGTGCTGATAAGGGTTCTTTGTTCTCTTTTTGTCCCCTAACACTGTTTTTATGCAGTGCCTGAATTGGACTTATTTAATGGCCAGTCTTGGAACACTGTGCAGGTTGTTTTTAGCCCTCAGGCCCTTTATTGTAGGGACACAGAAGAGTCCACTCCACATATTATTTGTTATTCCTGATTAGTTGCAGAAATATATCCAGTAGGTGTTACACAATACAGTTGTACAGAGCTAAGCAAAAGGTAAAGCAAAGTGTGTGCCAGTTACTGGGACTTAGATTATTTCTGATAGGAGCAAGTCTCCCAGCAGGGAAGCACAAGACCCTTGGATCTGTGGTGTTAATTTAACAATAGGCTTGTGGTCTGTCACAGTAGACAGTGGCACTTTATTTCTTTGTCTCCAAGGCCTTCTGAATGTTGTTTATATGCTCCTTCATTTGTAGTTGGCACTTCTTGCATCTTTTCCTGTGAGCCTTTGAAAGAAGATTTGCAGAGATAGCAGAGAGCCATCGTGACAGCACTGAGGGCTGACGGGCTGGGCAGAGTTTTACTCAGTTAATACTCACACAGCTGGCAGGAGAAAGGAGAGAGGGTGTGGTGAGAGTCCTTTGAGAGAGAGGCAGGAGAAAACCCCAAAGAAATTTTTCTAAAAGTTGAGGAGATCTGAGAAGCACAGCTTGTGATGAAGTGACAGTGAAGGGACTGAAATAAATGGGGGGAAAAGAACAGAAAAGTAAATCCTATTTCCCCAGTTGCAGACCTCAAGCAGTCGCAAGATTAACACCAAAAAATATATTTTTAAGTGTGCTCCCAGGTTTCTGAGCCTTAAGACAATATTTGAGAAGTATTTTCAAGACTTCTTTCACATTTGTAATGACTTTGTAAAGCCTTTTTTTATGACAGTTTGTATTGTAACTAAATTATAAAATTTTACGACTGTGGACTTCAAGAGTAAGAACCAAATAATCCAAGACTTAAAAATTATGCATGTTGGCTACACTACCTTCTTGCTTTCATAAAGTAATTAACTAATGAGGAGGGGAGAAAAGTGATTGTTTCACCTTTGAAAACTGCCTCCTAGTGCATGTGGCCATCTGTGCACCTCTGCTTGCACTTTTCAAATCTTTTCTGAGTACCTTCAGCAAGTAACTTAGATACTCCAGTAACTTAGATACTCCTGCCTTCATGATTTCAAGGTTTCTGGGAATTAATGGAAACAGTGACCACAGGTGGAATGTGATTAGTGACATTTAGAAAGTTGATAGTATCTATTTCAGTTTCTTTTGTAGCAAAAACTATCCAGAGCCTAATTTTTATTTATTTCTTTTCTTTCTGAAAAAAATCTTCTTGTATCTCTGAAAACATTCTAGAATACACCTTTAAAAGAGGTGGAATGCCTGGAAAGAAGACTTCCATTTGTCAAGAAGAAAATGAAAATGAGTTTTGAGTATGCTCTCTAGATGGGAGTTTGCTCTGCAGTTGTGAGCAGCTTTAGCACTGTCTGTCCAGAAGTTTCTGCAAAATTTATGTGAAAAGGCTTACAGAAAAGCCATATACCATATAGATTTAGTCACTGCTGTCAAATTTCTATATTTAATCAAGAGGTATTATAGAAATACTCCTTTTAAAGGAGTAATAGTGTCACATGAGGATTATCTCAGAGGACTGTTTGTATCTCTTATGGTTATGACCTAAATTATCTATATTTAGAGCAGATCACAGATCTGAATACCTGTGACTTCACATTCTGTACTGTGAACTTCAAGGTTTAGTCAGTCATGAATGCATGCAGGTAGCAATATAAGCTTCTTTATTTGTGGCCTTTTAGATCTGTGGAACATTTTTCCATGGTAAAATGCTCCCATTTTTTAAGCTGGTTACACATCAGAGAAGAACAAAGAAAAAACTCTTTTCCATGGTCTTAGTCTATTCATGCTCACATGCATTATTATTTTAGGAATTTACTGTGCTGGTAATTTTGTGTTTTTAAAGAAGGGAGATACCATTTCCTCCTTGAAATTTCAGGCTTTCTGTCTTGCCAACTTCTTATTTGAGACTGGTTTTTCAATGTGATATTTTTGCACTTGGAAGTTATATATGTGATTTCTTAATTACCCTTTGTGATGCTTGGTCATTTTTTTGTCCAGTACTAATGTCAAATGAAAGGCAATTTATGATTATTACATTAAAGTAATGGCCTTCATAATTGATAGGTTTATCATATTATTTGCAAAGGTTACTAATGGAAATAACAGCATTGAATGGAGGACAGTAACCCTGCTAAATGGGAATTGATCATATAGCCATATACTTGGATAGCTAATTGAAATTCAAGAATCTTGTATTAAATGCAAAATTGTTACTGGTAAATTAATGCAATTAAAAAAAAAGGCTTTTTCTGTTTTGAGCACTCTCATTATCCCATCTTTAAAAAACATATTTTTATTTTAAATTAGCAATAACTATTATTTCAAAGCTGGTTTATCACACTTTGAAAACAGTCAATGAGTTATTTCTGTTCTCCTTTCATGAGGGTACCTTAAAGAATGCTTCACTATTGGTTTTTACCCCATTGTATTTTAATGAATTGTGCTTCCAGTTATCCTGGAACTTTCTTACGGATATGAAGTTGTGTCCCAGGATATCTCGGGGGCAAAATTGAGCATTTGACTCCTGGCAGGATTAGATAAAACTACAAGAGACTGAGAAAATTAACTTTCTCTGAAATACAATAATTTCTAAAAGTGATTATTATTAGTACTTTTTATGTAACTTAAGTGATTCTTACACTTTTCTCAAAGTAATCTTCTAATAATTTGATTCAAAGCTATGACTTTGTAATCCAAATCAGTTTTTAGGCATCTTTGGGGGCAAGAAGTCCGCAACTTTTGATCAGTACAGCTTAGTTAAAATTTGAAGCAAGTAAACAAAATTAAAAATTAGAGCCTGTAGCACAATTTCACTTTTTATGTTAGAAATAGAAAATTTTTAATAGAAAATTGGCCAAAAAGCAGGGCAGAAAGCCTGGAGATCTGTCATTCATGGACTGCTTACACAATCAATAGATAGTGAATTGTTTTCCCTTAGCTTGCTTTCATCAGCAGCCTTTCCCATACTATAACCAAGGCTGGGAAGCAGCATTTTTCCTAACAGTTTTAGTGGAAATATCTGCTTAGTCTTAACCCTAAACTGTCTTGTTGAGTAAGATCCTGCATAGTATTTTCTTAAATAATTCAATAATGCACGTACTACATGTTCAATTTTGTATTTAGCTGAATTATGCAGGAGGGTGGGGGATTTTGTGCCTGAGCAGAGGCAGGAGGTTCCCAGGATGGCAGAGCAGCACCAGCCACCCTGGGGCAGCAGCTGCCTGTGCCAAGGGAGCTGGGCTTCCTCCTTCCCCACCTGGCCATGTCACTGTTACTGAACTCCATTAAGTTCAATAAGGATTCAACATCTTGAGCTTTGGTCAATACAAATACAGACATTCTCAGGTTTCCTTGCAGTTCTTACTTACGCTTTTCACTTAAGTAATTTGTTGTCAAGGTGTGCCGTGCTCTTGATTCCCCCTTGGATGTGGATGTGGAAAATGGCCATGCTTCAATACACTTTAAGAGGAAGGGTTTGTCAGATATTACCTTGCTGAAAGGGTGTTGTAAAACCAAGACTAATCCTGCCCATTTTAACTTACCAGGGAGTCACATTAACTTCTGAATTAACAGCAATCTGAGTTCTTCTCTAGGGTTGTGTGATGCTGGCAGGATGTCCCAACATTGCAATCATGAAATACTGGCTCAAAAAGTGCTATCAACTTCCACCCTCTCAGAAACCAGGGAGCCAGGAGGGAGCAAGGATATGATACTGAATGGAGAGCAACAATCTGTGAGGGCACTGCAGTGGTCAGTGAAATTTCTGAGGAACAGAGCTGCCAGAGAGGGCAGCCAGGTTGGAAAGGCTGAAGTTGGACTGGACAGTGGAGAGGGATCATGATTTTCCCTGTACACCCTGTTAGCAAGGGGAGCAACAGAGGTTTTGGCTGCAGCTCTGCCCTAACCTGGAGAAATGGGGTTACCACAGTGAAATCCAGGAGCCTGTTGGGAACTCCTCTTAACTGCACACAAGTGTGTGAGGGCCAAGAGCATCCCTGTAGGATTAAAGCTGGAGAGATCCTGGATGTCCTGTTGAAAAGAAAAGAAAGAGGAAAGATATTCTGGGTGGAGGGCTACAGTAGTCTTTTCAAGCACAAAAACTAGTGAAGTTTATAGGAGTGGGAGATCTGAACTGTCAGGTCTTCATTGCCATTGTCTTTATTCCTTTCTGTCCTCTAGCCAGGAGCACAGTTACCCTATATTGTAAGTTGCCAGTAAAGGTGACAGAAAAATTGCACATATTTTATTGCACATGTTAAAAAAATGGATACTGTAATTTTAAGCTATTGTAATATTGTGTGTTCAAAGTACAGCCTTTATCCTGTGCCTCAAAGACTTGAATTACTTGTTAATGTTCTCATTTTCCTCTGTATGTAAAGGAAAGGGTAGCAATTTCTAAGCCTAAGAAACTTCTAGTCCTTTCCTTCGTATGCATTGCCCATTTACAGAAATGCTAGATCTGGCTTAACATGGGAGTTTACTTTCCTGGTCTTTTGGCCTTTTTCTATTCTTGGCACTGTACAAGTTTGGGTTTTTTTAATAATAAGCTGATTTTTTTTTTCTTTAAAGTCAGACATTGATATTTTGGATTTCATTTAGCTGCTTACTTATGTGTAAGATGAAGATGGAAAATAAAGCAACAGTTCTATGCCACTGTAATCTAATAAACAAGTTCATTTATAATTTGGAAAAAAAAAATAAAAAATGAAAGGTAAAATATTCAGAATACTTGAAACAGTTCATGAAATGCTGATGGGAGAGAAATGACAAGGCCAGGGAATCTAATGGTTTGTGAGGTTATGGGAAGCGAAAGCTAGTCAGCTACCATTACCCTTTGGTTGACCACTTTGATATGGTGAACAGAAAGGTTAAAGGTTTCATGTTGTTTGCTTCTTCCCTTTTCCTTCTGGGAACAGTTGCATCCCTTTTCTTGGCTGGATCAGCAGTAATGTCCTGACCTCAGGAGGCATTTTCCCAGGAATTAAAGTCCCCTCCCTCTGTTCCCTGCCCTCCTGTGTCCCATGGGATGGTGCTTCTCTGAGCAGCCTGACTAAATCTCCTCCTCAGAGAAGGAGGATGTGTCTTCCAAGGACTTCTCACTGGGGTGGTAGGATTTTCTCTTTCCAAAGAAGACACAGTATTTATGATAAAGGATCTTCTGGGTGCTTGTCTCTGCTATGCTTTTAAAAGCTATAAGCTTTTCCTAAGCCTCTCAGGGGTTACTGGGTCAGCCATGGCTTCTGCTTCCCAAGGAATTCATTGGTTGGTGTTGATGTTAACAGTTCCAATCTGGTATAAAGTACTAAGCCAGTGAAAGGCAGTGAGCTCTTCTTGAAACAGGGCAGAAAAACTCTCTTGTAGGTGGCTTGAAAGAACACAGCTTTTTCACAGAATGTCTTTATATTACCTGTTGTATAGTTTAATGTTTAAATGAATTTGATATTTAGGATTAAAAAAAAAAAAAAAGTAGTTTGTAGACTCTGGATCTTTTTTCACACTGAACTCTTTAGTGAAGCTGTTGTGTTACTGGACTACGACAAAGTTCTCCAGGGCTACTATTATTAAGTGCTGGTTTTACATGGCTTTGCTTTTTTGTTGATTTCCAAGTGTGGTGACATTTGTGTTTTGGTTGTGCATTTGCTTTTATCTGCTCACCTTTTGTCACAAAATTCAAGAGTTCTTGCTATTAGCATTAGACTTCTTCTCCCTGTATCAAATGATAAAGTAAAATACTGAAAACTTTGTGGGTGCAGAGGTTGTGGTGTATGGGAAGGCTGCTTGGATGAGCACCAGAGCACAGTTGTGGGCACCCAGTGTGAAAGTTTCACACTTTGACTTACTACTGCTTTCCCATAGTACCAGTGGTTCTGAAGGTCAGAGCAAAGAAAAGTACAGCTCAATGCAAAAACCATTGTAAACAAACACCCCGTTCTTTCCAAAATCAGAAATGGCCAATTTGATATCCTGTACAGAAAGAAAAAGAAAAAAAAAATTAAAAAATAAAAACTTTGAGCAAATAACACTGGTTCTGGTAAATCAGGGCTTTGTGGGATTTATGAGAACATTAATTTACATGGCCAGAACACATTATACTGAGCTGGACTGTAAAAAGGGGGAATACTTCCAACTTAAACTCTGTTTATAACTTCTGCCTCTGACTTGTTGCATAAAATGAGGATAAATAAAAGGAATTAATTTACAGTTCTAACTGATGAGAAGAGTTCATTAGTGCTAGTTCTGTACCTCCAATCACAAAAATGCAAACAACTGGAAAAGATAGAGTTCATACAGGATATTTTAAAAATAATTTCTTTCTTTTTAGTGTTATGCAAGAAAACACCCCAAATCAATATACAGGGTGACAGACTTGCTGCCTGCGCAGCAGGTCTCTGCTTCTGCCCTGGCAGTGTAGCCAGGGCCAGCCCTGCTATCTGGGGCTGTGTTTGCCAGGGTTTGCTTTGTTTGATGCCACCTGGCTGCAGTGCTGTGGCCAGGGAGGATGGGGGCAGGACAGAAATGTCTAACTGAGGACAGGAGATTCTCCATCAAAATGCCTCAGCTACTTTGGAAGCTGCATTTCAGTCTGACACTGAGTTCTTAAGATTCTGGTCGCTTCCCAGATTTTCTTTTCTCTCTGTGGCCTCTGGGTTTATCAAATACACATTTTAGCAAGAAGGGCTGCCAAGCAACATAGAGCATGAACAGTTTTGTACTTTGGATATGCTTGTGACCTTCCTTTGTTGCTTGGCACAGCAGTTGAAGGCGATAGGGAGAAGCACAGATGAAAAAGGAGGTGGGGAAATGAATTTTAAAATATATTTTGAGCAAAAGACTCTGTCCTTTTTTGCTGGCTGCTGTGTTTCTGCCAGTTGGGAAGCTGTATATTAATTGTGTCAGCGTTAAAGCTAAAGGCCAGACCTACCACTGTTTCCTTCTCTTGACTTTCTCCCTGAGCAGTGCAGAGATGCAGGGCAGTACCAGCTCATGTGTTGGGGCTGCTTCCAGCGGCTCAGCAAACTCAGTCAGCTGCTGCTCAAAGACAAGTGACAGGACAGCATCTCACCAATTTCTCTCCTAACACACTTTCACAGCTTAGGCTGTCTAACTCCTTCTCTCTTCTTTGCCTTTTTATTTTTTTATTTTTCCTCTGTGACAGTTTTTTTTCAGTCTTCAGGGTGTTTTAAATGTCACATTTCTGACAGGTGTAAAAAGGTTCTTAGTGAGTGAGTTATGACACTTCCCTGTCTGGCCTATGGAGGCCAAGGCATCATTACCTGACCCTCTGTGTTATCTTCCCTGCAGCAGATAATCCTGAACAAAATGCCCTCTCAAGTCCCACCGTTTCCACCTCTCTTAGCCTTTTCCCTGCCTGTTTCTTGAGAGTGTGGGTGTTGAAGCCACTGCACTGCCTAGTAGCTTTAGGATTGGGACCAGCCTAGTAGTAGCTCATACCTGATGCTTTTCTTTCTGTGCCTTACTTTTTGTGGGTTGACTCTGGGGCCAAGTCTGACTTCTTGGTAATGTCCTTGAGGCTCAGCAATCCCGGATGTTTTACTGTTTTTCTAGCTCCTTTGAGCTTCAATTTCCTGACATAGTTCCCACTTTGTTTCTGTCTTTTTTTGGGGTTTTTTTTTAGCTCACTTGCCACTATTGTAGTTGGCTTGATCTGTTTCTCTTCCCTACAAATACAGGCAGCCCCCTTCGATGCTGTGAGGGATCTAGGAGGGCTTTATGGGCCACTTTTCTGCACTTTCTGTGTCTCAGTAAGTTGCTGCCTGATCTGACCTACTACAGGTGGCTTCTGCTCTGAGTAGTCTTTAAGGCTTATTTTCTACCCAACAATTTAGTAATGTTCAGTTGAAATAAACCCCACCTTATCTCTTTTAGGATCCAAGAAAAAAAACCTTCTGTCACTCAGGGTCTATTTTTTTTCATGCTTCTCTCTATATCACTGTGAGATGACAATGAATAATTGTATGGATATTTATATATAGCACTTAGATGCTACATTAATGAAAACATGAGAAGTTTACTTTATGAGAAGAGTACAAGAAAAGGGTAATTAACTAATCCAAAATACATGTGTATGGAGCTTGCTTGCTTTGGAGACAAAAGGTAGATAAAAAATAGTTCATTAGAAATACCTCAGTTCATAGGAAACAGTATTGCAAGATATGCAAGAGAGGATATTTACTGTATTATTTGTTTCCTCTATTGTATTCATATGTCAGAGTTTCAGGTTATGATCTGTCCATCTTTTTTCGTATAGTTTAGTTTGTGCTTGTGTCTTTAATATTATCTCAGTGAGGACCTATCACTTTCCTGAACTTTTTCCTTGAGTTGATTATACTTGAGGATGCACTGCAAGTGTATTAAAATCTCCTTTCATGCAGACGTCATATTAATTCCCGTTATCAGTCTTGCCTGACTGTTGTGACTTTTTTCCAAATCCTGATCACTTTTTTCTTTCTACTTGCATGTTTTAAACAACTTCTACCAACTGATTAGAAACAAACCTAGAGAAGCCCCTTTTATTCTGTTTTCTCTGCTTGTGGTTTCCAGCCTACTGAAAGATGTTACTCTTGCCCTGCTTGATTCCATTCTTCATAAATGTCTACATAGTTTAAGTATGCCATTAGGACAATGAACTCTCTTTATATAATTGTTAATTATTCAAATAAACCCCTTATCATCTTCTTCAGGCTTGATTGCTTATAATGTGTCTCTTTCATGTCCCTTCCTTGGGTTGTTTGTTTTGGCTTTTTTGCTGATTTTATCCTTAAATCAGAGAGTTTCAGTGGTCTATCCCACAGAGCATTTTGAACTTCAGAGAAGGCCTGTATATTTGTTGTGCTAGACAACATATTTTTTTCTCCTGTCTCTGGATAGGAAATGTTATCTTCTACATGTAAATTTTGATTATGCAGTTATTAAACAACTCTGTTAAGAGCTAATTTTTGTTATGCAGTGGACTTCTACTTCACTTAGTTACCACATTGTTGAGAATGCAAAGTGACAAAAAAAAGTTTTTGTAATTTGTTTAGTGATACCTAAACAGATAATTGTCTTCAGTTTTTAACTGGATACTGATTAATCAGGTGCACCATCTATATTTTTTCATGTGAAACCAGTCTTTATAAACCCATCATGATATCAAATAAGAGTTATTTTACAGTGAATATTTGAAAATTTAGGATAATGTTTCATTGAAGTAATACAAAAGTTTCAAAGCTGTGTAAAGACAATACAGTTACTAATTTTAAGTAATTTTAATTCTCATTGTGTAGAAAAGGATTCATTTCAGATGAAAATAAGTAAAACATGGCTTTGTCTTCCAGTGTCTGGCTCAAAAAAATGACACAGCCATGAAAACACATACTTAAAATTTTGACTTTGATACTGGCCCATTTTAAAAGTTCTTCATGCTAGGAAAAAAACATTTCTTTGGGATGAAATACAAATTTAAAGCAAGATTAAAATGTATAATTTAGGTAATAACACATTGATTTTATTGTATTTTGTCTTTTCGTTCTCCACTTCTTACAAAAAGTTTTTTTCACAAAAAATAGAATGTTTAACAGCATTGCAGCCCAACATTCGACTCTTAAGCTTCACTCCAGTTTCTTAATTTCTTTAAGTCAACATGGAAATAGAATATATCTATTAATAAAACTAATGTAAATTTACAAAAAATAAAGATCAGAAGTCCACCATCTGTTTTCCTGTATCCCTGGTGTCACTTTGTGCACATGGGTTATGCCATAAAGCCATTTACAAGCTTATGGTTGACTACCAGCAATTCAGAAAGGATTACAGATCTCCTTGGATTATAGCCATGGATTTTGTATAATTTTGATACTAGAGAAAAGATACAGAATTTTAAAATTGTTCTTTTAGAAGCTTTAGAAGTATGCAGAGTTTAGTTGCTGATTAGGAAACCATATTTAGTGTCCTGTAATGTTTTGTATTGCATGTAAAAAGGTATTGGTGCAGTGTGTTGGGGCTCACTGGCATGCACACAACTGCCCCACAGATCCAGAGTGTGCATCAGCTCTTTATAGGGATAGGGACTTTGGGGGAAAATCAGGGAAAAAACAGGAGAAAGAGGAAAAAAGGCAAGGAGAGTGTCATTGGCCAGCTGGAGAAAGAAGTAATCCCCTGCTGAGAGTCTGCGTGCTCTCCCCTCTTCAGTATGTGGCAATGAGAAAGAAACTAAATTTTGGATTTCTCTGATATAACTAGACCCTATAAAATAAAAGGCAAGACAGTTTGGAGGTTGGAGTGAAGAAGGGCTGATTCTCATGCCAGTGGCAGTCATTTCTCAGGAGAACCTGGTGCAGCAACAGGTCTAGGCATATAAAATCCTGCATCATGTTGAGAGTGTAAATGACAGCTGCTTATGAATAGAACACTGGTATGTGTACTACCTGTTGTATGTGGAAAAAAGAGCTTTACATAGGCAGCTGTATCATGTAGGGTTCATTCCCTGGTCAGACTGAGCACAGGCTGCTCTACTAGCTTTGGTTCAGCCTGAGGAGTTCTGTCCTTGCATATCCATGGAAATTTCAGTCCACTCAGTCAAGGAAAGCACAGAAAATTTAAAAATTTTCTAAAAATAGAAACCCAAATTAGAATTCTTACTGCCACTTTGCATTTTTGATGCCATGTCTCTTTTCTTACAAACAGAAAATGGTTACAATTCTGTGTCATTTTATTTCATGTTTTTATAATAACTCTTGCTGCATCCAGCCTGGAATTAAACCTTAGCAGTTCTATAGCTATAATAAGAGTAAGGTTTATTGCCAGCTAATGTTTCATCTGCTGGCTAGATGACTAGCTGTGCACCAGCTGCAAAATATATTCTGTAAGGATATCATCATCACAGCACTTCACTCTTGCATCTCATACACCCACCAGGAAACATGTTTTATCTTGTGCTCTGAGCAAGGAATACAAATGAGATGTTTACAGGAAAAGTAAATAAGAATATTAGGAAATATTAAAGTAAATGAGAATATTAGGAAATATTAAAAAGAAGTAATCCTGGGTTTGGCTTGTTAGTATGAGAGACTGTTTTTGGACAGGGACGAGATGAGAGCTCCCACAAATCTTTAGGTGCTGATGATGGAGTGCTGTTGGCACAGCTCAGACACAGAATGGCCCAAAGCCTGGCTTTTAGCTGTCCTTCTGTTGGCTTCCCCCCTGCATGGGGAGCTTGGTTCTTGGCTTATGTCAGAGAAGCCCCAGTACTGCTCTGTCTTAATTCTAAATCCTTGGAGGATTTTTTTCTGACCGAAAGGCATCTCCAGAACATATGAGCAAGGTCATGGCTCCTCCTGTAGCGGGGCAGGAGAAGTGCAGTGCAGCAGCAGCTGTGCTGGTGCTAAACCCCCTGGGAGCTCTTTTGTTCAGAGAAGGGGAAGGGGTTGGTGCTCACTGGTCTCCCAGATATGCACAGGCACAATGGTGGCCAGGCTGAGGAGTAAGAATTGCCCTTTTGCCCAAAGCACGAAAGGAGGATTACAACATACAAGAGATACAAGATACAGGAGAATTATAATAGATGAAGTTGCTGATGTGGAATTTATTTTACTTATGTGTGTTATTCTGCCAAAATTGTATTTGTCCTAATAGTTTATATGTTTTGTATCAGCTTCATGTAAGCTTTGTTTCTTTAAAATAAAATGAAAAATTTTAGATAAAACTACATTTCTCGTTAGCTTTGTTTTGAAAAGCTCTAGTTCCCAAGTCTCACAGTTGTTCTGCTTCCAGCAAATATTTGAACAGCAGAGCCAAAGTGTGCCTTGGCTCTAGTGCTCTGCATCTTACAGAATATTAAACCATTTGCAGTCTGTTAATTCTGTGTTAGAAGTTGCAAAGGAGTTTTTGGCAATGGATATAAAGATTTCAGTCATACTGATGGTGTTTGAAAATGTCAGTGTGACACTAGAAAGACATTGCTGGGGTGATCCTTTTGTTGTTCCTTTTAGTTAAACATAGAAAATTGCACATACACGCATAATTAAATAAGAAAAGTACAAATCATGTATGCAACCACAGGTGCTTCAAAGGTAGAAAATGACATATTCAAAGTGTTTTGTGCTATCTTAGCTTTCCTGTGCAGATATATAAAGCTATAGACTTTACTGTGTAGTCTGATTGTATTTAACAAGCAGTTGTTGATCATTTTGTTTCTCCTTTGTTGTCATGGGATTTGTGCATTAGCTCCCTGCTTGGGGCATAAAGACAGGCGTTCATGACATTTTAAAAAGAGAGAAATCATCCCTTAGAGATGACTTGCTTTTCTTCTTTTGAACTGGAAAGTTGATGGCAAAAATGAATCCATTGAATCCATTCTTGGATGTTATGGAGAGCTCCTTGTGTTTCACACATTCTTGGGTTTTCTTTTTCCTTTCTTGCAAGGAAAAATCCTCCTGTATGCAAGTCAGATACAGAATATATTGCCCTCTACAACTGCCTGAGAAGAGGTCAGTCTCTTCTCCTTGGCAATCAGTGACAAGACAAGAGGAAATGGTAGGGGAAGTTCAGGTTGGACATCAGGAAGAATTTTTTAACTGAAACCCATTGGAATGGGCTACCTAGGGAGGTAGTGGAGTCGTCATTCCTGGAAGTGTTCAAGAAATGACTGGACATGGCACTTAATGCTGTGGTTAGTTGACAAGATGGTGTTTGGTCAAATGTTGGGCTCAGTGGTCTTAAAGGTCTTCTCCAGCCCAAATACTTCTGTGATGCTGTGATTCTATAGTCCTGAGGTGGGAGAAAATATATTATTGTGAAATTAATGGTTGAACAATAGTACTATACACAGTGAAGGCTAAGTTAAAGATACCATCACCATTCCCCTAAGGTGAAGGTAGCCTCATTTTCACTTTTCCTAAGATTGGGATGTTTAACTTTCAAGTTTAGCAAATACTCTTTTACCACAGCTTTGAATGTGCTGTGAATATGTGTTCTGTGTTTATGTAATCTGTATCTAGGCTGTCAGGGAGATTTGCAGTATGAAAGCCATTTTAATTTAAAAAATTAGAAGTATCTAAGGTAGTGCAACACCTACCTAGACAATAGATACCCAAGTGAGGCATAGGGTGACATAAGCTATGGCCATAAAATGTAATAATTGGAAAGGGATAGGAGCCTTGAGGCAGCTCTAGTGTTTATCATATCCTCACATAACTTCTCAGTTTTAGTTCAGCGTATGAGTTAAGAGCTAATAGAACATTTGGTTTTTCAGACTCTAAAATATCATCCTTGGAACATATAGCCATATAATTCCTGGAAACAGAGCAGTCTAGCTACAAAATGTATGTTTTGGATAAAGTAAGATTTTTTTCAGCATAGTTTCTTAGAAAAACATGCTTAAAATATTATGTAAAAGTGAAGCACTTTAACAAACATTAACCTTTGGGTCTAGCAGTTGTTGAGGTATCTGATCCAATTGAAAAAATGAATTGCAGAATTACTTAAATATTGGAACTAGCAAAAAAACTTACATGAATAACACTGAATTAAGAAACAATTTAAGTGAAGAAGCATTTTTTTAAAGAGATTTTAGTAATAGAGTCTACATTTTTAACCATTGCATTGCTGATTTATTTAGTGTTTACTTTAGCTTGCCTGTGTCACACAATTTTGTTTTTCCTGGAAAATTTTTGTTTGTGGAGAGCCTGAAATATTACTGCAAATCTTTTCTCTTTGTGAACCTCAGTTTAGCCAAAAATCTAAGATCTGCTAAAATGCTGTCTCATAAGCTTGAGATGTCTCATAAGCATAAAACGTCCTCATTGTGACATTGAAAAAAGAACTTGAAATCCCAGCACAGTATTTTTATTGCAAATGACAGTTTTCAGCTGTTGGCTTTTGCTGCCAGAATAAGCATGTTTTCACTAAGCACAAGCAGACGTTTTCAGCTGTGCCGGTTTCCAGCGGTTCCCGTTAACTCCCCAAGTGGGTGGTATGGAAGAGCCACCTTTCTGGCACACTTGCATGCAGACAACACACGGCCACCGTCGAGTTTTGGCATTATGCTCTAATAAAAAAAGATCCTGCTCATATGAGAAAGCTTGGTGTGCGTCAGTACAGCTATTTCAGTCTTTGCTGCCTCCTGAGCTGAATGTCAACCAACATTGGTGACTCTATTAAAATACGATTTCGCAAAAGGAAGTAAGAAACATGACTTTCAAGCTGTGTGTGAAGATGAGCTAAAATAGTAACAAAAGTATCTCTAGAGAGTACTAGAGAACAAAAAAAAAAAATTCTCTGAAATCTACCTATTGTTAAGAAAAAATGGATCTGGCAGACTCTCTTTTGTACCAGCTGGATGTGTTAAATTTTCCTTCTCTTCAACGCTGAGAGCAGCCATTGCTGTAGGAGGGATTCCAAGGAACTGGAAGGATTCAAAGGTTTCCTCAGAAAATTTCTCCAATGGGCCTTGATCCTAAGGAAGATCAGAATTAAGCTTTATTAGCTGAGTTTCTGCCCAGCAAGCCTTACAGCCCGTGTGGAGTCCAAGCGGGAGGCTGATGGCACAGGGGCTCGCTCAGCAGGCACCAGTCCTTTCTGGCTGCTCTTGCAGAAGGCACCAGAGAGCTGTGACGTGTCCTAGGCAAGAATTCAGTGAGCCAATCCTGTGTAAAGTAGCAGAGCAAGCACTGGTAATGACTGAATGTACCTCACGTTGCCCTGATTTTGGAGACAAATGGGAAAATGTACTCAGATCAAATAATTTTGTGTTTAACTGCTTCTCTCCCAGATCCTTCTGAAGGGATCTGTGCTATCCAAAGCCGTTGTAATTCAGAAGAGTTTGGATGTCATTATACCACTGTACTTATGCTGCTACTTATTAACTACAATTGTACTGTGTTTTGTTCTGACACTGTACTTCTCAGCTGCTTCACTTCATTGGAAGTCCTGAATACAGCACAAACCCTCCTTTTAGACCATTTAAAATCAAAACTGGTAATTGATAAATTCTACTTGCAATAACACTTCATTTTGCTTGTACTGGACTATATAAAATTAAGTTTTTGTTTTCCATTATGGATTTCTATGTTCCTCGCTCATTGATATGTCAGATAACCAGAGTTCCTCTATGTTTTCTTCACAACCACAGTGGTCACATCTCTGGAGCAAGATGTAGAGAGGTTATGTTGTTCTCTCCTAGGAGGTGTTTAAGGCTCACTGGGACACGGCCCCGAGCAGCCTGATCAAACAGACCTGTTTTGGGGAGGGGTCAGACTGAGAGACACCAGAGCATCCTTCCTACCTCTGTTATTCTGTGGTTCTGGCTTCCTATAAGGCTTGTTTGGTGCACACACCTATGGCTGTAACAGAACGCCTGATCTTTGCTGGGAAGTCATGTTTTTGATTTCTGCTTTTAATGACAGCATCTCTATATGCTCCTGATTTTCTCTTGGGACATTCATGAATTGTCGTCACTTCCTTAGCAATGAGATTGCTGAGCAGATGCTATTGTTAGAGATTGCACAATTTCTTATCTGTCATGAGGCTCCAGCAATAAACAGCATTTAGGACAAAAATTTCCTATGATTGTGTTCTCAGGTGGGTTTGATTTTTATTTCTTGTGTAATGGGTGCATAAATTAGTTGACAAAGTAAAATAGAAAAGTTTTTTTTATTATTTTTGCATTTGTATTCTCAAGCTGGTTTTGTGACAGTATAGGTTTCATAATATTGTAAATGTCTTTATAATAGTAATAAAAATCATGTAATTCTGTATAAACATAGAGGTTTTGAACTGCTTCTGCTTTATATATTTGACTCTATGTCATTAGCAGGGCAAAATAAAGTGAGATTTTTCAACACAGCAGTCATTAGGCCATCACAGTGCTATTGATCTTTGTCCTACATGGAATATTAATACTGTTGATGGCACAAATGTACAGGGCTACTCTGTGAAAATAGTGCTGAACATAGGTCATCATCTGTCATATTTGCTCCCCAATAAGATTATAAGTGAAACGTTCATTAATAGTAATCACCTTTCCTCAGATGAAAGAAATGGTGTGACTTCTAAAATTTTCATGAATGCAAACTTGTTAGTGATTTGAGAGACACCCATTATATTCATTACCCGAGAGAAGAATAATTCCTTGCTTCTAGGATAAGGTTGCATGCACGTGTGAAAAGTGGATAGGATGAAGGATGAGTACCTTTATGTAGAAATAGTGAGGGAGTGAACATGCTTTGAGACACATTTTCTGAACTTTAACACAGACACCGACTTTGACAAGCATTTTGTCAAAATGGTAACTGCATAATTTTATGAGTCAGTTCTTGTCTTAGCTGGCATTGTCCTCATAAAGGTGCATTGTGATTTCTTTAAGCTGGTGTAAATACAAAGGTTCCTCTGCTGTGGGAATGATGTAACAGTAAGAAATAAGATGGATCAGAGATCCTAGATCGAGCCCAAGTGTAGGTGAAAATGGTTTGGAGAATGCTTTCATCAGTTTTTCTACATTCTGGTAGTGGATGAGGAATAGAGATACTTTGATTATCAAGCAACAATTCCAAAATTACTGGCCATGAGGGAGATGACCTGTTCTGTGAGCAAATTCCATGACAGAAAATTTGCCTCCTTGGCTGGGATCCCCCAGGGCTGCCTCCACTGCATTTATTGCACAAAAAAAATCTCAAATCAGTTATAAGAAAAAAAAAAAAAAAGGCCCTGTCATGTTTTAAGTACATTACTAGAGAACATACTGTATTATTTTGCTCTGTTATTGAGTGAAATATTTCTTGAATACAAATTCAACCAAGCAGGTACAAACTTGTTTAACCTGACAAATTGACCACGACAGATACAATGTACAAATGCTCATGTTTACATTCAATAAGACTTAATCATGGCACAAGGAAATATAAGTAGCAATGTATAATAATACTGTAAATAGTATGAAATTATTAATGAGGGCTAGTATGAAGATGTGTAAAGTAAATATAATTTGTAAAGGAAGAGGTGTGATCCAGATAGAAAAAGAAAAAATTGAGTAAGGTTGCTCTAGACACACTTTAATTTATGTCTGTTACCAAAAGTGTACAGTCAAAGTTGGTTAAACAGTTGTTGAATAAGATTTTGGGTTTTTTATGTTTGTATTATGAGTTTATGTCAGAATCTGAAATTGGTTCATGAAGAACCTCACTCCAGAGTATTCCCTGCTGCCCTCATGGTATAGATATTGGTAGTGTTCAGGGTCTGATTATTCTCCTTGTGGGTTCATTCAGCTGGTTGAATGTTGTACTTTTACGGGATAATAAAAGAAAAACAAGATGGAAGTGTTCATTTTGAAATAAATAAACTTTTCCAGACTACATTGTTTCTCTGGAGAGACATGACATGTTAAACTGTTTAACATCTGGGAGCATCTGTCCCTGTAGTCCAGCCTGTGGATTAACTGAGTGCAAAACTGCCATCCCATTTTCATGGAGATTTAGAGAATGAACAGCAAGTGCTTAGCTGCTTTGACCCAGTCTTATTTTAGAACTGCAGGATATGTAAGCAAATACTGGATACATTTTCAAATATACATATGCATGTGTCAATTTTTTTTTACATAAGACCCTAATTACATAACACCTGGGCTTTTTTAGTTCAAGACAATGTAGTTTAGGAAAAGGACCTTATCTGATAGTGCTATGAAACTTTCAGAATTACTTATTCATGTAAAAAGGCTAGCATTTAACTTCTATAAATTAATTAGTTTCAAATATTCAATTAGATGAATTATTGTAGTCTAATCCCATGATAATTTAGTCTCCCTTTCTACCAGTGTGACAAGTATCTAAAATGGGACATACCATTTCTGTGAATAACTGTAACTCAATGTTTTGCCTTGTTTTTCTGCTCAGAGTTCTACTTTTCTTTGATGGCAGAAAATGACAGAGAACTTTCACCTGCTACTTTTCTTTCATGTTAAGATAGTTCTGGAGTAGTTTCCATTGTATGCTTTTTCTTGGGTAGTCAGGTGTTGTCTTCTAACAGGAAATTTTAGATCACTTCTAAGAAGTATGTCAAGGACATTAACTTCCTGGAGATGTCTGTTTGTTGCAATGCTGCCAAGATTTTAAAGACTTTAGTCAGCCTAAAGTTTTTTATCCACTGTTACTTTTAAGAGTAAGTCACAGTGGTTAGGCTTTTTTTTCTTTTTTTTCTTTTTTTTTTTTTTTTTTTTTTTTTTTTTTTTTTTTTTTTTTTTTTTTTTTTTTTTTTTTTTTTTTTTTTTTTTTCTCTTGAGGACGTAGCAATGTGAGAATGGATAAGCAGGCATACTACCCGTCCTATCATTGTTTGGCACAAATTGTTCCCTAATAGATCCATTCCTGTTCTGAGTTTCTACAGTGACAGGTCACTGTGCCTTACAATATGATCATTCTTAATAACAGGGAATGATTTATTTGATTATTTATTATTTGATGTTAAGTATTGCCTAGATTTGACAATTCAATGTTTATTCATATCCATATTTTGGGTGTTAAAATTAGTAATAGCATGTATGAATATTTAAACCCAGTATCTTTAATTTTTAAGGAAGATTCATGATATCACTGAATCCAGTGCCTGTGTGACTCTTTTTTTTTTTTTGTGGCATGACTAATTCTGTAATACTTTGGTATCTATTGTGTAGGGTGGAAGTAATATTGGAAATAACATTGAGAAAATTATAGAGGAGATCATTAAGATACAAGCTGTTAGGAAGTGACATTCCCATTGCATCAAGACTGCAAGATTTTTTAAATGATGTACAGAAATCACCAAATTTTAGTTGTGGACGATTGTTCTCATAAATTCCCAGTTTCAGAAATATAATTTTGTATATGTAATCATATCAGGAGCCCCTTCTGACAGTTAATCTGATTATGACAAAGTGGGATAAAGGTTCAGCCTGGGGTAGGACAGTGGTGGGTCCTAGGGATACTATGTGATAAACTCTGTGGGTGAAGAAAGCTCAAGCTATTATTTAGCCTAGAACAGAGCAGAAAAAATGCTGTTCTCCTGTAAAATGGTTGTACCTTTGAGAAGAGGAAGCTCTTGGTAGCTGTAGTCTGGGCTGAGCTGGGTGGCACCTTCTATTGCCACACCTGTGCAGAGAGGTGCTCAGCACTGGTGGTGCTGGTAAGGAGAAACTGTGCAGGTGTGGGGCTTCTGTGTGACTCTTCTGGCAACTGCTCCTTGAAAACAAAACTTGGGAAAATCCTCTAACTCACTGATGTCAGCTGGCAGTGTAAGAAAGAATTAGGGAAATGAACAGATCTCTCTGTGGCTGGTATTTGGTAATGGCATGATGATCTCAGGGCACATTGCTCTGCTCTCAGAATGTAGTGAGATGACTTGCTTAGGGGTCACTGGCAACTGCTGGAACCTCTTCTCCAAATTTGCAATTTACCTGAATAGTTCTTGGGGGCTGAGGCTGTGAGGGCTACACCTGTAGATCTTAGCATGATCCTGAGGTGAACAGCACATGTGTGCCCAGACAAGAATGGTGTGGAAGAAGCAATGTTGGTGCAGTGCCAGGCTCCCTTTGCAATGCCTTTCGTAGCCCCATTGTCCATGGAGCTTAGGTTTTGTAGCTCTTGAAAACCTACCACTTAGGGCAGCCCCCAAACACAGAACTTGCAGCAGAACTGCAAGCTGACAATATGATATGGATTGCCAGTACAACTGGTACAATACTAATTACTGATTTGAGTTACCTCAAAAATTTTAAGAGCTCTATTACCTACTAAAAATCTGTGTTCTCTGAAAGATGCTGATATCAATAACTAATGTCAGTAAAAACTAGTCTTCGTTATGTTTTGCATTGAGAGTACTTTGTAATTTTTATGATTTCAAAAGCATAAAATACAGAAATCATCTCCCCTGTATATGTTTGTACATATGCATTCATGATGTTCATCTTTTATTTTGCAGTCAAAACCTGTTGCATTTGCAGTTCGGACAAATGTTGGGTACAGTGCAGCTCACGAAGATGATGTTCCCGTCCCAGGCATGGCCATCTCATTTGAGGCTAAAGATTTTCTTCATGTTAAAGAAGTAAGTAAAACCAGAGAAGTGAATCACTCTTTAAGGGAATACTTGAGTAATTGTGTTACTGTTTTGCAATGTTGATAACACTTCACATTGTCAAAGAGCACTTTACAAATATTAAAAAAATTAACAGTGAATAAGGAATTGAATGTTCTTTTAAATGCTATTCTTGTAGAAGCAATGCCACAAATTTCTTACAATCAGATTAATGAAGTTCAGAAAGCAAGTATTTTTCTTCTCTAGTAAAAAGCACTCATTTATTAAATATCTATGTCTGACTATTTAAAGATGAAATATTTCTGTGTTTTTTCTAATCTGGTACTGTGAGGGTTTGTTGTGATTCAGCAGCCAAGGGTTGCTTCTCTTTTATTTGTGTGACTGCATCTCAACCCCAAAATCCTCTCCTCAGGTCTCCTGTTTTTTTACTGAAGCTACTTCTCTGGCACAGACAATAATTAGTTAGAAGTTACATGCTGAAGAACTGGAATGATGTTTCAAGATAATTACAACTGCCAATAAATTGGCTTTGCATTTTCTGCATTGGTTTTCTTTTCCTGTAGTTTGGTTTTCACAATTTAAAATTTTTACAGTTTCAAACACCTAAAGTAATTTTCTTTCTTTGATCCTTGCAAGACACTCCCAAACAAATAACTTGATAACTTTGACGTGCAGCATGTCCTTTGTAGCCTGCTGGTCCTTTTTGAATGACTCCTTCATTTAAAAATGAAGCTTTTGATTATATTCCATTGTGGTTTGTCTCAAAATGGCCCATTTGGATATTGAAATTTATAGGAAAAGAAATAGAAAGTTATTTTGAGAGTAACCTAGCCATGTGTTTGAAATTATATCTTTGGCTCATTTTAGACTATTGAAAAATCCCTCAGTAGTTATGACTGATGATGCACAATGATTCTGCTAGTGCAGGTGCTTTGGGGAAGAAAGAAACATTCCTAATACATAGATAGAAATGCAGGTGGACAGAGACTAAAAAAAACACAAGAAACAGACTTGGCTAATGATCATAATTTTTCATATATATGAAACACAAAAAGAGAATAATTTTGATTCAGACTGTATATGGTGAAGGAAATATGCTTTCTGACTGCTGATAGTATGGAAGAATTGCTCTGCACTGTCATGTGACAAAAGAAGACATGAGCAGGCAGAATCCTGGCAAAAGAAAACTATCAGCCTTCTCCAGTGAGTCTTGAAGCACTGGAAAATATGGCTCAGTTTGGTTAGATCAAATAGTTTTGTATAGTTATCTGTTCCATCTGCACTTCAAATGAAGTGGTAATCTCAGACTTTACATCAAGTGTTTCCCCTGTTTCCATATAAGCCAGACACAGGGTTAGCAGTTTTCTGTTAAAAGTTGTTTGTTTTATTTTTCACAGCACAACTTAGTCTCAGATATATATCTATGGGAGAAAATCTGGAAGGAAAAGTCTCCTGAAACTTTTCCATATCCCAAAAAGTCTTAAAAGGGAGCTTAGTTCAGCTGAGTTCTTACATTGTCTGTGTCTGTGTGTAGCACTCAGAGGTGGAAAAATAGATAAAAACGTTCTAGCAACCCAGGTGTAATAGAATAGGCATTCTGTGCTGATTGCCTTTAAAAACACCTGGTTTTCTCTGTGAGTTGTCAAGGAGAGCTGGTTGTCTACTGGTGCTACTCCAGAGATGGGTTGGGAGGGGACCCGGGGACCAGGCCAGCTGTGCTGCTGGAATGGTGAGATGGGAAGGGATCCACAAAGAGTCAAACTTGGACTAAGACTCTTGCCCTGCATTTGGCAGAAGCTGTTGTGCCTGGGTGGGTTGAAGCTCCTTCAGAGGATGCTCCAGGCCCAACCCTTCCCTGCACAGCCACGTCCTCCCCCTCCATCTTCAGTGCCATGCCCTGCTCATCCTCCAGGGCTCTGTATCCCACCAGGTATTGCTCCGTCAGTACTTTTGGTGCTCCCTACGGTTAATGCTGGGGGAACTGAATTGTCCAAACTTTAATTCTTTATTCAGATTAAAGAAAAAAACAGACTATAAAAGGCAGTGTTGCTTATATATTTTATACATAACTTGTTGCTAGAAATAAAGAAAGCTAAGTTAATCTCCAGTGGCTTCTGCCTGCCTAATGATGCCATTCTGAACCACTGCTGTCCTCTTTTGTCTGCAAAGGCTCTTCACCAATTTGTGCTGTTGAGAGGGCTCAAACAAGAAAAACCTCAGTTCAAAATGTACATGGACAGTGATAAAAAGTGCTGCAGTGATTGAGTATGAGGGAAATTTGTCTTCATTATTAGGTTACATTCATTAAAACTCTGTGCACATAAGAATGATGGATTCCTTCCTGCAAGAAGAAACTGCTGCGTCACAGTAACTTATGAATCGTTTGAGGCTTTAATGCGTGGTCATCATTTTGCTCTGTGTTTAATTAATTTTTGTGTTTCCCTTGGCACTCCAAACACAGGTGAATTACAGAAAATCACTCACCCCAGCCAGCATTTTGAGAGCTGGACACCTCTCTATCAAGATTTCAAAGAAAAATTTCAAAATTAGAATGTATTAAGGGTGGTACTATTCACTTTAAAAAGTATCTTATAATCTTCATATACTGACACAGCATTTATCTTTGAGACCTTGCAGAAGTGTATTTCACATGCTTTTATTTCTTTACAAGAAAGACATTCCTATGGATTTAGGGTTTCTATTGCTTCTAATAGAATTAATATTGTTGCATGGTAATCTGTTGTACTGTAGGATGAAAATAGTGACTGTTCAGATCTTAATTTAATGGTGGTTTTTAATTATCTATCTCTTCCTATTACCAAGTTAATGATTTAGTTAGCCTTTTGTAATGAAAGGTTATAATTTTAATAATACATTTCAGTCTAATACAGCTTTGAGAAATTTCTATTCCAGAGTAGCTCCCTATGAAATGCTGGTATTCTTACTCATAAAGGCATCCCATTAGATGAATATTATAGATCTCCTTATGTTTAATAAGCTTCAAAGTGGTTTTATTTTAGTCTCTATTTTTTGTTAGCTGGAATATTTTACATTTGGTCTCAAGCACCACAAGATTTCTATAATTGCCAAAGTGAAAGGTAATACTGCAATATAGGTTGTGTATCAGTGATCCACCAATGATGGTAAAAGCAATTTCTTTTTAGGGCAGCCCACACATTTTATGTGTTTTATTCCTAACTCTTCACTTGTTAAAACTACTTATTATATAATTAAATATGCAGTATAATGTCTATATAAATAGCTTCAGATTCAAGAAAGCTGCCTTCTTTCACATTCAGGTGTTCTCTTAAAGTTTCATAAATATTCCAAATTAACTAAAATTCTTATTTGATGGTAGTTATTCCCATGGAACACCAAAAGTATTGTGTGTGGGGCCCATACATGAGTGACCTATTCTCCTTCAAAAATGGTGAATAAATAAGAATGGAAAAAGCAAATAGTTCTGCTGTATAGACCTCTGCAAAACAACCAATCTCCCCCACACGTGGTGGGGGGGGGTGTGTATGAGTAAAGGTCTTGAATTAGAGTAGCCAGTATCTCATATTTAACAGCTGAAATTTGGTTAATTGGGCTATCTGGTGGACTTGTGTTATTATTAGGTTATTTTAGTTTTCCAAAGATATCCATTCCTTGTGGATCTATCATAGTCAGTTTAAGATGCAGATGACATCAGCTATCTGAAGGAAGGTATATATATACAGCCAAATTCAGTCACGTTTCAGAAGATTTTAGTGAGAAGTGGGGGAATTTGAGAAGTAGTATTTTTTAATTTAAATAGAGAAGTGAATAAAATGGAATAAGAAAAGCAGATTATTACAGAGATATAAAAATTGTAGCAGTAGGTCAGAGTAGATCCTAAGTCTCTGGTGTCAACCAAGAAGAACCATGAAGGGAGAAGAAAAGCAACTCTCATGTATGAGAGAAGACTGTGAAGCAAAAAAAAATAAAGATGGTGAAATGGGTAGAAATAAAAACCAGGAAGAAACATGAAGTCTTCACAGGAAGAGTTCCACTTAAGCACTGTGGATTTTCATGATTTGAGAGGAATTATTATTTTAATGTATTTCTGAATATTACCACAATTATTCATTGCCATAATAACATAGCACAGTGATTAACCGTGGAGAAAAATAGCATAGCTGCAATTTAAAACTAATAACAAAGTTATCCCAGATACAGTAATTTCTTAATAATTTTTTGTGGGTTTGTTTTTGTTTTTGTTTTTTTTTTAATCTGTAGAAATTTAATAATGACTGGTGGATAGGACGATTGGTAAAAGAAGGCTGTGAAATAGGATTCATACCAAGCCCAGTCAAACTAGAAAACATGAGGCTGCAGCATGAACAAAAGGCAAAACAAGGAAAATTCTACTCCAGGTAATAACAAGAAATCATTAATAATAGTAACATTATCTGTGACACAACTTGGAAACTGATGCTATGTATAATTCATATATATGCTTAATTATTGTTAATGGCAGCTACAAACATTTTTAATCAATGAATAAATATATTGATATTTATTAATATATTCTAATAATTAATATATTATATAATCAGTATTTTGCCTTTATTAATATATTATTAAATATGTAATTTATTATATAATATAATTACTTGATATGTTATATTGTTAATTAATAAGCTTATTAGTGTCATTGCTATTTGGGAGAAAAAGTAGATATTTAGATTGGTGATGTGTGGTGGCCTACAACTGAAATTTTTTTCTTCTTTTTATCATAAAATAATTACTAATATGCATTGCAGTAAGTACATTTACTATTTGCTAGTAAATTTTTTGACTAAATTTGATTTATCTAAATTCTGTAGCATTTTTTACTTGTTTTGATGATCTTGCTATTTCTAAACATATTTAAAGCTCATTTTAGAAACTACAGAAAATGTTAAGATGAATTTACTTGTAAGCCAAAGCCAGTGCCTGTTAGTTAGCTTGTAGGGAAAAAGTAGTCCAGTCAAATCCATTCCTTACAAATACAGCTTTTAAGAGAACTACATGGAAGTTACATGTCAAATCATTTGTTATCTCTGACTGCACCCATCATTGCATAAGAACAAGGCCTGTTCCTAGATATTTTGAACAATACTGCAAGAAAGAATAATGTCACCTTTACTGTCAAATCCTTAATAAAATAGTTTTCTAGTAACACCTGTGGAAGCAAATGCCACTTGATTCCCTTTGAGCATAAAGGAAACAAATATTCCCAGTGTATTTAAGCGGGATGGATCAGGAATTGAACCATTCAGGAAGCCAGAAATACTTTCTTGTCTCCAGAGGAAGGGCAGCAGTGTTTGTAAAGCATGTCTAAGAGTGGGACACTGTGATTTTGCAGTGCTCAGCTGCATTCACCAGCTGTGAAATGCCTTTCTCATGAGTGTGCCATCCTCAACAGAAGGATGCTGGATTCCTTATTCCTCTAGTGACACTTCTGGGACAGCCAGATCTGTCCCAGTGATTCGGTTCCTTTCCAAATCATAGAGTCTTCCATTCTCCAGAAATTCGCACTGAAGATAACATTGTCCTACACCACAAATGCATTAACTTAGTGCTTATTAATATTTTAAGACAGAGAAAGTGGAAACTGGTACTATTCACTATACATGAATTATTTGAAGGGTGAAATAACCTTTCTTACATTCTTTTCAGAGCTTTTCTCATTATGGTAACTGAACTAAAAGAGGCTAGAACTGTTTTTTCATTTTCACAACTTGGATAGGTTTTCACAAAGCAGAACTTAACAAAACCTTAGACTCCTTTGACTTTGTTTAAGAGACTTTTTTTCTTAAGTGCTATATGACATTAAGAAAGCAAAAGAATTTGTACATTAATTAAATTGAAAATATGATAGACACAGTCTCATCTTCATTAGGAATTTATCAATAACTCCTCAGCTAAAGAAAACAGATATGCTCACTGGCTTCAGAATTGCTCTTATTAATGGCTAGTAATACTAATTAATATATACCAGTAGCCATATTAATTACTAAATTGCATTAAAATCATGAGGAAGTGAGAGCATCAGAGTGAATTGCACAGCAGCACAGGAAGTATGATTGATGTTTGCAGTCCCTCAGGTCTCAAAACGTACACGCATTTTGCATGAGATGTATATTTTATACCACTGCCAGAAATACTGTTTGTCTCACAGCTAGCACCTCATTTAGAAGGCAGAAAGCAGATTATAAATAAACTAGATTAAATATTGAGAAAGCTACAGAACTTCAAACTAATTTATTACTTTACTCCAGTAAATCAGGAGGAAACTCTTCATCCAGTTTGGGTGACATCGTTCCTAGTTCCAGAAAATCGACGCCTCCATCATCTGGTGAGTAGGTTGTGAACCCTTAGGTGAAGGGACTCATGAGCCTAATCTGTTAAAATTCATGTACCTTTAGCCCTCTTCTTATTCCCCATTCTTCTTAGGTGAAACCCAAGTGATGTGTTACCAGATAAGGCTGGTTTGGGGTGGTTTGAAGAAATGGAGTCAACACCAGCAAGTTCAGGCAATGATAGGGCTATTAATGCACAAAATTCCCTCTTTGCTTTTGCCAGAGTTTTTTAGCAAAGACATAATAGATCTGTGAGACTACATTATAGTAGGAAGGGTTGGTCTGGTCTGAGCACTCCTACTGAAGAATAAATACTTTCTTGTACAGGAGAAAAAGCAGCAATAAAAATAGAAGTTCCTGAGAGGTTTCTGCAGTAGCATCAAGAAAGGCATTATTTTAAAACATCAGGAACATTTAGTTTCACAATTCTCATCATGATGATGTGTTTCATGTAATTCTAGGATACTGGATATTTTTTGCTTTTGACAAAATTTTCCAAAATACTATTTTGTACTTAGAGCATCAACATATAGATTTAACTTTATTTAGGTTGGATTCAACTGATATGAAGCAAATACATGGCAATTTGGTGGAGGANTAGCTTTTTGTGTACATTGTAACTGCTTGAAGACAAAAAATATTAATGAGGGTCGCTAGTGCTTTGTGTACTAGGGCAAAGACATAGATCTTCCAATCATATTCATTTATGTGGAGTCTGGTCTACAGAATAGAGAATCTTAAAATGAGCCTGAATATTTTAAAGTATTTACTTGGTCACTTAAAAGGGAGAGGGAAAATTAAATCATGTTTTGGTAGTGGCTTCATTTGGTTTAATTATTTGAAAAATATATCTGTCTTGTGAAACGATGGAATTGTTAGTAACAAACAACTTTATTACAATTGCAGTTTCTTTACAAAAATTCCACCTCAGTTTAACTTTTATTTTGAAAATATTGTACTGGTTTACAAAGGTATGTAACAAGTGTGTAGAACACACCTTAATCTTTTATTTTCTGATGGCTTTAAACTGATGTGTTTAATGTTAAGGCCAGCTTTTTCAACAACTGCATTTTTGTAGTAAAACTGTCCATGGACCTATGTTGTAATTTTTTAGTTAGAGAATCTGAAATGCTGTAATATTTTTTGCTATCAAAAAAACACCTGAAGATCAGTGCATACATTTCCAGAATGTTGCACAGAATTTCAAGTTAAGAGCACAGATATCACTTAGATTACCAGCTGACTCATTGCTACCCATCCTCTAATTTTCATTGCATTGAGTCATTTCTTCAGACACTGTCTTTCAAGAAACATGGTTTTCTGGATAAAGAAGGAAATCTGTTAAAGATTATTCAATTACAGTAGAGATTTGGAAAATATGTATGGATAGTGCAAATTAGCTTATTCTGTGATCCCAAGATTTTCAAGTGACTTCAAAGCAAACTTCAATAATTATTCCCACATCTCCTCTCTTTGAAAGGATAATCAATTACAAATGTATCAATTGTTTAATAAGTTGAAGAGTACTAACTGAATAAGTTAATTTCACTTTTTTAATTTCAGCCAGGGATGGGTTTTTTTCAATATAAAATAGTGCTACAGAAAAACCAAACCAAAACAAACTCACAAACGAGATGAAGAACCAGAGAAAAACAAATGAAAGAGAGGCTCATATCCATTTAAATAATCAATATTGATATAACAAAAAAATCCATCCAGTCCTGTTGGGCCAGCAAACTGGGAAAGAATAATGCTGAAAATTACTGAAAAAGCCCCAATGAACTAAAACAGTTAACAGTAAAAGAAATGTCACAGGAGGTGTTTGTGTGAAGACTAAAAATGAAAAAAGGACATATTGGTAACTAGCTGATCAAATTCTGCATTTGTTTTTTATACAGGAAAAGCTTAAGGTAACTGATTTTTCTTTACTGGCTTTTTTGGTTGAGCATAGAACCAAAGGAGTTTTAATGTGTCTTATTGTGAGTGATTTACAGCATCTGTGCTGGCCTGTATGCAAGAAAAGATAATATGTTCTTTTTATACTTATGAAGAGGATGAAAGTACTGTGTTGCTAGAAGAAAATGTTACATGAGGGCTGTTTTTAGGAGCAAGATTATAGAAACAGGATCTGGATCTACTCACTGGGTTTTTCCTGGGAAGGGCAGACTCAAAGGCACAGTAACTCAGGCAATGTCAGGAATCAAGGAATTAGATATGTGTATAATTCAAATGGGGAAATGTACTTTATGCAAACAAAAGAGATTGCTGCCCCAAGTGTCTCTTACATCAGTAGCTGCACATAGGCTTGACAGAAATATTTATTTGTTACATAATTTAATAGCACATGCCACTGTATTAGTTGATGTCCCACTCATGAAGCAGATGAAATCAGGTCACTAAGATGGTTTCATAATAGTTTGCAATGATTAATTAAGGATTTGGATAAAGTCAATACAAACAATTTTGTTTAGAGATCTATTTAGGGTTAGACTGAGTTCGACATAATGGCATGGCGAGATAAGTGAGTGTTCCCAGAGGGAGTGGAGTGGTGGGTAAGATCTTCACACACAAGGGAGATGTTGTTGTGCACATTTGTGGTTCACTTTTGTGCATCTACTTGTTTTCTGAAGACAAGTTTAAGTCACTGCTTAAGATCAGGATTGATTGTTGTAAACAAGAAATGTTTTGTTTGGTTTTGTTTTGTTTTAGATGTAGTTCGCAAGTATCTGTTCTACTCAGCATTCAGGATAATATGGCTTTGTATTTTGAAAGTGTATTTATGACTGTATCTGTGAGGATTCCTGTTGAAACTGTTATTACTTGCTAAAATGGTAACTAATTTGTGGTCATGGTATAAAATTTTTTCTTATATATTCTTTTGAGGTAGAGATTGAACAGCAACAGTATTCACTTGCATTTTACCCTGCCTTCATCCTCACTCTTTACATTGGAGCCATGTCTCTGATCCAAGCTGGGATAAATTTCCTTTCTTCTGCTATCCATTCTTTTTAGTTTTTACTATTAGTAGATCTGTGCTTAATTATTCCTAATAAATGTATCTTATTAGTACAATACATTTTTTAATTTAAAGAGATTAAAAATGCCAATTGTAGTTCATCCTGAGATTAAGGAAGATATTGTACCAATATCTGGCTAATTTTGTCTTCAAAAGTGATTTTACTTCTACTTCTTCATTTCCTATAGACACAGTAGTGACATTTCAAATTTCAGTTGATGATATCCATTTTCAGTTAGTGTTCATTGCTATAAAATAATCCAAATGTTGTTGACCAAGTTTTGTTGTTTACATTGGTGGAAGCCTTACGTATTCCAGTAAATACTTTGGATTTACTCTGGTGTAACAAGAAAAAAATTTGGGCATTTGTCTATTTTGTAAATGTTACAAAGGAGCTGTTAAAGATTGTCTTCTAATCCTAAAGTACAGCACCTTTAAATTTTTCCTTTTGTTTTATTGTGGTTTTTTTGGGTTTTGTTTTTTTTTTTTTTCTCACGGTTGACTTTTAATTTTTGTTTATTTATTCATTTACTTATTTATTACTCTGGACAGTTTTATTTCTCTTTACCTGTAATTTCCTTTTTAACCTATCTTTACTTTCCCTGTCATCTGATAATTCTGAATTGTTTGTCTGTATATAGCTGTAGACATAGATGCCACTGGCTTAGATGCAGAAGAAAATGATATTCCAGCAAACCATCGCTCCCCCAAACCCAGTGCAAACAGTGTAACATCACCCCACTCCAAAGAGAAAAGAATGCCCTTCTTTAAGAAGGTAACACCGACTTCCAAGCTCCCATCTGTCCACCTGCTCACCTGCACTGCGTCGCATTTCTAGTCCTGTTAACTGTCTGTGTCCTTTGACAAGCCAATAACATGCATGCTTTGTTGTTCTTTGTTTCTTTTCCATGCTGCTGTAGCTAAGCAGAAGCAGAAATCGGTAAGTGTATATCGACATCGCCTGTGTTTATCCTGCCACTGGCATCATTAGCATTATGACTCCAGATTAACAATGCAGCTATTCTAGAATTAAGGATGAAGAGATGTGTTGAGCTGATAGTGGATTCATTACAGGAAAACAGGCAGAAGTTCTGTGTGTGTGAACTCAGCTATGTACTTATCCTTTTTGATGGAATAATAGGACACACTTACATGGCCTTCTAAATGTTTGAGAAAATTATTTCTAGCATTTTAGTGCACCTCTCTAGTGCATGTTTATTCTTTCTATGTCTTTCTCAAGTTTTTTTTGTTGTTTTTTTTTTTTTTTTTTTTTCTTAGTCTGTTGAAATCATTATTGGACTATCAGATACTCAGTTTGGACTTAGGAAACAAATTGTCAAATTTGTTGTATTTTTAATTTAGTCTGTATTAAGCTTCTAATTCACTAGGTGCAAAGCCTGCAAGTGCGCAAGACCAATGGAAAACCTCAGACTTGTTTTGACAGTTTGCTTCAAGTTTTTTTCTGTTTTCATGTATAAATTATCAGCCAAATGTTCTTGCCATCCATCAGTGAGACGTTTTTAGTATCTCAGCTATTGGAAATGGTACTGGTGGTTCCCAGGAGAGCCAATGTCTCTCCATAGATAACCCAGATAACTACAGAATTATGCAATTGGCATCCTGTTGCAAAAAGCTGCAATATGTTTCTAGGACCTTTGATGGAGCAAGTTAGCAAGACATTAGGTAGCAGCCAAACTGTGTAGTGAAATAACATTTTAAAACTTTTTTGTTTTAAAATCTTTAGTCTTCATAGCTCTCATTCGTTTGGTTTTAACCACTCACTTAAATCTACAGGTAATAACAGACTTTTATAGTGCTTAAACAGTGCCAAGTGACATTGTTATCCCTGCTGTGGATGTGTTTAATAAATAGATCCTTGTTTCTGTCTCTTTTCTTGAGCTCTTTTACATAGTATTGAATCCTTCTCATTTCCAAAATCACTTCTATTGGCTTCAGTTTGGTCTGTTAAGCCTGGTATGGAAATCAACAGTGGGTTCTTACTTCTGAATAATTTCTTATTAATCATATTTTTAATTAGATAAAAATTATAAGGAAGAATAATACTTGTTGGCATGTATTGGATGCTGTCTGCATAAGCATCTTTCAAAGATGCAGCTTCTAGATGAACCACCTTAGACGTGGAGGAGGGTTAGTCCCACATCCTTCATTCGCTCCATGGTGCCTCTTTTCTTCCATATCAGAATCTTTACTAGTGTTAGTGGGGTTTGTAATACTGACAATTACAGTACATACTGGATGGCCATCCCAAAGTAATCTACACAATCAAACCACTGAGTAAAAGCTGTATGGTCAAATCTGCCAGTTTTTATTCTGAGTTCATATTTGAATTTGAATCTGCAATGAAGGCTGTATAGTTCAGTGCCAGTCTCTTAGAAAATATTAGATTCTCTACTGCTAAATTAAGAACTTTTAATACTTCCATTAGATAACTTCTACTCAATTTTCTGCTGACAGCTTCATTATTTTGAGCTGTAAAGATTAGGAAAAAAAAAAAGCCCGTTGTAACAGAACAGATTTTAAAAATACCCCGTATTCCATCAAATAAGGTAATTTCTGTGCTTGCCCTGATTGTCAAGTAGCTAGTTAACTTCTAGCATGAATGCCTTTGGTTAAGTCAGCCACATTAAGACAGAGATCTGTTGCATCAGGGCACTCATGCTAAAAGCATTTGCACAACTGTAATGAATTTCTCTTCAAATCTGTCTCAAATATGCTTATCAGATTATTAAAAATGTTAGCAAGAACAGTGGAGGACTGCTTTTGGATACAGGCCCAGCCTAATTGCAGGGGTTTGCTTTGAAACATGTTGAGTCAGATTCTGTACTGTGAAAAATAAATTCATTTCACATGCTTATGATGCCTTGGGCACTGGTATTCATTATCATGTTATTAATTATCTTGTGAAAGTACAGGTAACAAAAAAATAAATTACATTGAGGGACATTCACAAAAATGTTTTCTATGTTTTAGACTGCTTTAGACTGCTGCTTGTATAGCATTGTGTGCTGTCACTGTATAAATGTCTGTCTTTGTGGGTTTGTGTTTTGGAATGTATATACTTATTTTAATGTTATTGCGAAATACCTTGGGATACATTGAGTTCTGGAACAATGAACGACGTCTGTATTCTGTGATCTTGACTGATGTATTTGTACTATGTAAGCATTTGAAAAATAGATCTGGCATTTCTTTTTCTCTAACACCCACACGTTTCTGGGTTTGGATTTCAATCTTTTTTTCCAAAGATAAAGATAAACCAAAACCTTCCTTATGAACAAAAAACTGTTTCTGAATAAGACCCCATTCATATATTGAACAGCCATTTACTAAAGAAGAAAAAATAGCAAACTCAACACTTTAATTTTTTATATTGTATTGTGATAACAATATAAAATTTCTGCACTCCTTAAAAGGAGGCGATGTTTTTATCTTTGTATGTTACAATACCTTTTTAGAATTTGTGCATGATACATCAGTTAGTATTTTGGTAAATATGGTGCTACCAGAATCCATTCTTGGGTGGTGAAAAGAACTTCCCAAAGTGGAAGAAATGCTATCCCAAGCTCTGCTTATGATAATTTTCTAGAAATACTAACTTGATCAGTCATTATTTTGATTTAATTTGTAATTGAATTGTGGATGCAAATGTGGACGTCAGACTGAGTGCTGCCATGGGAATTTGCAGTGATGTCACAATGTTTTTTTTGAGCAGTGGGCAGATCTGAACATTAAACAAAAAGATGCATTATGCTTTTCTCACCCCCTTTTGTTCTATTTTTCTCTTTTATAATTTTCTATGTAAAATTTATGCTGAAAACAGATGTCACAGCTGTAGAATTAACCATTTCAATTCATTAGTTGTTGGAAATGACTTTTTCGATTTACCAGTTAGGAATTATGCAGTGGGACATGTACATGACCCAGAATAAGAGTTTTTAACTATCCAGAGTAAATATGAAAACAGTAGGAAATCCTAAAGTCAAAGAAAATTAAAAAAAAAAAATCCCTCAACCTCTTGTGTCCTTATCTTGTGCTACCAGTTTCTGGGAAAAGTTAATGAATCTGAGATTCCTGTGACATTACTGGAAATTCAGAGTTCCTAATAATGTCAAGAGTGCATAACAGTTTCTCTAGGTGCTGTGATACTAAAAACCTTTTCTGTTTTGCAGACAGAGCACATCCCTCCCTATGATGTAGTGCCTTCTATGCGACCAGTAGTTTTAGTGGGGCCTTCTCTGAAGGGATATGAGGTAATTGATTGTTCTAAATGGTTTAATTTTTTACAAAATACTGTCCTTCATTTGTATTTGATAATTTATAACGTAGGCAAATGTCAGATAGTTTTTAATCCTACTCAATAGCCGCTTATTTGTATTTTACTTCATGTCAGAATTGAGATTAAGACTAAATCATGTTCCAATCCTGTTGTTCAGATACAAGATTTATTGTCAGCTTTATTCTAAAATATTATTAGCATTAAGTATTATGAATTTCCTATGTGATAATTATTTGTTGGTCTTTTTCCTTCTAGGTAACAGATATGATGCAAAAAGCATTATTTGATTTTTTAAAACATAGATTCGAAGGGCGGTAAGTACTTTGCAATGCAAATATACTTCAGGTTCCATTTGGGTACTATCAGGTTTTTAAGAAGTAATAACATTGGACAGATTTAGGAATGACAGCTAATTCCTTGATCAGTGGACTATAGTGTGGATTGGAATTTTCCTTGATAGAGCGTGCAGAGGCTGTGTTGCAGTGGGAAGTGTTTTGGGGTATATATTTGCTGAGAGTGGAAAAAAAAGGATGTGCTCTTCTTGATGACTGTGACATTCACACTCCAAATTTCTAGATATTTATCTACAGATTAAAAAGTTATTTTAAGTATTTTTCAAGTGATATTTCATCAATACTTCCCAGGTTTTGAGCAACTGACAAGAGCCATGGTTCCTCCTCAGCTCTACTTCCTTACTTGGCATCCAGCTTGGAAAGAGTGATATGGGATTCAGACTGTCTGGTGTATGGGATTGTCAAACTCTTGATCCCTCAAGATAGGAGCTTAGTTTGACAGTATATCTGGGCTGTATAGTGGGAAGTTTCAAAAGGACTGGGATGAAGGGGTGGGGCAGTCCCCCTCCTTGCTGAAATATGGTCACCCTTGGCAGCAGACGGGCTGCACTCACCGGGTTCTGATCAGAATGGTTGCAGCACACTAGGCTGTAACACCATGGGATTTGTATTTGAGCCTTCAGGCATTACTGTGGTACAGATGTCAAATAATAGCCTGTCTCTAAAAGCAGGGCCATGGTCTATAACTCCAACATCACAGGCCCATGGAGCAGAGACATCAGATGCATTCTCCAGACATGATTGTATTGGTATTGGATCAAATTCCAGATTAATAGGTCCTAATGGGTTGGCACTGGGAGGAAAAACTGTGAAAATAGGAAGATCTTATAATAATATCTGTAACTTCAAGGAATGTTCTATTTATTTGGAAGTGGACAGATCCATAACAGTATTCTGTGTGTCCTGTTGCTGTCAAAACTTTGAAGAGGGAGCTTGAAGTTTTTCATAGCTTCAGTTCTTTAAAATACCAGGCATTGTGGTTTAAACTGGGTGATATTCTCAGTCAGAATAATGATGTCAATACCTAACCACGTTAGTGGTGTCTCCTTATATTAGTCAGGATTGTCAAACCCTACATAACACACCTTCAGAATTGGAAGTTAACAAAATATTTCTTTCAAGAAGAGCAAAATTATTGCATCTTTATGTCTTTAAGTATTTTAGAGCATGTCAGATTTTCAGTTGTAGATCCAATTGTGGCAGGGTGAATCCACAAATGCTCCAAATAAAATTTATGTCTATAGTAGCAGACTGGAAGCATCCCAAACTTCAGCAGCAATTGGAATCCTTATATAAGGTCCTGAACAAATTTGCACTGAGATTCTCAGATTCATGCCTTGCAATATGAACATACACACCCTTTGTTCTGAGAGCAGACTTGGTCTTCCTGATGTGACATTTCTCAAAGGCATGAAAATGTCCTCAGAAAGATGGTAATAAGTCTTAAAATGAAAAATAGTATTTTTCATAGATAGACTAATAAATCTAGCGTTGTTCAATATACCATAATTTCATTTAAAAAGTCAAAAATTTTCTATTGCCTGTAGGAAGAAAGACTGGCAGGAAAAAGTCCAAATCAACAAAAAAACCAAAATGCTGTGAAAGTTTGTAGTGTTCTTCCATTAGCAAATAAAGAAAACTAATAAGTATCCCAATATACATGTTTCATTTAGTTTTAAGAAAAATGGCATTATCTGTGAGGAGCTGTGCCAGAAATCACAATCTTTGGTTGTGATTTTAGATTAAGTTAAATCATGTCTAGATTTCCAGAATTATATTGCTAATAATTATTGTGCACATAATTCTGTTTTTTCATATTTACTTCTGGCTCTGTTACATTTTGTAGATAAGTGTATACACATATTGAGTTCATTGGGAAATGGCCTACTGGATTACATTTCAGATGAACAAACAGCATCTGAGTGTGCTTTCTAGAGAGAAGCCCTCACACTTCTTAGAAAATCCATTTCCTCTTTCAAATTGCAAGTAAAATCCTGCAAGGGAGAACAAGGGAATATCATCAGTCTGATTTAACTCTCAGCACTGGAAAAACGTGACCTCTCAACCTCATTAGACCAGAGAGTTTGAAAAGGAATTTAAGGGTGCATTTTGACCCTGTAAAGCAAAACAAACCAAAGTAACTGTTTTCCTAGGAAGAAGAATATGCAGAAGGTTATGTAGCAGGTCAGTTGAAACAACTGAAAGTTACCACTTGTTTCTTGGCTCATCTTTTCTCATAAGCACAAAACTGAGCCTGCCAGATAATCAACCTAGAATTTTCAAGTATGTGCTTCTCCAAGTTACAGTTTCTATTTTTGGGTGGCTAGCATATTGCTAGCATGAATCTTTCTGGAAAATTATAGGTAGCTCTTGTACTCTTAGAAAAACACATGCTAGTAAACAGAACAATAAAAAAGCCAAAAAAAACCTAAACCAAAACAAACAAAAAGCCCCCTGAACTATATTGCTGGACTCATTTCCCTGATAAGCCTTACCTTTAACATTTAATTCTGCAAATCCCTACGTGTCTTACGGGAATGGCTGAAGTAAGCCAGGTTGTCATTCAGTAATGTTCAAGCTATCAGGGAAAGGAGAAACCAGCCTATTCATACTGGGGGTACTGGTAAAATGTCAGACCCTTACCAGACCTGGAGACTCCAGAGAAGTTCCATCTTCTGCAGCAATCCCTGATCTCCTCCTGCCTTCCCCCCAGGCTCGTGTAGGACTTATCAGTAGTTATTGTAGTAGAATTAAGTTAGATAAAGATTTTCTCTGTTCAGCTTGGGTGAAGCATACTGTGCTGAAGAGAACTTATTTTCCTGTAGTCTTAGCCATCTTCTAGTGTTAAACGAGATTCCTCCCCACGTCCCTGAAAGACAAATAACATTCAGTACTATTTTGCTGTATTTATTTTGCAGTATATCAATTACACGAGTCACAGCAGACATCTCACTTGCCAAACGCTCGGTATTAAACAATCCCAGTAAGCATGCGATAATAGAGCGATCTAACACCAGATCAAGCCTAGGTAAGTACCTGTAATGATGCTATCTACAAATTGCCTGGGAAGAATGCTACCCTCATTTCATATGTGTAAGCTAAAAATAGCCTTCTCTCTGCTGTGGGAAAATCACAGTTCCCATAATTCAGAAATCCTGGCACTAGACATCATTTTAAAATCATTATCAGGTAAAAATTCTATAGTGCTGATTTTGGTTTATTCTGCTTATGCTCAGTTTTCATGTTTTGCTGTTTGCATCAGTGGGGAGAGGCAGCCATCCATACAAAATCTGAAGACGTTCTTCTGGTTAAATAGAAGTGACAGTTTTCAAATATATATGGATATTATTGATATTATACATTATTTTTGATAAGATTACTACTACTGATAGATACTGACATGAAGCCTGTGAAAAATTATTGAAGTACACATTTTATGAATTTAGTATCAGTTTAAACTAATCATAAGGTTGGTACAAATAAAGGATGCAACAAGGGAAACGATTTTAAAAAACTATAGCTGCATTCATAGCCTAAATGTCTGTCATCCTACATGAGTCTTTTTGTACTGAAATTTGTCCAGTTGTATCAACAATTAAACATTTATTACCCAGAGAGAAAAATAAGCTTAGATGAGAAGTTGTAATTAAGTGTAACCATTTACAGTCCAGGTGGCTTTGCTTGAGCTTCCCATCCCGAGGTGTCCTTAGAGTTAGGAGGAAAAGATAATCAGTTTGGAGTCTTAATTCCTGACTGCCTTTTCCTTTTCTCTAAAGTGAGATGTATTTTATTCAGGACTCTGCTGCTGTCATTGGTGCATTCCCTGTGAAAAACACCAGGAGATAGCCAAGAGGTCTAGGGGAAGGTTCCCTGTCCATGGCAGGGGGCTGGAGCCAGATGATCTTTAAGGTCCCTTCCAATACAAACCATTCTATGATTCTGAGTCCTGCCAGGAGTCTACATACTAGTGTAAGGCTTGACTGAGGTACAGGACAAAAGTCCCATAAGAAATCCTGCACAAGTCCCCATCAAATACCAAAAAAAGGGGAACTTGCTACATCGCAGCTGAATATTCCAGTCATGTTTCTGCCTTTACAGAGCTTCAGGTTCCCCTTAGTAGCCTTTGAGAGAGATTGGTTTCCTCTAAACACAGCATTGCATCTTGAAAATTTGTAAATTTTGTGGAACAAGAAAGTAGTTTCATTCATCCTATTTAAAAAGTTCTTCAGTTTTGCAACAAAAAGAAATTTCCAACAACACCTGAACTGTGACTGAATATTTAACATTGCCTAATATAGTAGTACTTTTCAGGATAAGCTTCTCTACCTTCAAAATTTTGACTTCCCTTTCCTGAAAATTTGTTTCATAAAACCTTCACTTTCAGCTGTATGGAGGCTGTGAATTTTTGCTTAAAAGTAGTGTGTAGCTTCCAAGTGTGTCTTAATTTAAGTCTTTTCAAATATCAGAATGCAGTGTATTGTAACAATATAATATCTTTACACACAAGAATATTCTTCTGTGTGAATTTCAGTCTTGTCACCAAAGACTGTTTAGTAATCTAATGAAAGGATAAACTGTCATTTATTTTGAGTGGGACTGAAAATTGGTAATAAGTATGGAGGTCAGCTAGTCATGGAACAAACAGAATCATGATGATTAAGTTTCCAGCCTCATCAGCAAAGCTTGTGCAATTTTGCAGTACTGTACACATATATGCAGCAGTAAAAGCATGTAATTCATTCCTCATGAAATATTCTCATACATGTGAAACATCTATCACAAAATTCTATACTAAAAATCAAATGCTGCCCAATCTGGTACACCTTTATTTCATGTAGAACTGTACTCTTGAGAGCATCAACAATTTTTCAAGGTACTTCTTTAGATGGAGGTATTTAAAATTGGAATTCTGACAGAACCTCAGTTTGAGACACCCAAAGATAACAGTGGTTATGTATATTATGCAAATATGTGGACAGATAGGTAGATGTGTCTCTCTAGTTTTTGTAACAGTCCTGTTATTAACTAATATTTCCTGCTACATATCAGGTTTTCAGTTGCGTATAATTCTAAATATTATCTGATTTATAAAATAACTTCAAAGATCTTTGACCAGAGCAACTGGGTCATGCTTGCCTAAAGTTATGGCAAAAATTATTTTACGTATGCTAAAATATTCTCAAACTCTTTTCTTGCAGAAGCTTTAATGCTTCCATTATTCTAGTAATCTAGCAGGGGTTTGAAATTTGGTAGTGAACTGAAAAAAATCTCAGTTACCTTTTTCTGGGCAATTTTATGAAAATAATGAGGAAACTTGACCAATTTAATAGAAGCTGCTATTAACACATGCCAAGCTTTGCATCTGAGTTGTTTGAAGACTCAGCTTTCCTTGGGAGGGTCCAGCAGTGATGCTGAGCAGAACCTGCTCCCAGCAGACTGAACCAGGGCAGCCAAGCAGAACTGAGGTGAAAAGATGCTCATCTTTAAATTTCCAATCCCTCCTTTGCTGTGGGGAGAATGGAATAAAAAGCTCTTTACTTTAAAGGTGTTCACCTGGAGGAACAGGTGGCTGGCCAGGCTAAGGCAGGAGGGCAAGTAGTGAAAATCCATTATGGAAAAGGTTGGACTTAAGGAGTTGGGATAGCCAAACCCACTGATAAAGCACCTCCAGGTCAGTGCTCCAGGCATGGGACAAACCATGGGAGGACAGGAGTCAGACAGGAAGTCAGGGAGGAAAGTGATGTGGCAGTAGTGTCAAAAGGAAAACTGAGGTAAAATAAACTGCTGTCAGAAAAGATAACTGCCTTTGTAAGACAGGGGGAAAACCCTTGCAAAAGGCAAAAGAAAAAAGTACATGGTATGTTACAGCCTATTCCCTTGCCTACCTGCAATGTACCTCAAGGCAGAAATAAGAGTTAGAATCAGAAAACATCATTGTAGTCTGCTGTTAGGTGACAACATCCACTGCTGTGAGTATTTAGTTGGCTGAAATAGAAGAGGTGAGTGACAATATTGCTCTATAATGTGGATTTTTTTTTTCAGTTTGTGTGATCAATTTGCTATAAGTCAACAAAATATCCTATGAAAATAATACTGTTAGAATATTGTTAGTTTTACAAATTCAAATAGTGCAAAATATAGGTTAGGAAGTGATAATAAGAAGGCTAACTCTGCAGCTTTTTAGTATCTTTAGGTTATGCATACTGTGATCCAGTCTTTGGTCAAATATTTACAAACTAGCTCTCCACCAGTCCTCTGCCTTAATATTCCTGAAAAATGTATAAAATAATGTGGAGAATTGTATGCAATGCAATTGCCCTAGTGCAATAGTGGCTTTTGCTGCTTCTGATACAGAACTGCTGTATAGTACTGGATTAGTTATTTACAGACTTTATGAAGATGATTATTTTTTCCTGGTGTTCTTTGTATGCTTCAAGCATCTTTTGTAGAAATACTGAGTATTGTACCTGAAACAAAAGTTCAAGCTTTGGACCTGTCAAATAATAGTGTATACCATCAAAATCAGCATGTTGCAAGGTAATGCACTGACTTGGAGAAGGGGGATGGAAAGCAGGCAGTCCTTTATGGAGCTCCTTCTTGGTACCTTGTAAAATACCTTGTAAAATACCAGCCTTGTAGATCCTCATTCCCCAGAAGTTCTCTTATTTTAGGCTCTACTCTTTGCAGACATTTAACTGGGGAGGTATTCTTTTCATTCCCAGCCTAGCTCAAAGAATTTTTTCCTTCTCTCAGATCAGTTCTGATACTCTGTACTGACAGTACAGAGCAGCATCAGGAATGTCCTGAGTCTTAGTACTGACTTCTAAAAGAAGCTTCAAGGTTATGTTCCATTTTGGAAGAAAGAATCCCCAGGAACCAAGACTTCCTGTATTTTTATTTTGAATATAATTTCTACTGGTAATTACTCTGAAGAATAACTACATTTCTGAAAATTAATCCTGCCGAATTATTCATAACTTGTGATTATTCTTTGTAATTCAGTTTTCTCTTTGGAATAAACGAATAATTCCAGCTTCTCACCTAGCTGGGATGTTTCAAAGGGAAAAATCTTTTTTTTTTTTTGCATATTCCACCAAAGTAAGCTCCACAAAATAGCCCATAAATATTTTATGCATTCTGTGTTCAGAGAAAGATTAGAGCTATGTGTTCTAAATGAGATGTGAAACACATCTTTGACAATGAAGAGAAAGTAAATTATTCAATGGCTTCTTATCAGTTGACAGTTTATGGAGCTGCATACTGAATGAGACAGCAGCCCTAAAAGAACAACTATATTATATGTTCCTGAATATGCACTTTTATAACACAGATCACAAAAGATTTGGTTTAGGAGAGCTATTTTGGCATTTTGTATTTTATTAGCATTAGCTTTGGAGCCAATAGTATTCTCTACTAACACAAGTTTTATAGATATATCATTAAATCAGGACTCACATGACATTAGTTCTTTTCTAGTATCTGCTGCAGGTCTGTTCAGAGTCCTGGAAAATTAATTTTTTTTCTACCTACATTTCCCCTTCTACAAAATGGAAATAACAGGGTCTTTTCCCCAGATCACTGGGTGTTGGGGGAAGGAAGAAAAAAAGCCCAGAATTTAAGCAAACACTAAATTTGTGCTTTTTTTTTT
>WEIU01009283.1:265147-278551 GCA_013389925.1 Aegithalos caudatus | reverse complement strand
AAGAAAAAAAAAAAAAGTAATTTCTACTAATATAGTAATCAATACTTCCTAATACCTATCTCAAGCACTCCAGTTTGAGAAAATTGGTTACTTGGTAAGACTGAAGTCTGAGCTGACATTATTTACGTGGAGCACATTTGTGGCATAGTAAGGTTGCTATTTGATGCAGTGAGCATTTGTTCTCCTTTTTCTTATGTGTATGGTCTGGGGTCATGTAAGAAGGTGTTATCAGTATCTCTTCAGCCTGGAATAGCAGGAATTGGTGAGGTGAGAGGGACAGGCTGTGCCTGCAAGAGCAGCAGAACAGGGGTGAAATGCTCTCATTAACGCTGTATTCATTACCCTTCTGTGCCAGGGACATGCATGGATAACAACTCCTGCAACCAGAGGAGGAGCAACACACCAGTCTAATACAATGTTACATTTCTTAAAGCTAATCACCTCTTAGTATTTTCATAACTCTAATTTTCTGCTTTGCAGCTGAAGTTCAAAGTGAAATTGAACGGATTTTTGAATTAGCCAGGACACTGCAGTTGGTAGTGCTTGATGCTGATACCATTAACCACCCAGCTCAACTGAGCAAAACCTCTCTGGCCCCCATTATAGTATATGTAAAGATTTCTTCTCCTAAGGTAAATATTTTAGATACCTTCATGTTCTCTCAGGAGGTTTTTTGTGGTTTTGTTTTTTTTTTTCGTTTGTTGGGGTTTTGTGGGTTTTTTGGGGGGGGAGCACTGGGTTGCTTTTTTTGTTTTTGTGGGGTTTTTTTCAGGCTCAAATGCAGAAAATCACATGTCCTCATTTAGGGTCACAGTGATATATTGCTATTGCTTCCCTTTGGATAGTGAAGCATTAATAATCCCAAAAGTATCTGACCTATAGTGTTAATTGAAACCTATTTTGGAAAAGATGCTGTAGCTACAATGAGTTTTTTAATTGGATTTGCACTTTTAGTATCAATTGCATAAGTAGTGCTCATAGTTTGTTAAATCAAAATAATACAGAAATGAAAGAATGTTTTTCACTGAATGAGTATGACTGATTGCTAAACTTCAACATCTGATAATATACTCCTTCACGGGGTGCAAAAAGATTGCACAGACCTTGTGAAGAGGCATGTGAAAGAGAAAAGTGCATTTGGGGGAAGAGAACTCAGGAGATCAATATAAAAAGCTCAGCTTAGAAACAAACAAAATCAGAAGCAGCAGAAAAAAGGCAGGAGTGGAACTTTTTAGTGCTTGGAAAGGAAAGGAGATATTTGGATGTAAATGAAAATAAGCACATCCTGGATGAGGAAACATGGGAAATGTTCTTAAAGACAGCAAATGAAGAATTTGTTCTGCTCATGTGAGCAGTTTCAAATGTAAACATTTAGGTGGTTATATTTGTATATTAATACATATATTATTTTTTTAATTTCTTATTTTTCACAGGTTTTACAGAGGTTGATAAAATCTCGAGGGAAATCTCAGGCCAAACACCTTAATGTTCAGATGGTGGCAGCTGATAAACTGGCACAGTGTCCTCCTGTGAGTTACTCTTAATTTATGTCTTGTCTCTGAAAGGTGCCTTTCTTTCCAAGCATGAGGTTAATTACATAATTTTCAGGATTGTTTGCCCTCTTCTGGCCATATTTAACAATTGCTTTTTGCAGAACACCTCCTGAGATCTCGGGGCTCTGTACTAGGGTGCAGGGGAAAAAGAGTCTTAGGCACAGTCAATTATTAGGATGTGTGCTGATATAGTTAGTGCTTGAGTAAACTGAACATTTGTTTTATTTGATAAGTTTTAGGGGGTTATTTGTCTAAAAATGAACATTCTTAGTGACTGTGCTTTATCTTTGATAGTTTAGAGTAAGGCCAATGGTTTGAGTAGCTCCTCTGGGACATCTGTGAGCACGGCCCACCACTGCTAATGTTCTTGGTCAGGGCTTTGGCAAAGAGCTGAGTGGTACTGCATAGCTGGCAGCTCTGCAGTTCTTCTTCAGATGTGCACTGAAGCAAATTCTCTCAGTTTGCACCTATAAGGGGAGGTGATGACACCCCAACTGTGTTTTAAACCTGGCATGCCTTGCTGCCTGCATGCTCAGCTGTCAAGAGGATGGGTAAGAAACCAGAGTATGAGAGTACAGTTCAGTTGCAGATATAATTTACCATAGTTACAGAGCTGAGTGAAGGGAATGTATCCTTTAAGCTCAAACACTCAGTTAAGCAATGCTCAGGTCCCCAGGAAGTCAATCAAGAATGCTGGAGACTTGCAGAGGCCCTCAAAGCTGCCTTCTGCTCCCTGACCAGGGAGGAAATGGATGAAACTCACCTCCTAACTTTAGAAGACTAAAATTAGACTGTGTGACTAATCTCTTACCTAATATTTGTATGACACTTGGAAACTGAATGATCTGTATTCTTACTGTTGTAGTTATTGATCTTAGCTTGCCACAGTTTTCTTATAGTTCTTCCACAGGGAGATTGAACCCCTTTCTTGCCATTCCATTTTTTTCCATAGTTATTTCTTCAAGATTTATCTGTTCTTTCTGAAAATTTAAGATTTGTTCAAGCTGCTTCTTCACTGTCTTCATTGACTGCTTGTGCATTACTCTGTGGAAGTCAGAAGGCCTTGCTTTAGCCAATGTAACATTAGTGCTAGTTATGATTACAGTCTCTTGTATCAACTGCGTTGTGAAAAACAAATAGAAAAAAAAAAAGATAAAATATCTTAATACAAGTACTAAAAATGTGGTTCATTTTTGATTAATGGATCAATGTCTCTAGCTGATCTCCCTTTACATGGTGATTATTCTCACTACAACCTTTCCTTTATCAGGAAATGTTCGATGTAATTCTTGATGAGAACCAGCTTGAAGATGCTTGTGAGCACCTTGCTGACTACCTGGAAGCCTACTGGAAGGCCACACATCCACCTAGCAGCAATCCTCCTAACCAGCTTCTCACTCGCACACTTGCAACAGCCACTCTTCCTATTAGCCCAGGTCCAAATATTAATTTACAGGTACAGTTTTTATTCCGTCTCTTCTTTTTCTTCTGTCAGCTTCTCCTTCCAGCATGGTTAGGCTGATACCAGAATATGTTGAGTATGTTTTCCTGTTGTTGATAGACTGAAAGCTTTTTCAGTAAACATTCACCCATTTTCAGTATAAAAGGCAAATGCAAGTATGTTACTGTTATTGCTATTGAATTTATAGTAGCATGTGTTTGTGTATTGACTAGGGGGCTGGTTTTGATTCCAAGGACTAAGCTGGTCTGACTGAAAACATATGTTGATGTGAAATGGAATATTTCAGGTTTTATTGTGCCCAGGACACCACTGTGCCAGTAATATATGTACCAGCCACAAGCATTTTATAGCTGGCCACATGTAATCCAATCAGAGGAATAAAACCAGACTAAGACTATGCACATTCCAGCCCCTGGTAACGTTCTGACTGATGGGCACACTATCACTAATAGGCGAATCCCAGCCCCAGGGGCCCTGCATGACAAACTGGGTTATGTACAGGGCAGATCCAGAAATGTTGGAGGGAAATCTCTTCCAATCTTCCCACAGGCTGTAGAGTTATAGAGGTTGAGGATGACTGACTGCATTAGTAAAGACTCAAGGTCAAAGTGGCCCTTCCAGTGTTTCCTTTGTTCTTTTATTAATTGGCCATTGCTGTGAAAAGTACAGATTTCCTTCAAGCCAAACTCTTACATCAAATCCAAGTCCTGCTGCACTGCACGTTGTGCAGAAAGAACTTGAGAGGCTCTGTGTTTTGAACAGCAGGGACACTCCAGTGAGCTGGGAAAAGCAGGCTTTATCCTGCCTCTGCACTGATGTGCCTGTTGATTTGGGCATATTATGTTTTCTCTATTCTCCTTCAACTTTTGGTTTGTATAATTTTATTGAGGTGTTCAGCATAACGAGATGCTTTCCTTTGGATATATGTTGGATGATATGTAATGAAGTGTTTAAAGATGATACTTCATTATAAATAGTGAGTGACACCTTCAGGCTGAGGAGATCACAGAGGAGGATAGAATAAATCTGTTCCAGATCAAATAAAGGCTTACTACATCTAAATTTCTACCTAAATTCAATATGTGCCCATAAATTATATACATTACAAGTTACAATTCATAACTTTGGCTAAGAAAAACACCTCCTTTTAGAAAACCAAAGGAAAAATGTATCTGCACCCAAATTAAAATGCAAAAAAGTTGTGCTCTTTCTTTCTGGTTTTGCAAAACAATTTTTTGTGTCAGATAATTTCTCATCAGAAAATCACAGGTTTGTTCTTTAACAGGTTCTTTACAGGTTTGTTCTTTAACAAGAAAAACTTCTTTAGCCATCTTGAAGGATATCTCCTCTTGCTTTCAGACACAGTTGCAGGAAAAGAGACTGTAAACTATAGCTCATTTCTGCCTTTTTTTTCTGTCCTCAGAGCTGAAACACCTTGAAAAAATTGTGAGCTGGAAGAATTTCTGAGTATGAAATTCAGTATTGTTGTGTGCAGCCTTGCTAGATAAACCTTCTTTGCTTTGTAAACTTCTAAATTATTTTGCTCAAGTTTTTTTGTGCTTTTTGGGTGTGGATTTATAGCTCACATACTCATTGTATTAACCACGTTCTCTGGAGGAACTATGCAGAGTTCTAACAACACTTTTCTGAATGCTGTGCTGTCTCCTTACACACTAACAAATTTTTATTTTAAGGACTAAAAATGAGGGTATATTTTCAGTTTCACAGTTTGTTTGTAGGTCTACTAATACAGAAGTGTGAATCAACAGGGGTCCCTTATGGAACATAAAACTTTTCTGGTCCTTTGGTTTCATTTTCCTACAATACATCTTCAGCTGACATCTCAAACCTGAGCTTGTCATTGCCTTGGCACAGAGTGGGTTTATTTTTTAATGATGGTTGCTGAACCCATTCTTTTAACAGTGTTAAGACCCTGTATTTAGAGAATTTTAAGTCTATGCCTGTGCCATTTGTCTGGATTGCTCTGCAGGGAAAAGCCACCAGTTGTTTGGTCTGGTCAGAGCATTGGAGTCATCCTCCCCTAGGACCAATGCAGTGCCTCTTTGCCATGAAATGTATTTTGGGTTTGTGGTTTTTAAGTGCCCAGTGTACATTGTAAGGAGGGATTTGTGTTGCCAGCTGCCAGAGTGGCATTTTTACAGCATGAAGCTGCCTGTGTGCATTGCATGGTAAGAGGTGCTTGAAGGTGTGAGGCCTCCTGGGACAGTTTGAAATTAAATAGGCAAAGACCTTACACCTTGTGTCTGTCCACAGGAGAGGTTTAGAACAAACTTGTATGGAAATAGTTGGCTAACTGCAGAAGGACTGGAGCAACCTCACACACATATGGTGCAGGTGATCAGGGACCACTGAAAACAAGGAGCGATACAAATTCACTCAGTGGACAAAGGCTTCTCTCTCCTCATTCAACACTGTTTAAACTTCTTTCCAAGAACCCCTACTTCTTTGAAAGTACAAACTGAGCACTGAAATAGGATTATCTCAAACTTTCCCTATTTTGTACAAAATATCTTAGGAAACTGGGCCATAAAATTCCTCCACTGAAGAATCTATTCCCAATCAGAGCCTGAATTTTTTTTATGAACCAAAAAGCCAGACTCCAATCCAGATTCAGTCATTACCTGTTCAGTGTCCCTGTAATATTTAATGAAAGTTACTGTCAATGAATTTGCCCATAAATCCCAACAGCCCTTACACTCTTCTGAAATTGCAGATACTGGTTCTAAATTTATTCATTGTGTTCTTTCACATGTGTTCATCATAGCACAAAAGATGCATCTGAGCTTGTAAAAGTAGCAGTGTTTCCAATGCAGGTTCAAATTTTGCATTTGTTCTCAAATCACAGCAATGACAGAATTAATTAGTCATGATTATGTATAGGTACTTGCATTTGACCACCTGAGAATTTTAGGGTTTCACATGTATACCATGTTTAAAACCAGTCATGGTGATGAACTGTTGTGTTTACACATGCAAAGCAGGCACTGCTTTGGACTCTTTTGCTTTTCACTTCATTTCATTTACAATTTACCTCTGTTGAGTCATTTCATTTCACCTTGAACAGATCTATTCATGTTTACAATTAATATATTCCTTTCTTGAGAATCACAAAAGCAAGAAAAAATAAGAAATTTGACTGCTATTCCCATTACCTTGTTCTCATCTACACTGTTTGTTTCAGATTTGAAACCCAGCTTGTCTCTCAGAAGTTTATGTAACAAAATGTTGTCTTAGAAAATTAAGATTTGTCAAATTTACCAAATTGCTGATTTGAAATATGCTGCTTTTTATAAGTTTCCAATTAAATACAGATTATTTTCCTTTTCAATTTCCTGTAATTTTACATTTTGGGTTGCTAGGAAACCCACCTGCCACGATCTGTGGCTGAAGGACAAAATTTCCTCCTTCCTCTAGCTCTAGAAAGACAGAAAGAAGATACATCCACGAGCTGCCCTGGGGGCAGTCCTTATTTTTAGACAACTCTGAACATAGAAGACTAACTTTGGTATTCAGACAGTCTCACTAACAAATGCCTGTATAGCTCTGGTAAAATCTACATTAATTTTGTGGCTGCAGAGATGATTTTACCTTGACATCCTTCACCTCATGTAAGAAGTATAATTCATTTTCAGTATTAACTGTTATTTTTTTTGCAATTAATCCCAAAAAGTCCTTATCTGTGGTTTAGCATTAGAAGCAGGTTAATGTAATGAAACCCCCAAATGAGGTAAATAATGCCACTTGTTCATTTTGCAGTGATTTCAAAGCATTTATGCGGGTGAAGAGTAGGTTTATTACCTGGTAATTCTTATTTTAGTCCTTTAATAGCAGTGGTGTGTTAGGAAATTTTGTATGTGATAATATCACTCTCCTCCTGCTTTTCTTGGCAATGGGCTGTATTCTCAAGCTCTTAAAATTATGAGGTCAATGTTTAATTTTTCATTACCAAGAAAAAATGAAATTATTGCTGAGAAAACAGAAGGTCAGTGATACTATTAGTATCATAATACAAACTTTATTCATAGCAGAATCAATTGCAATTTTTTCCTTTCAAAAAAAAAGTTACTCTTTAAGAGCCAAGGTTTTGTACTTTGGTTTGTTGCTGGAATCCACCTCCTCAGGCCTCTAAAATCACTTTCCCATAGTGTATGTCTCCAGACATGCATCTGTAAACTCTCAACTGATACATGCCCTCTCCTGGCATGATATCCCCTCTCAGATTTTCTGCAGTTTGTCCTGTTTCTGCATGCTCTCTTTTTCTTTGGAGGGTGATGCAATTATTGCTAACTGGCGTAGTCAGAAACATCACAAGATGTTGCCAAGAAAGTGCCACAGAATAACCCAAGTGCCACCCTCCATTTTGATGAGACTAAAAAGAATTGTTTGTATTATAATACTGAATTTTCAGTAAAAGTTGAATACTAATGGTTTTTTTCCTAGTTTAGATTCAAAGTGGATTGTTTTGTACTTAAAATTTTATTGGTTTCATGGTACTTTCTAGTTGAATTTGATATTGGGGGAAGTTTTTCAGTGTGTATCTCATGACCTCACTGCTGGTTCTGGTAGCAGGGATCTCAAGGAGACCAGAGGAATGACCATTCGGTCCCTGAGCGCAGCGGCTCCCACATTGAAGAGGAAGCACGGGTGGAACCCGTCAGGAAATCCCAGCACCGCTCTTCCTCCGGCCAACACCACAACCACCGCAGCGGTGTCAGAGGCCTTCACAGGCAAGAAACTTTTGACTCAGAAACACAAGACAGCAGAGATTCAGCTTACGTAGAGCCAAAGGAGGACTACTCACACGAGCACGGTGACCACTATGATTCTCACCGGGATCATAATCACAGAGACGAGTCCCATGGGATCAGTGAACACAGACACAGAGAGTCCCGGCATCGCTCCAAGGAGAGGGACCGCGAGCAGGACCACAACGAATGCAACAAACAGCGCAGCCGTCATAAATCCAGGGACCAATATTGTGACAAGGATGGGGAAGTGATATCGAAAAAGCGTAACGATGCGGGAGAGTGGAACAGGGATGTTTACATCCGACAGTAACTTTTGCCTCTGGCAGTCTTGTGTTTCTTTTAAGTCTTGTAACAATGCCCCTTGAAAATATCTTGGGTTCTTCTTTGCAGAACATATGGTATCCTTCTGTATGCTGATTTGTATTGCTGTTGCTTGCATAGCAATAGCATGAAATAGAATATTCATATACTTATTTTTTGTTAGTGCTATATGAATTAGTGTAGTACAACTGAAGAGTTCCTGATGTTGTACTATGACATTTTTCAAGCTGTTTTTGGTAGCTGCCACTTGAACAATATCTGTTGCCATCAAGGTGTTGTTAGTGTTTTTTAAAAAAAGGTACATTTGATGTTTAATAATGTCCCATGTATTCAGCAAGCCAGGATCAGCACATAAAAAAAAATCTAAAACTTTTTGTCTGCTCTGATTTTTAATTTGTATGCACTTGGTTTGCATATTGTTTTAAGCACCACTCTGTTGCTTGTACCTCTGGTGGTCTCCGTATGAAGACAGAATTCAGTCTTGCCTTACACACAGGGGATCATGGAGTCAAAATCTATTTTCTATGTACTGGTACTGTGTACTGTATATACAGTTTATAAATGTTATTTCTGCAGACACCTTCTTACTATATAAGTTTGATCACACTGTTTTAGAGTCCTAATGCCAAGTCAGCAGATATGCTTTTGAATTACTGGCAACTGGAACTAGCCTCACTTAGGAAATCTGTAACAGTGTTCAATCTAAATACTTTTTCTTCTGTAGCAGAAAGCTTATACTTACTGTAAATATGGATGAGTGCTTGAGATAAAGGGTGTAACTCTTATACCTTATGCTGTCCTTGCAAACCAAATTTTGCAATTTAAAGTTACGGTAAAGATAATGAAGTTACCACTATAAATTACTCTTCTCTGTTCAGGTCACAATATTGCAATGGGCACAGCTTAATTTTTGTTCTAATGTCAGTAAACAGAGCACACATGTTGGAGGTGTGTATGTGGGTGGGTGGGTGGTGGATCGGTGTTCGTGTGCGTGTGTGGGTTAGGCAGCAAACTGTGAGAATCTACTGAAGAAAACAAAGGTTACTCAAAAGCCCAACAAGTCTATTTCTACATTCTGTCTCTTAATTTAAAAATCCAAATTGCATTCAGGGAATATGAGGGAATTTACTGACCCAGGTAATTGGGAAAGCATAAATCTGCTGGCTCTTTGTTGAGAATTCAGGAGAGTAAAAACAGGCAAATGTTACTGTGAGTTTCACTGGAAATGTAAAATCTTTGTGTTTTAGAGTATTTGTTTTAGTAAGAAAAGTTTACACAGCTTGTGGAGAGTTATTTTGTTGGAAAATAAATTTTTGTAGCTTCTCCACTTTTTCTACAATTGCCAATTCTCTGCATTCCCACTCTGAAGCCAGCTCACTGCTTTTCCTTCACCAAAGCTGCTGCGCTGCTGATGAGAGCATAGAAAAATGACTGTGACTCTGTTAGGAGCTTTCTAGAGGAAATGCATTGAAATCAAAGGGAGTGAACACAGTTTGTTTTGCAGTGAACACCTGTAGCACTGGTAAGTGGGGGGAAATTCGCTATTATTTTTGACTCCAGGTTCCATACCCTTGCCTAGTGTAAAAGCTGTTCTGCATCACATGTAGTCTTTGTAGTACTTGTATGAATGAAATACTTTTTGTATTTCCTTGTAAATAGCACATTATATAAAAATTGTAGTGTGATAATAATTAGTTTAGCTGGGAGTTATTTTTATTTATTATTTCAATTCTGGGAATATCAGCATTGCCTGATTTTGAATATCATTTTAGTGAAATGGATAAGATATATGGCAGGTGCATGCTTTCTCCAGTCTCCTAGCCCAGCATCCAAGAAACTCCCTTAAACATTCTCTGCCCTTCCTCTCTACCCCTCTTCCTGATGCTTTATAAGCATTTCTACAACAGCCTAAGAGTGGGAAATTCTGCTGTCAGTTATCTGGCCATTCCTCCCAGTGCTGCTGACTGTTCTGTTTATTCAAGGGTAGGTTTTGGCTAAAGCATGAACTGTGGGGAACACAAGAAAAAAAGGTTATTTTTCTAGAAAAAAAATTCTCATCATTTTTCTAAACATCACTAAATGGCTTTGTAGAGGAAGGAAGAATAGGTAAGTAGATCTGTTGTATTACTAAATGGATAGAGAAGAGTAAATAAACTGGTTTTTGGTACAAGAGAATTTTCAGGGTATCTGTAAAACTGATATTAAAAGACTGTTTTTTGAATCATATCAGATGACATGTAAGTGGGAAGAAAGTGATATTGTCTTGCTCTGTATAGCCTGGCTTTAGCTAATTTACCAGCTGCAGTGAATGGTGTTGCTCCCTGCAACTCATGAGAGCTATGTCCTCTAAGAAGTGATTCCACTTCAATACCTTGAATATTTTGTTCTTTTTTTGTTGAGTTTTTGGTTGGCTTTTGGGGTTTTTTGCTTTGTATGTTGTTGTTGTGGTGTTTGTTTTTTTTTTTTTTTACTTTTGCTCCAGAGAGTGTTTATTTTTCAGCTTACTTAAAGTATTTTTTAAGGAATATATGGCAGAATTTCAAAGCACTGAGTAGTACATGAAAACTATGGCATAGGTAGTTGTGTATAAACAAATAAATGAGAAAATAAAAGAGCATAGTCCAAGCCCTAGTATTTAAGTATGGCCTATATATTGATTCATGTAGTATAAACATCACAAAAAAAAAAAAAAAAAAAAAAAAAAAAAAAAAAAAAAAAAAAAAAAAAAAGAAAGACAAATCCAAATCCAACTGGCCATAGAGTCGTGTTTTATATAGTGCTGCTATTTATGTATAGACAACATACTAACAAACACGTGTATTTCTTAGGCAGATTCACTGATTAGGTTTTATTAGCCTTGCTGAGATTTTTTTTTTTTCAGTTTCTGTTTTAAGAGTGACAAATCATTTGTAATGTGAGCTTGTACTACATATATTGCACAATACCACCTGCCTGCTGAGCACTACTTTGAAAAGCACTTTAACAGAGTTATGTCAATAAGAAGCTTTAAAAATACTCCAAGTGGAGGACATATCAAAGATTATTGTGATGAAATGTCTTTGCAAAGTTTTGCCAAGAGAAAGTTTAATATTATTGGTTGCATTAGGATACTAATGAGTTTGTATTTCTGTATCTGATTTCAGGGATTTTGAATCTGAGAAATGGTAGAGGTCCCAGTGAGCTCCAGAGTCTTATGGATGTGTGGTACAAAACAACCTGTAAAAATTCCATTTGAATGAACTGAAAAGATAATAAAACCAGTGAAACAGAAGGAAAGGGAGAAAAGATGGAACAGTTAAGTGATATGTAAGCCTGGGCAGCTCAACTCTATTTTTCTAGAGAATTTTGGCATATGGAAGGAATAGGATGCATTTCAAAGTCTGCATGTATATGTTAGATATTAAATTTATTTTTGTGTGTTTTTTCAAATGACTATACATCAGTGCTGAGTAGCCTTAGTCTATCCTTTACCAGTTGTCTAGTGTCACACAGATGTCATGGAAAAAAGAATTCTCTTCCAGAGGGACTGGAAGGAGGTGACAGTAGAAGTGTCCAGACTTACTAAGGGACAGGACAGTGGGGAGGAATAAGCAAACAGGTTTGTGCACAAAAGCAGTATCCTTAAGAGTTATGAGCTGAAACAAACTATTTTTACTAAATTGATCCATAAATTACTGCCTAGACTTTAAAAGATTCTTCTAGAATGCTCATGAATTCATATTCTGTCTCTGGTATCAGGAGTTCAGAATTTGAAGAGAGTTCCATAGTTTTTGCTTCTCAAGGAATAAAATTAAATACATAGTTTTCCCTAAGGCTCTGGACCTATTTAATGAAGATCAGTTTTAAAGCCACAAAGAGTTTCAGTGGAGCACCTCTTTTCACAGAAATCTGCATACCCTTAGCCTATAACCTTTATTATAAATGGAGGATAAGGAAATCATTGAACCCTGAATAAAAGGAGAGCCCCATTTTTACTTCTCCCTGTATACCTGGTTATTCATCCTATACAGGCAGTTCCTGCCCAGGTCTAATACAGTGCCCCTTAATACTTTGTCTTTTATTAATCTGTTAGCAATTATCATTTTTAAGCTCTGTTGGTTTGTAAAGTCATGCTCACATTCTGTGACACCTGCAAAGGTTTTAATGGGGTCCATTATCATTCCCTCAGCTGGAATGAATTGAGTGGTCTGAATGTTTTTAATCAATGTCTCTTCAAAGGAAGAGAGCTGGTGTGAACCACCTTCTGTGTTTGTTAGTTACTAAAGCCTCTTCAAAATTTATTTTGATTTGTGGTTACATTTGACCTCTGATTGCTTTAAAACATCAGGCTGAAAGCTGTTTTCCAAATGTTTTTTACTTTAATTCTATTTCATCCATAAAAATTGAGCACATTGCAAAAAAACTTGATTACAAAGTCTAAACAGAGAAATTATTTTTCAGAGTGTAATATAACATTTCTGGTGTACATTTACTTATATTTATTACTTTATTGCAGATCTTTCACCAAAATCTTAGTTCTTCTATCATCTGTAAAATATGTGGATGCCATTTTTACTGTGAATGTTTTTAATCAAATGTTATTCAATCAATTTTATTGCTTGGCAATTTGTCTGTAATTTATTTCCCTACTTTTATATAACAAACTATTACATATGAGCTTACAGTAGTTTTATAGACAGTTTCTTTTTATAACTTACCACCCTAGAAATGTATTCCTACGCAGCCCCAGAAAAGGTTTATATCAGATAAAATCAAGATTAAGCAGGTTCTTCTAACTCATCTATATTCTCATTTCTTTTATTCTTGCCACTTTTATCTATCATGCGTACCTACTCTGCAATGAATCCTAGCAGTTAAAAAATTGGATTTTCTCATAAACTTTTTATTCATGAACAACCAAACAAGGTTCCTTGTATTTTAAACTACCAACTCTTAAAGTAATTTCTTGATTGATTAGCTTCACCAGCCCATTCCTTAAAAAGCAGATGAAATCCTGTGATCCAAAAAAATTGGTGCATTCTGTGACACTGAAAAAAGAAAAAGCTGTATCATAATTTCATAATATATGAGGCTGCCTATTTTAGTATCTTTATACTGACCAAGATAGATATTTAGATTTGGCACTATTACTAATCACTATTTCTGCAAATAGAGAAAACTACTTTTCAGACTTTCTTAATGACAGGATCTGATTGCATGCCTAATCGATCTATTTTGTAGGTTTAATCTTTCATTATAATGACAATAACTTTTTTAATATATAAATATTTCATATATATATATATAATATATATATAAA
>WEIU01009283.1:251574-265129 GCA_013389925.1 Aegithalos caudatus | reverse complement strand
AATATATATATAAATATATTCCATTGTGCTTCAGCACCAAATGGTGAAGTACAATGATTCAAAGTGTAAAGATTATCAGGAAAGTAATCATATGAAATGTTTAAAACATATATACACCATCCATCAGAATTGTGTCAATGAGAAGGTATCCCTACCACTTCTAGTTAGTCACAGTAAGATTGGAAAAGAAGAAAAAGGGCATCCATCCAGCTTTAGTCATCTAACTTAGCCACACCTGTAGTGAGAGAAAGGATGCTGGCTCCTTCAAGGGATGGAGCATCTTCACTGAGTTTGTTCTGCCCTGCCTGATGGAGAAGTCCCTCCCCCATTACCAACAGGGACAGGGCCCTTGGGGAAACAGCAGAGGCCAATCCCTTCAATAAGCTGAGTGCTCTTCTAAGGCTAGCAGTTGACTTTTGCAGGAGCAACCCTAATAGCTAAAGTTCATAGATGAATAATTTTTTTCAGGTGAAGTCTGCTCTGCAATTACACTGGAATTAACTACAAGTTAGTTACATTTTCTTCCCACCCCGAAGAAATCTCTCTTTAAAAAGCCTATCATCCAAAACTAAAGAAAGTGGGGGAAGTCTCAACAAATATTCCACTAAAAATCCAGTAATCTTAATTCTTTCAAATTCAGCATTGCACAAATCCTGCTACTGAAACTGGAGGTAAAGTTCCTTACTTTGTATGAATACACAAATTTCAGTATATAGTTCATGTGTATTGATTAATGTTTACAAAACTTCTATATCCTGCAAAAAAAAAAGCTTTTTTACTAGCACTGAGTTAAAGATTTCAACACGTTCTTACAATAAAAGATTAATCCCTTTTGTCCCAGGTATTTTCACCATATTTAGACTAGAAAGATTATAGTATGAACTTTCATGACTCTGAATAGGATATCTCATCTACTACTGATGAAACAAAATTACTTTCATTCTTCTTTAGACATGTTGTATTTAATGGCAAGGAATGACCAACAGAAGTAGAGAAGTAGTAAACGAGAATTCCATTTTCCTATCCTGCTGGGATAGGCCTTACAGAGGATGTACTAGTCAACCTTGGCAGGACAGAAGAAACATCTGGTTTTTATTCAAGAGCAGTAGAAAACATACAGTATCAGAACATTTATGGAAAATATAAGTAAACAACCAGACTACTGAGAAAGTGGATTGTATATTGTTTTGATTGCGAGCAAATACAAAAAGCACTCCTGACAGTAGAAAGACAAATGATAAAAGAACTATTTCTCTTTTTAATCAAAAAATGTTATGTGTGAAAAGACAGATTTCTTTCAGATAATACTTTTTAAAACTGGAAATTGATGAGAGGAAAACACCAAACACACACAGACGTCAGTTTTTGTTTTTCCATTATCCTTAGCTTTCCTTCTAATTTTAGTGCTATTGTCAGTTCCAGCAGGACTGAGAATACTGTTCAAACTGGAACTGAAGCAGAATTTTCAAATACATCTAACCATCTTTAAGAAATTTAGATTATTTGAAATTTGAGCAATGTACTAAGGCAGTTTTCATTAGCATGCTTCCCCAATCTCAGTTTTCATGATTTTAGCTGGTGATGCTTTCTAACCAATAAAGAGTTAATATCCTTAGTTGTTTGAAAGGTGATTTGCATCATTTTCAGATGGTATTCTGCATTGTTTTCTGTCTTTTGATATATTAATCATAACTGTAGCCCCTTCTGTTACAAATGTTTGATTTTAAAACTGTCACTTGTCAGCCAGTCCAATAGGCTATTTCAGAACCAATACAGTTTATGCATGGGAAGTTTGATGTTGAAACAATATTTATTTACATTCCCAGAGTGAGATGGTTTAATATATTCATGCTGCTATAAAAGACATGCTACAAAGCCTAATCGTATTTTGTGTATATACTATGTGTACAGAGAATCTTGCTTGTATTAAAATAAAAGAGAAATGAGGTTCTAAGTATCAATTTATAAAACAGTTCTTTGTAAAATGTTGCAGTGTTTTGAGAAGCACTATTTAAGGAAACTAATTATTGGTAAACCTCCATAGAAAGTGCCCTTTCCAAAATTCATTGTAACAGTTCCTGTCTATTTTATTTATGTTTGCATTTCGTGAAGTTCCATCCCCTTCCTACGCTTGCCGCACCAGACAAGGGGAAACCAGAGCAGACAGCAGTATGAGTGAACATAGTTGTCATTCAGGCACTGACCTGCTGTAGGTACAAAAGCAGGGGGAGACCTGCAAACGATACTGCCCTTCCCCCAGCCATGACTTTTCTGCTGCAACCTGTGGCTCTTTCCCATCAGAACAGCTGGCAGATTTTAGTGCTGCCATAGCAACCCTGCCGTCAGCCCGTTGGCTTGGTAACATTGCAGCAGGAAGAAAGGCACTGCACGTCTGAACTGTTCTTAGACTCACTGAGGTATTTTTTCAGGTTCTTCATTCCCAAATCCTTATTTACTGTGAGATTTAATAAATTTTGCAATGAAAAATCCTATACAGTCCTTATTTGCCAATGAAATCAGGTCATCTTCTCTGGAATCTTGCAAAGAATTAATATCCATTCCTTGCAACGTCACAGCAGATGGATCAAATCTCTGCAGCAGCTTCAACTGATCAAGTGGTAGTCCAGCTCCCTTCATGCCTTCTCCTCCAATGTGAGGTTCCTGTTCAAGTAACAAAGAAAAGCAAATTATTGCATCTCTGAAGTTCTTAAATGCCCTAAATGTATTCTGCTGAGGATATGCAGAGCTACCAAACAATTAATGTGGACAAGCTATGCTTGTATCATTCACACCAGAAGATTCAGAAGTAATGTGGCTTCTTTTCTTATATCTGGCCAATATTTTACAAACATATATACAAGATTTATATGAGATATATACAAGTATTTTGAGGAGGTGGTGATGCCCCTCATCCACTTAATCTCAGTAGTTTAGAGCACTTGTTGAGGGTAAGTGCACAGATCTAAAATGATTCATTACTCCAAGGGCTGAAACATCCCAAGAAAGCTGTTACCACCAGACAGCCAGTCTGAAGGGGTAGGTTGCCACTTCTAAATGATGCAGCACTTCTGTGAATTGACTTAATAGCTGAAAGTCAAAAACAGTGAGTCCTTAGCCCATTACCAGTATCATCAGTAACAGCAGTAAAATCCCAGAGACAACTAGGTTGGAAAAGACCTTGGAGGCAATCAAGTCCAGCCTATGACCTAACACCACCTTGTCAACTGCACCGTGGCACCAGCTGCAACCCAGCCTTCCCTTCAACACCCCCAGGGACTGGGACTCCACCACCTCCCTGCACAGCCCCCTTCCAATGCTCTATCACCCTTTCTGTGAAGAACTTCTTCCTAATGGCCACCTAAAATACTGGGATTCTTCACAATAAAAATTTCAACTGGAGAGACTAAAAGCCCCAGTCCAGAATATTTCACTGCATGAAGAGGCATCATTTTTGCAGATGATGCAGCAGGAAATTCTAACTTTGAATTTTCTAGTCATGTAATAAGACTAAAAGGTAAATGGGACTACTGTTATATGTGTGTGTCTATAAGGCAAAGAAAAAAGGAAAAAATCAGTTTTCAAGAGATGACATTTGGCTTCAAAATCCTGGAGAGGAGAAGGACTTAAAATCCCAGCCCTTTTCTCAGTATTTCTTGTGAATAGCCTTGACTGCTTTGTATTTAATACCTTAATTCCTGGAAAATTTTAATTCTTAGCTGAATTGTTCTTTCAATGCATTCAGTAAGGAGATGGAACAAAGTGTGCAAAAGCTGGCACTGCAATATCAAAAATAGATCTCCTTTGTCAATCTAGCCTAATGTAGTCCATAATGCAGCCTACAGCAGAGCGTTTTTTCAGCCATCACACTTTGCTAACACATGAGCTCACCCAGCCAGCACATGATGCGAGTTAGCTGCTTAACCACGTACTGCATGCTGGAAAGTTGGGCAGCCAAGGGGTTGCAGACTGATTCCTCCTTTCCCTCAGCAGGAGTTCAATGCTTTCCAGGTAAAAGACAAAACACAGGTGTCTACTGCAAAGTCATAGGAAAGTAACATACAAAAGGAGACAAGGATAGCGATTTGATGTAATAGAAGGAAGGAAAGGTAAAAGTCTAGGGAAAACAGTATTCCACAGGTTCAAGTAATTTGCTTAAAGCCAGACCAGTGTCTTCCTCTACCTTTTCATTTTTCCTTCCAGTTAAGTTACTGCATTTAAGCTGGTCTACAGTATCTCCTGTGTAAACTCCTAAGAGGAAGTCTGCACAAAGGAGCAGCTGCCATGTGGAGGTTACTACAAGAACAACGCCTATGGTTCCATCTCCTCTTTTTTCCTTGCCCACATTACCCAATGTGATTCCAGGAACTGTTGCCAAACTGACAAAAGTGGGAAACAGTGGACTGGATAAAAAAGGTGTCCACTGAGACTAAAGAAATAAAAGATGGGTAATAAATACTTAAAGGAACATAAGGTAAGTAGACCCTAGACTCCTGTTTCATGTTCATTGGAAAAGATCACCTTAATTTACACTAGTAGGGAACTGGTTATAAGATACTGTGGGTAAACAGTTCAGTGTCATCTCATTTAAAATATACTATACATAAAAGATTAATTTTTACAGATATGGCATTTGTGAGTGAAAAAATGCTTTATTCAAGAATTATATTACTGGTAGAGAAAGTCTATATAGCAAGAATTAATTTTGCATTTGAGTTAATAAAGGTTGTGTTTTGCTTTGTCATTCTATCAAGAAGAATGTTGTATGCTGTTAAGCTAAATGTATAATCTCAGTTGAAAAACCTGGAACTGAAAAATTCTTAGTGAATGGATGGTGCGAATACAGACAGAAGAACACACCATACAAAGCTTTGATGAAGAGCTTCAGTTCTGTTAAATCTTTACCAGCCATCATATTAATTTCTCATTCTACAGCTATTGTATATATATATATATATACTTAATTTCAGTTAAATATTTATCTAAGCTTCTTAAGACAGGTACAAGTCATCACAGAATGTGTAAGCTAAACTGGTGTCAGAGTTAGACTTTTCCTCAAAGCCATGATGATAAACAACTACCCCACCCAGCTCATCTCATCATCAAAGAGGAAGTGGGACACGTGTGGTCTGATGACAAACCCCCCTGAAGTACTATTATAGGTAACAGATATTTCTGAAGTGTATGAACTCTAGCTAGTATAGATAGAAAAAAAACTAGTATCTCCCTATATATTACCTCCTCCCAGACACCTTAATGATAGATACTGATTCCAAAAAAGACAAGGTACATTCTTGGGACACTTAGCATGAAATAATTTCTTTCCCTCATTCCTTTTAAATAAATCAAAAATAGCTCCCACACATATAACATCCTTCTTCTTTGAAACAAAAATTTATTTTCATTTATGTCCCATACTTTATATGCAAGTCTTCATTATTTCAGTGGCATTAATTAAAAAAAAAAAAAAAAAAAAAAGCCCTCTCTGGTGGATGTGCAAAAGAAGAGAATAAAATATATGCATTAAAGAAATTGCAAAAGAAATTTTAACCTGTCTGACCTATCTTTCGTCCCTGTTGTGTTTTAAAAGGCTGTTGTACAGATCCAAAAACCCCCATAATACACAGTGGGAAACTACTTAATGATGCCTAAATACAGCTGAATTAAGCACAAAAATATACTTTTAAAAAGCCCCAGAAATCCTTCTGTTGTTTCTATCCACACCAGTTAAAATAGTCCATGGTGAAAAAAAAAAGATTTATTGATAGCAAATGTACAGTGTAACTTTACAGTTCCAAACTAAACTCACTGTATTGTGTGAAAATAGTATTACCTGTGGATGAAGCTGGAGGCATGGAAAAGTTTTCAGGGCCCAAGCCACTTGCTCCTCATTTTCAGAAAGTGTAATTGTACATGTACTATATACTAAAACACCTCCGGGCTTCAGCAACTTCACTGCCTGCAGGGAGAAATAAACAATATTTCAGCTTATTTTTAAATTTAAAACTTTCATATTAAGCAACATTAACTAATAATCCATGTACCTAGAATATTAAAACTGAACACTTAATTAACCTCAAACTATTAAGAGACTTATTCCTCTCAGGGAATACAGCAAAGGATAACATGGGTTAGAAATATTCTTCTTTCCAAATAGGCATTATAGCTCATGCAGCTTATTAATGCCACTGAGATGATTCACCTTGTAAGACTGGTTATTTGTACAGCTCTGCATATCCCAGACAGATTAGATCTGTTTTCACCACCTGCTGCCAACCACAGATACACAATACTTATGTCAGTTATATTAGTTGTCAACTGTTTCCATGTATTTGGCATGGAAGCTATATCTATGCTGCTTTTCAAGCTGTCATTCACTTTGAATATGTATCACTCAGATTTTGACAAGTTTCATCTTATCCTTCAGCATCAGCCCAAGCACACTCCTTAGCATGTTCCTAAGTCACCTGCTCTGTGACTTAGACCCTTGCAATTATTATAATGTAAAACTGAAGAAACTGAGGGAATTAAAAAACCACAAAGCTTTTTATTTACTATGGATTACATATATCTTTCCCCTGTTCCAATGAATTGGCTTCACCTAGCAAGAGATCTGGTGGAGCTGAGAGGTTAACAGGAACCCAACAGTTCCTGGCTGCTGAAAAAGCTTGAAACTCCTTGGATAAATTTCATGCTGCAAAAGCATTTATGTTCAATTTAGCTGATTTACTCAATGTTTAACACATACCACAGTGAAAAGCTTGCGCTGCAGTGGCTGATATGAGGTCACCTCCTTTAAAGTTGAGGAATAAGCCATGTTTGGTCTCTGTCCCATCCCACTACAGGGAGCATCAAGAAGAATTCGATCAAATGACTCTGGTAAGAATGGAGGTCCTTCTGTAAAAAGCAGTTACTAATGTAAAATGTGGCTGTCTCCTTCCTTGAGACTTCACTGTAGGTAAGGAGAAAGCTATTACTGCTTCCTTGACATGAAACATTTATGTGCTATAGACAGTGTGTGCAAAACTAGTCTCAGCTAGAGACAGGTCTCAGCACGGCTGGTGGTAGTTTTCATCTCCCAGAAAACTAAACAGTTTAAGTTCTGCGAGCTCAAAAATGATCCCTCTAGGCAATATTTTTTAAACTTAATTTAGTAATTTGAAAGTAAAATGTAAAAAGTAATAAAAAAGGCTGAAATATGATTGGTTAGAGGAGCCACTGTTAGCTCCAAAGTGTGCAAACCTTTACTGAGACAAACCTGTAATTAATCATTGAGACTGCCTTATAATAATTGGACTGTCTATATAACTATTTCTTGTGATGCATGCAAGCATATAAAATAAAGCACTTCATAGTAACATAAACTACTTTGAGTTCTAATGTGTGAGACATGCTGCCTTCATGGCATAACAATTCAGTAAAAAAGGCCTGGATGACAATATGTATTTTCTATATGCAGAGCCTTTAATCTGTACCCCAAGAAGTTTCTATCTACAGCCCAGAAGTTTTTATCTGCCCAGTGCTAGGGAGATTGGCTCAGCATCACCAGGTACTACTGCTGCCAAACTTGTATTATCACACTACTGCTACCTAGCTTGTTCCTGCACTACAAAATGAGTCTATCTGGTTTATCTACCTCTGATCCATTACTAAAATGTTCAAAATATGTCATGTGTTACTTGCAGGGATGTACAGAAAAGCCTTCATTATCTCTCAGTATTACAGCTTGCTTTTGTTCATCTCTGTAATTGCTACTTGCCACCTACAATATTTGATATTCATAAATAGACTCAAGAAAGTACCTTTGTTCCTCCAAAGCAGGAATAACTGCAATGCATAGGGACAAAGGAGGTGAATTATGTAATCTGATTCCTACTTAGGCTAACCAGTGACTGAGATAAAATAGACTGAGAAAGAACAGCATACTTTGCACAACAAACTAAAAATATTCAAGGCAGCAGATACCATTTAAATCATTCCATCATGGGAACAGAACCAATATCATAACTGCATCACTTCAGAAAAGCAAATGAAATTACTTAAAATAATACACTGTGCTTGTATATAACTCTTCCCTGAACAGCTGAACAAACATCAATGAACTAAACCTTGCAGCACTCCTGGGAGTTAAGTATTAATAACCCCATTTTACTGATGAGGATTATGAGGCAGAAAAGCGAAGCAAGTCTGCAAAAGTAATTTTTTTCTCAAACTAGCTCAGAAAATTCCCAGTATGGGGTTAAATGTGATCATGAAAGAAGCTCTAAGGCTTCTTCAGTCTTTGATATTATCTGGGAAAGGAATGCATTTCCTTTGAGAATATTAGCTTGTGACAAGGACAGATAATTTAATATTTGTATTTGCTTCATAGAGAAGCTGATACTCACAAAAAAGTAGAAAATAGAAGTGCATTCACAGTGCTGAAGCAAGTATCTGCCAAGATTTCAAGGCTTTGTAAACCTGTGACAGGTTTAATACTGTTTTTGCAAAACATTACTATTTTCTTCTAAAAGCTACTACTACACAAATTGTTTATTTTACCTTGCTTGTCATCTCTCTTCTCGACTGAAAGGGCCTTTGTTCCATCATAGCAAAAGGCCTTAATGCAATTCAACTGTAGCAATTCAGCATTCTGCTTGATTTTCTTGACCTTGTTAGCTATCTTGTCCATAGCTATTACTTCACCCTGAAAAAAATTCTAAAGTTTTCATCAAAAGCATAGGGATTAAATAAATGGATGTTTCTGATTTCCTTTCCCAACCCTGGGCAGTGTAATAAATAAAGCATAGTCTTCCCTAGAGAATTATTCTATTCTTAAATCCACACTCCTGCAGTCCTCGTCCTCACGTATTTTCCGCAATAGCCGCATCAGTCTGAAAGCTGTGCACATTCCGACTGCTTGGCACTGTCACTCTGAGGGATGCTCTAATATCTCACTGCTGGTAAGTGGTTTTGTTGTTTCTTTTTGTTTGTTTTCAACTGCTTAACTGGGCACTAAGATAAAAATTTAATCATCTGAAAGACTGTAGAAGCCTCAAATACATGGTAAAATAGGTCAACAGGTTTTAAATTTGTATGGAGAGGGTAGGAAATACGATCACACTGCAGCTCAGTGCTGAGGAAATGAGGCCCACAGCCATGTCTCTGACTTGCTCAGACTCACAACATATTGGAATGCTTGCAGTACTTGCCACTCAAGTTACTTCAGGAAATAGTGTAAATACTAGAATAAATTTAGAGGTGAGGGAGGGAAATTACAATTACACAAGATGCCTTTTATATAAAAATAAAGTCTTTTTTTCCTCCCCCAAAATAAATCAAAAAAGACATACACCACTACCTGCTACATGAAATCTGTGAACACAAAGGAAATTTGACAGTAGCATACTGTAGAATACAGAACAGAACAACCCAACAAACACAATCTTGTGCTAGATTTGCTATAGCAAGTACAATATGCTGAGAAAACAACAACTTCGGTAAGCTCTCTAGAGGCTTATAGAAGGGTAAGATAGTTTAAGAAGTAAAAAAAATCAGTAAAAAGAAGCTGTTACCTGTATGTCATGTTAGGCAATATGTAGACCTAGGACTGAGAGGTAAGAATGGATTTAGGTTGTGTCAATGGTGTCCTCAGCTACTTGAGTCAAATCACCCCTACAGGTGCACTCAAGAACCCCGTGCCACTGCTTCTCCCCTAACACCATTCAACCTATTTCACAAGTACACTAAGACCTGGATGTGCTTCAAAGTTTTGTCTGTTTCAAGAACAGTGGATCTGCTGGACATCTCTGCATGCTGCAGAGATAAAGAGATGACAGAATCATAGAATGGTTTAGGTTTGGGAAAGGATCCTGAAGATCATCTAGTCCAACCCACCTGCCCTGGACAGGGACACCTTCCACTAGACCAGGTTGCTCAGAGCCCCATCCTAGCTGGCTTTGAATGCTGCCAGGGATGAGCTTTTACAGCTATTCCCTTTTTCTCCAGGGAAAAGAACAAGCTGGAACACAACTCTTCTCCATTTGGCTCATGCCAGTCACTGCCAGAACATCTACTTAAAAGTCATCTGGAAAAAACAGTGGTCTAGACTGGGATGCAAATTATTCTCAAACTTTAGCTATTCCTGATTCCTATTTAAGAGCTCTTAACATCACAGAGTAATTTTAAATCTTGGTGATATAATTTAAAAACAATATAGTAATGTTAACAATTATATTACAAAAAACAGTGTTCAAAAATATTCTGAAATGTTAATGGCTTAATATGCTGTTTGTGAAAAATTAGTCTGGAAAATCTGTGAATAGAATTTAAAATCCAAAACGAAGTGCTTTTTCTTTATCTTCCACATCTTAAATTGAAATCATATACTCAGAAAATGAATATCAACTGAGATAAATATTCAACATCTGTATTCTTAATCTTTACCACTTCGGCTGCAAGTAAGCACAATCAAAATATGTAAAATGACTAAGGAAAAAGCATTTCTGCAAAGTTACACAAAATGTAGATACACAGATGGAGAAAAGTATGTATGTAAAGAAATCCATGACATAAATATATGATTTGCAGACTTCCTTTATTACACTGCAATTCCTTACAGGAAGCTTAATATATGTATATAATAAATGTCTAATAACTGTCAAATGCATTTTTAATGCCTTCTGCCATACTGAGGGAAGAAAACACTTCCACAGACAAACCATCACAGAACTGAATACATGCTTTTTGTCAATATATTCATACCATTACATGCTGTGCCTTCACATTTATGCACAGGCAACTGTCAAAGTACTGCAACATGTAACTGCAAGACTTCTAAACAATCTGATATATTCTAATAACCCTGTTTTCACAAAAAAAAAAAAAAATAAAGCCTTGCAAAATTTTAGAGGAAACATAACATGCTTTTTCCCCTCTGCTGGAGAAGAGTAACCTGCATTTCTGTATTTCACTGTGCATATAATATTTTGACATATACAATCTATGTATCTGCATTCTTATTTTATTACATTCTCCTTTCCTTTGTCTTTCTCAACATAATTTTTTGTTTCTTCTCATTTTATTACTTTCACAAGAGATAGTTTTCAATTTGTGACATTCTACCATAGAATGACAAATTCGGACTAGAAATCCAGCCTAAAATCCTATCTCTACAGAGAATTGATAATTTTTACTGAGAAAAATCCTAATCGGATTAGAAACTTTTTCCTAAGTTTTTGTAGAGAGTTGTGTGTTTCTTTGGCACACAGTGGCAACCCCTGATTTTTATGCATCTCAGTTTCATGAATCCAGCATCTTCTTGCATAACTATGCCTTGCATGTAAAAAATTCTATGGTTAAAAAAAATCAGTAACATCTTTAAAAGGGGAAATTAAACATATTTCAACTGTCAATTTGTAGCAAATAAGGTTTTAAAGCTGATGGTGAATACTTGATAAAGACTGTCTATTTCTCATTTCAGTAAGTCTTATGTAAGTAACATGTCATAATTGCCTGCTGCTGTAAATTATCTGTGCATTCCAACAGTTAAGTGAAGAGAGCTGTACAAATGAATGGCAGTCAGACTTTTTTTGTTAGAAAATGTCAAATTACTTCTCTTACCTGGTCATGCATTAGTGTTGCAAGATGGGTTGTTTTTCCTCCAGGTGCAGCACACATATCCAAAATTTTCTCTCCTGGCTGAGGGTTTAAAATATGGCTCACAACCACAGAAGGTAAATTCTATCATAAAAACAAATATCTGAGAATTCAAACTTTATACCCTGCATCAACTCCTTTATTAAGGAATGGAAAACACATTAAAAAACATAAATCATTCAGCAGTGAACAAAGCTATGATATTGCTGTTAGTTAGTTCTTTAACAGAAAATGAACAATTTGTATTATATAGAATGGACAGTTTACATCAGAAGTCTCCAGTGGCTCGTTTTGTCTATCTATGACTGAGGTTTAAGAGCTCACGACTGAGGAGACTATAGTGCTAAAAGTTCAAATAAAATAAGCTGATACTGGCACAGAGCAGAGCAGCTCTGTTTATTACAAATGTTTTATATTAACCTGTTTATTGGAGCATTTACTGTATTAACATATTGGTGCAGCCAAAGAACAGCAAGATCAAAATGCAGAAGTCTAAGCTTGATGGATTGAAGTAGCAAGAAGCTAAGCTGTGCTATTAATTGTATAAACAGGACAGCTGCACTGAAGAGTAATAATGTCCAATAAATGTGCAGAGAACTGCACCTTGGACAATATGGAAATACTCCCTTCTTAATTCAACACAAAGGTATAAAAACCTTTCAAAGTTGTCTTTAATACTTAAATAACAGCTTCAAGTGAACCTAATAATTGGAGATTTTCCTGATTATCTACAGAACGGTGTACCTTGAAAGGGGCTCATATTCCAGAGGTCATAGGCAGATTCCAAACACTAATAGTTCTATGCAGAGTATCTGTGCAAGATACAAGAATTTCTATGTTTTTAAGTGAATATCACTTATGTTGCTTTGAAAACCCTTATATCTCAGACACAGTATGATTAAACCATCTACATGTAAACACTGACTTCATTTTAAATGCTTTTTGTTCCTCACACCCAAAGACTGAATTAGGTGCTACAGTGCACAAGGAATGTAGAAACCATGAATGTGTGCTAAGAGAATATTCATTATTCTGTAGATAGTACAGACCTTTGGTTTTGGAACAAACATACCTGTAAAAACAAATGACTAGGGAGCACACTGTCAAATGAAGGACTAAGGTAGACTGGCTCTATCATTCTTATACCCAGCCCCCTGAAAAACATGAAAAAAAATTCAAATACTCAGTTTCATACATTTTAACAGTAGTCAATTAAAATCATTAGGCTTACAAATAGCAACTTGAGACAACAATCTTACAAGAATGAAAGACCAACCAAGAAAAATATTTCTATGATTTTGTAATATGATATTCTTCAAAGTGACATCATTGAGTAAATCATGGTAAAAAATGCATTACAGTATAAATTGGAACCATTTGTAAAACTGCATAAAGCAAATTTCTGGTTCTGTACACAGGATAAACCAAGATGTAATCCAAACCTTGATACTGTACAGAAATGCATAAAACCAGACCTAAATACCTTAACTTCAATCCATAACTGCTTTTGGCTTTTTTTTTTTTTTTTGTATGCTTTTGGTGCTTTTTTCTTTTTTTGTGTGTATGGGGTTGCTTTTTTTGTTTTGTTTTGTGTATGCACTAGGGCACTGGCATGTGATTTCCTACTTAGATTTTTCTCCATTTCCTGAATTCCTGAGATTTAATTTTTTAAAATTACTGTAGAAATCTTATATGAAAAGCACTGCAGGAACATCGATTTGCCTGCAAAGCTACGGTTTAAAATTAGAAGTCACCTAAAGGTTTTAAGTATGGATGAAATTCTGATGCAGATTTAATAGTTCAACCACTGTACCAAGAAATGGATAAGAATAAAGATAAAACCATGAAAAAGCAACACTGAGTCTGGAAACAAAGAATTACTGAAGAGAATTATTTTGCCTATATACTGGACAGTCCAACA
>WEIU01009283.1:190664-241943 GCA_013389925.1 Aegithalos caudatus | reverse complement strand
GGAGCCCGCAGGGCTGCGGGGGCCGCGGGTGGCCGTGGGGGCTCGAGGCCGGCTCCGCTTGCCGGGCTTCCCCCGAAGGCCCGCCCAAGCCAAAAGTTGGGCTTTGCTTTGTGCGGCGCCGTGATCTCTGGTGCCGCGGCGCCTCATGCTCGAGGTCGCTTTGTTTGAGTTCCAGAGGTGGTCCCTCCTCTCCCGTCCTCCCTGGCCGCGTTAAACGCGTCGTCCGCCCCGGGAGCGCTTCAGGCGGTGCGCGCCCGGCAGCCGCGGCGGCCAGGACTGCTGAAGCTTTGATGGACGATGACGGTTCTTCTTGGCTTCCCCGATCCTCCTTTTAAAGTCGGGATCTGTTATTAAAATCATGTTATTTTAGTCTTTACTTAAAAGGAAAATAAGAACGCCAAACATGTAGGGGTCTTCGAGGCAGAGTTGTTAGTTAAATAGTTAGTGACCCAAGAAAATCAGTTCTGCAGCCAAAAATTAAAAGGTCGTAAAGGGGATAGTATCGCTTTCCATGCTCTCCTGCCCAGTTCATCCAGCCCTGTAATCATGGCTCATGTTCTAATCCAGAGTTCAGAATTTGCTGCTGCCACCACCTTTACCTCAGATGGTTATCCTAAAAGTAGAAAATTATGGTTTATCTGTTAATTTGCTTTTTTTTTTTTTTTAATTATTTTTCTTTACTTGGTCAGCTTTGGTTAGAAAATTAAATAGTTAACAGTAACATCATTTTGCCTGCTCCAAGCTCAGGGCCTCAAAAACAGTATAAACAATAAATTCAGTAATTGTTCTCTCATCAAGTTTCCAAATGTATACCTCATTTCCACTTTAAAGTTATTGAAAATGCACATAAGCCTTTTTTGTGCAGTGCTGTGTTGCAAGTTTTTGGAGGCAGATACACCTGGTGTACTTCCATAGTTTTGTCCCTGTGATTGCACATAACCCATTCTAATTTTGTAGATACCAGAGCAAAGCCTCAGTGTATGTGCACATTGAAATCTGTGTATCAAACTGTCATTCATGGGATGGAACTGAGATCCAATCCCAGATCACTTAGTTTTCTTATGCATACACCATCTTACCACATCATTCCTGAGGTCTTCTAACATAGTCTCCTGAATTTGTTGCTAATTTCTTATTTTCCTGAACTATCAAACCTGTTTGGCAAAATTCAATGTTTCCCCTGTCCTCCAGAAAAATATTAAGTACCTTTTTTTTTTTTTAATTTTCATCAAGTAGTGCAATCTGCAACTCCTTTTCTTCCATAAAGTATTCAAAAGACTCCAGAGTGATCTGTAAGCAAGGAACTGACCAGGAGATAACTGGTGGCATTTAATATTTGCCTCTATAGTAGCTTATGATGTCAGTATTTATCTTCAGGAAAACATATTGTCTTGGTTATTGTATATTATTTCCTGGAAGAAAAGTTATTCTTCATTGTGAATGACCCTGGCTGGATGCCAGATGCCCACCAAAGCAGCTCTGTGACTCCCATCCTCAGCTGGACAAGGAGAAAACACAGCAAAAGGCTTCTGGATTGAGATAAAGTAGGGAGAGATCACTCACCAGTTCCCATCACGGGCAAAACACCCTCAATTTGTGAAATTAGTATCATTAATTACCAATCAAATCAGAACAGGTTAACGGGAAGTAAACCCAAATCTTCTCAACACCTGCCTCCCACTCCCCCGTTTTTTTTCCCCAAGATTCACCTTAGTTTTTGGTTCTCTGCCACCTCCCTGCAGGAGGGCTGTGGTCAGTTCATCCACGTTGTCTCTGCTACTCTTTCATCCTTACGGGGGAGACTGCATCCCCTGTTGCAGTGTGGGATCTCTCCCATAGGAGGCAGTCCTCCATGGGCTTCTCCAATGTGTGTTCTTCCTAAAGTCTACAATACTTCACTAACTGTTCCAGTATGAGTCCATTTCATGAGGCTCAGTCCTTCAGGGATGGGCCATTCCAGCATGGATCCCCCATGACGTCACAAACCTGTTTCAGAGTGGACTCCTCTCCACAGGTGCAGAGGTTCTTGGCAGGAGCCTGCTCCAACATGAGTGTGCAGTGGGGTCACAGCTGCCTTTGGGATCTGCCTGTTCTGGCACAGGATCCTCCATGGGCTGCAGGTGGATCTCTGGCACCTCCTGCCCCTCCTGCACCAACCTTGGAGTCAGCAGAGTTATTTCTCTCACACATTCTCAGTCTTCTTTTCTCTGTCCATAATTACAATAACCTGTGCAATAACCTTTTCCCATCTTAAGTATGTTATCCCAGGGGCATTACTTCTGTTGCTGATGGTCTTGGCTGGCATTGGCTGCATAAACATAGGAAAAGTTTCTAGGAGTTTCTCACAGAAAACACTGTCAAAATCTCACATTGCAAACCTAAAACATTCATATATTTAAATGGTTAATGAAAAAATAGTCTCACAGTTAAATATGTGAGTCAATACCATGAAATATTTACTGTTTGGCATTTATCCCAATAAGAGACTTTTAGGGTGTGTCCTGATCTTGGTTTATTGCTGGATTTGTCTTTTGTTAAGTTTTTGCTTTGTTTTGGTACTTTTTTACCTCCTCTTCTTGTGTAACCACAGAAAACAAAGTGAGTTTCTTTTCATGGCCAAAATTGAAATTTCATTCTAGAAAATTGGCTTCAAACATAAATTTTTGACCTAATGGGAAATTATTCTCCAACTACACTACTATTTTCTGTAAGTAGCATCATTACTAATGATAAAGGATAGTAATTTCTGAGTTGATTTTGGTTGCTCTTCTGGTTATATCAAACCTTGGTAATTCTTTGGAGACTGCACAGGCTGTCCTGTGAAGCTGCTTGTTGAGCAGAATAACACAGTAACTTACACACTGATTTTGGCTATTCAGGGAGAGTATTCCAAAGATGCAAATAGGGTCCCCTGTAAGGATCCATGGTATCAGTTCTCACGGTTGGTTCGAGTTGTGTGATCGTCTACAGCACCTGAGACTGGCAAAAGGAAAGGTGAAACTAAGCAAAGATTTGAAAGTTCCGTCTGTATTCCATCAAGTAGAGCATGGGGGATGAGGTGTACCTAAGTCTTTCAACTCTCAATATCTACTGTCTCATAATTAAGTAGTAATTGAATGAGATGAACTGAAGTAGAGATACTTTTACTCATAAAACAAACAGTTGGCTTTAAAATAGACTTCTTTCATTTTTCTAGGTGACTTTATAATAGCTTCCTGATAAGTTTTCCTCTTTTTTTTTTTTTTTTTGAAATTGACAAAAAAACCCAAAACACAAGTATTGTTTTCATTTAAAATATCATGGTCTGGAGCCATTTAAAGTCTAGTTACTAAATGACATAAGTTCAGGTGAATTTATTTTTATTAGTAACTTACTTTCAGAAGTTTAAAAATTCAGACTTCAAAAATGAGCTGCTGAAGCTATGATTCAGTGGTGAAGTGGCACATTCTTCTAAGCAGCGTGTGGTAGTGTGGATAGATGGTGGAGCCATTAAGTCAGTGCCTGTGTTAACACGTCTGAGTAAAACTTGCTTGACTTATCATTCCATCAGTGTTACCAAGATAGCTCTTAATTAAACTGTGGGTTAAAAATAGAAGTGAATGTCAGCAACCCTGATAAATGGCAGTNNTTTTTTTTTTTTTAATGTGGTGGATAGTTTTTTGAGAAGCTGAGAAATCTGGGGTTTACTTATTTTTGGAATGGTAATTATTCAGGGTCTTACAGGTTGCTCTGAATAATTGCTACAGTTATTACTTAGTAAGTAGTTCCCAGTCAGATTAAGATAGACTATTATCTGAAAAACCAAATGGCTTTTGGTTCTGCTGACTACTAAAAGTTATTGACAGTTTCTCTACTTTTTTGTAATCAAGTCTGGGAATACAAAATGTTTTTAGCACTTCTTTTGTACTTAAGAGAAGACTAAGTTAGCTCTTAGTGTGCATAGTGAGTCTGTATTGAAACCTCTTTGACCTCCAGAATTATGCTATTCCTCCTGCTTTCTTTCTAGCAAACTTCTATTCTGTATTCTGTCTTCAACTCTGAGGCCTCCAAGCTTGCTCTTTGGAACCAGATGAGCATTTTGTTTCACAGCCTGAAAGCTCTAGGTACCCATTCAGTAGTCATTTCTTCCAAATACGTTAGAAGTCTCATTATTAAAGTATTTAGATTATTTTTTAAAAATTTTTTTAGCTTTTCCAAAATAGAGGAAAAGGCATATTAGGAGAATTGGATCTTCAGTTCTGGGCCCTTTTACCACAGAGAAATATAGATGAGTAAGGGAAGAAAAGAGCATATTATGTCTTTCTTCTAACATCTGAAAGAAGACAATCTTCACTGTCCTGTGTGTTTAATACTAAAGTACCAGAGATTTTTTTAAAACCATATTACATCTCATTTTTTTAAACAGTGTGCTAGAAATGGTTGATGAAACCAAGAAGTCTTTGGATTCTTTGAAGGAGTAGTCTAATACTGTCTTTTCTTTTTTCCCCTGCATATGCCTACTTCTACTTTCCCCGTCTTCCCTCCCTCCTCCTACGTGATTAATAAAGACTTCTCTTCTGCTCTCTCAACTTTGTTATGGATTTTCTCCTTCTTTTGCCAAGAACATGGTGGACTGGGAAGATATTCAGGAATACAACCTAAACTGAGTTTGAATACCAGCCAGTGAAAGGGAGAAACTTGGGTTAGTCTGTAAGTACAGAACACAAATAAATCACTGCCTATGATTTACCCAGTAATTGTCCTTACTTCTAAATGTGGCATCTATCTTCTCCTAGTTGCTCTTGTAAACAAGTAGCTGTCGTGCTAAAATTCTGTTCTGTCTTAGTTTGGTAGTTTGCAAGCTCACATGTGTTTCCTTTAATGCACATCTATGTGTAAATTTTCTGTACTTTCATCAAACTAGACAGAAATTCAACTTTTGAATATGTTTGTAAGTTAAGAGTTTCTATTACTATAATTCTAGAATCTGCTACTTGTATGAAATACCCGTGATTTAATCTTAGTATTTTCATGCCAAGATCACTATTAATTATTGTTTATTGTTTGTGCTTATTCAATCACTGTATAAAACACCATTTGACTATGAAGTAACACAGATAAGCTGTGCATTTTTTCCCAGTTAGTGTTGGACCATTCACACTTCAGTGGCTTTCAAAAGCAACCATCTCAATGGAGGTTTTTTCTTCATTACTTACAGTAGTGTGATGTTGTATCATCCAACACTCCAGTCATTCATGCCTAAGATGATGTGCTCTGATAAGATGAGAGAGCAGTGTAATGCCTGGCTGGAATTTTTTTTCTTTCTTGAAAATAGCTTAAACAGAATGCTGTAAAAGTAGAATCATCTTCCTGGCAATGATTGGCAACATGTCTGGTTTGAAAACAACAGGAGGGTATTTCTGGTTTTGAACTTTGAAAGCTCTTTAAATTTAACTAAATTAGAAGAAGAGATGGACAATCAAGCTACTAGGCATGATTTATTAGCATTGAAAGTAGAGAGGATTTCATACCATTTATGTATTGGGAAAGGTTATTAATTACTTATGCTGCTGTTAGTGGGGCTAAAAGTATTCCTGCATTTACAGACAGGAAGTGTTCTTTTCTTAGAATGTGTTGACAGGATGCAGTAGTAGGGGAACTGGCACAAAGAAATACATTTTACCATCTGTTATGGCCCTATTGCATAGCAAAACTTAGAAAAGTTCCAAAGAAGAAAATATTTTATTACAATAATACTCAGTATAAAAAGACGTAAGTTACTGTATATAAATAGATTTTTAACCAAAACACATCAATTTTTCCTTAAACCACCCACTTTTTGCGGAAAAAACATCAATTTGATACTTATGATAGATCTTCTAATCTAGTAACTTATTTGGTCCTGTAGATCAAATATGGTATTTTGTAGGAAATCTTTAAACTGTGAACCATACTTTGCTTTGAAATAAGTGCCCTAGAACTGTAAATATTATTTCTTTAAAAGTGAGCTTGTTCACAGAGTTTATGTATCCATTTGCAAATTCTTCACTCTGAAGTGGTTTGCTTTTTTAGTCAGTAATTGGATCAGTATGTTGTAACTTCACACATGTAGCAAAAAAGAGCCACCATTCTAAGTGGCTGTGCTACTGGATTTGAAATTCTAAGAGTGATGATTTACACAGAAGCATATAAATTCTGGAGGACTTTTTTTACTGGTTTTGGTTGGTTGGTTGGTTGATTTCTGTTTTGTCTCCCCTGTGCCTGGGAAAAAGCAGTATTGCAGCAATTGCAGGATCACTGTTTTGTGATACTTTATGCCAGACTTCACAGCAGGTATGGGCACGTGATCTTTCCTTTCTGCTCAGCGCTGCTGAGGCTAACCTGGAGCACCGTGTCCAGTCCTGGGCTCCTCAGTACAAGGGAGTCATGGACATACTGGGGAGAGCCCTGTGATGGGCTGCAAGGGTGATGAGGGACTGGAGCATCTCACAGACGAGAAAAAGGAGGTGCAGAGGGCAGAGCCAGACTTGTCTTAGTGGTGCCCAGTGACAGGACTGGGCAGTGGGCACAAAATCAAACACAGAAGTTCCCTCTGAACATCAGGAAACACTTTTTCATTGTGAGGGTGATTGAGCAGTGACCCAGGCTGTGAAGTTTCTATCTTGGATGTATTAGAAAATCCATATGGACATGGTGCTAGGGACTGGCTCTGTGGGCCTGGTTGAGCCAAGAGGTTCGACCAGATGACCTCCAGAAGTGTGTTCCAGCCTTAGCCATTCTGTCATACTGTGACTTTTCAGTTCAGAAAGTGCAAAGTTAGAGTCTGTGGCCTATTCAAAATACAGTTTTCTCTTAAGTTTTACTGTGTGAATAATGATGGTACCTTAACAAATGGTTATTACTGATCCTTGAATGTTAGGGTAATATCTTTTGCAGTCTATATATTTGTTGGTGTTCTTAGCATGATAAACTGCTATGGATTATATTTTTTTCATGGTACTATTTTTTTCTAAAACTTGATGTTGTAGGTGGAGTAATCATTAGTAACCACACCTTTATTAGATTTCCAGTGCTGGCTTTTCCTGAGACTGGAGTCCCAAGAGATGGTGAGGGTTTGAGCGTTTGTTTGGCTTTTTTTCTTTCCTGAAGTTACCACTAATCTGTGTAAGGTATTGAAATAAAAGAAACAAGCAGTTGCTTTCTTCAGTAAGGGAGAGTGATTAACCAGAATTATAATTACTGCTGTTTCCACTAATTTTTTGCCTTTTTTTTTTTGTGTGTATATGCAGAGCACAAAGTAATCATAGTGGGACTTGATAATGCTGGAAAGACTACTATTCTTTACCAGTTGTAAGTATATGAACTAATTGTTTTTCTGTTTGCATTTTATTATTTGTCACTGTTTAATCTTTGAAAATGCAGCTTTGTAATCTGGTGGAGTCTCTAGGGTTCTAGATCACACTAATGTACATTAATGGTATTAGTTGTTCTAAACAGAGTAAATATTTTAAGAATAAGTGAACGCACTGCTGTGCTTTAAAACTGAACTGTAAACTGAACAGCAAATTTGTACATCCAAGCACAAAGTGAACTGCAATTTTTTTCCTATGAAAGTCTGTCTGAATTTGTATTCCTAGAAATAATGCTGTTGCCAGTAATTGCAGAAAAGAATACGATTTTAAAATTAATGAAAATTCTAGCCACTCTGCAAAAATCCAGTAATGTTTCCAAATGTTTCTCCATTCTAGTGTCTCTCCATCTAAAATTTTTGATGGAGAATTCCTAAAAATACTATTTTAGCTTGCCCAGGTCCTATCTTACTCATTTTCAATAGCATAATTGCACCCAAATCTTGGCAGCATTACAAGAATATCCATAATAAATTCAAGAGTGTTGTCAGGACCATAATTACTATGGTAATTGTGGAAAAGAAGGAGTGCCTAGATAAATTAATATCCTTATATTTGGATATCAAAGCAGCAGAGTATGCTTTCCAAAAAGACTTTCTAATCATAAACATTTTGAGCAAGCTTGAAGGTAGAACTGAGAAATTTTCAGCTACGTAATCAAACAATCCTTTGGGATTTAATATCTAGTTACTAAGTAGAGTGCTTTGGTAAAATTATTTTCCAATTTATATTTTGCACAGTTTAGTGTTTTGTGTTTGGGATCTTTAGAATGGCAGCTCCTACTTTAAAACAAGTGCAATTTAAGTGTCTGTTAGAAAGACAGTCCTCCTAAAACACAGATGCTTATCCATTTGTTACGCCTTTTATGTGCTTATTTTTCATTGCTGATTTCTTCAAGTATGACTACAGTCACTGCTTTCTAAAGTTCAAACGTGTAGCTTTTTTAAAATATGACTTATTTTTTCAATTTTTTTGTCAGTGACAGATATTTACTTTTTGTACAAGAAATTGTTACAACTGACCTGTAACAAGCCTTGTGGATTTTGCTGACTGGTCCTTATGGTGTGATATTGTTTCCTTTAGCTTAATGAATGAAGTGGTTCATACTTCTCCAACCATAGGAAGCAATGTAGAAGAAATAGTGGTGAAAAACACTCATTTCTTAATGTGGGATATTGGAGGACAAGAATCATTACGATCATCGTGGAATACCTATTATTCAAACACGGAGGTATGAGAGGATACTTCAAAATCTGGAAATTAAATGTTTGTTTGAAATTGTATTTATTTATTAGGAATAGTTGCAGACTTTTGTAAAGATTGCGGCTGCATTGTTTTTACATTTCAATGAGGAAGAATAAATGGAAAAAGTGTGAGATGTCTCTGGTATGCAGCCATTTTTCTGGTAATATTTGAAGTATTTTTTCTGTATACTTTACAGTAATGTTATTTGTTCTATGCTATAAACTGTTAGGTTAGATTTTTTTCCTAGGCAATCAAATGATAATGAAATACATTTTAGATCATATTTTTAGTTGCTTTTTTAAGTAGATTAAAAAGAAAATTTTGAAATGTAATTTGCAAAATTTGTGATGATTTGCTGTAGTCAACTGGACTTCTGTACATCCAGTCTGAAATGGTCTTGAAATAAGGATAATTAATGACAAGGAATGAAACTTTTCCTAAGCCTAGGCAGCAATATTTAAAAAGCTCATGGCTTTTATCCAGAGGAGGAAGGAAAGTCTTGCTGTGCACTACTCATGAGGTACTGGCAGAGCTGCTGTTTCTGGAAAGGTTGGAGTAGAATTCAGCAACAGTTGACTTTTGGAGTTTGTTTTTTATGACAGTCTTTTTGAGACCAAGAGGTTATCAATACAAAAAGGCACATATAATCACTGAGGAGGCTTTTTGAGACATCTTCGTTGATGAAAAATATTCTAGACTTCATTTCTTACCTTTTGTACTAAAAGCAGAGGCCTCTTTTAGATATTACTCATTATATAAGTATTCTATCCTCCTGTAAAATCACCATTTTTATCTTCTCCTTTTTCTATATGTTTTCCTATACTCTTGAAGAGAGGTGAGATCAGTGATCCATCCTAAATCTGCTGTAAGCCTGATAATGACATCTCAACCTTCATCTCTAGTATTTTAGACTATTTTTTTATTTTATCTAGAAAAGTGCAGCTATATCTAAGAAACACATGAAGATAAAGAGATTTCTGCCAGCATTATCTGGTATAGAGCAGTAAGTTCTTGGCATTTATCCCTTGAGTATCTTCGATTTTGGAATTCGGAGAGATGTGTGTATTTTTTTTCTGATACTTTTGGGATGTCCTTCATATTCTATATAGCAAGTGTTTGAAATCTAGTGCCTTGTAATACTTCCCAGTGCCTTGGAAAGAAGAACTTTCCCTTTACTTAGAAGCTTTGTCTGCTGGAAACAGTTGAGGAAGAAAAGAGATCTGTTTACTATGCTAATCCTAGCCTCCCTCATATGAATAATTCCCTTACTGTTTCTCCTCATCTGCTAGGCATCTCAAAGTCACAGCAGCATTAAATTGACTTAGGTTTTCATACTTTGTGGTCATTTTCAATGGCTAATGAATCCCTTTAAGTTTATAAGGCAAAGTGATTGGGAGCATATGTTGGAGAATTATAGCAGTGATTTCTAATTATTCTTTTCTGCTACTGCCTCTCTTTTCTCTCTTTTGTCACTTCCTCTTTTCTAGTATCCCATGAAAGTGTATGTCTCATCTGTGGGAAGATTTGTGGTAGTGATCTCTTGAAATTGTGCTTTCTGTAATGTGTAGTTTGTATTTTTGGTGTTTTTCCCTAGTTCATCATTCTGGTTGTTGACAGCATTGATAGAGAGCGACTTTCTATTACAAAAGAAGAACTTTATAGAATGCTGGCTCATGAGGTATGGTGGGGAGTTGGGATAATAGTTCTGTTGAGAACAGTTAAATAACATTTCATGCTTCCTATGTTAACAAAAGCAATACTATCAGAAAAAAAAATTCTGAAGAATAAGTTTGCATGCATGTTGATCACATTTTAAAGCCATGTAAGTTATAAATAACCAGAAAAATTATTATGAAGCACCCTTCTAATAGGACTTGCTTGACTGTAATCAAATCAGTCTTTACTTTGCAAGTGTTGAACTTGTGAAATCTTATGCTTCATCTTAATGTAACCAAGTATTATTGTCCTTTACCACTGACTGTTTCAGTTGGCTAAAATTTCAAGAAACTTAAAATTTTTTTTTTGTTTTAGAGAAATGGAATTGCCTATTTTTTTGTTGTTTATTTTAATCCTGTTCCTTAAAATTAAGGAGCATGTGTCATGCTATGGGAAGATTAATTTCAGTTCATTTTGCTTCAGAATTATTTGGTTGTTTTTTTATTTTATGTTGCCCTGGGATCTGTTCAGCATTGAGTCAACCCACTTGAATATCCTAAATTAATTTGTACATTGGCTTAGGTATAGTATGTTAAAATATTCTGTGGTCAGTCTGAAGCTGAATTACTAAATATTCTCTTTAATTTTTGAAGGAAAAGAATTTAGTACAGTGCAAGTAGTCCTGTTGAGTTTCTCTGAGAGACTTGTGTTTCACATAAGTGAGTTTTTGTTTTACAGTTTAATATTAATTGTAGTTTGAATCTAATAGTAAGGAATAAATTCACTACCAAAAAAGGTGGAAAAATTATTTCTTAGGGTGAAGTTTTCCCATGTAGTTTTTTTAGTTTCCAGTCTCAAACTCTTAGGAGATTGTGATCTACAGTCTCTTGAAAACAGTCAATAGACTGGACTACTTGTAGGGGTGAATTTTCAGCTGTAGGTAACAAAGCTTTGTTGTTTTCGGTTTTTTTTCTCTTTGTAGAAAAATAGTCTCAAAATTTAATATACATTGAAATGTCTTGAATGTTTTTAGTTGCATCTGTCAGCTTCCTGAGTACTACATTTGTTTACCCTTTTGCACTTTTAAAGCCACACCTTCTAGTTCTTGTCTCATTGCTGTTTGGAATGCTAAATTCCATATTGAAACAATTTTAATTAGTTGTTAAACTGATGCAGCATTATTAGAGTTCCCTTTTTGGAACACTAGGGTTCAACTTACAGGGATTCAGAAAACTTTCTTTAATTATTGCTGCTTTAATCAATACAGAACTTCTTTAATAAAGTTGAAAGCAACTTCAAGGGACTGATTTCTAGCAAGCTTTTCCATTTGAATAGTATTTATTGTAGGACTTGGAGTGTTTAACTGGAAATAATTCCACTGGCTGAATAGTTTGGAGCATTATAAAATGTATTTTAACAAGACTTTCATTAGTTATGTATGAACATGTGGTCAACACCAAAAGGATACTCATATAATACATTATAATTTGATTCTCTGTGGTGGTGAACACTTCTGAACAAATCAGTTTTTTCAGTCTTCTGTAACGAATATTTAGTGTGGTAAGAGGTTAAAACTCCATGCTCCAGTGTGATTGTAGATTAGCTTGGATACAGTTCTTTGAACAAATGAAGTTAGCACAATAGCCTTTTAGTTCTGTATAATAACTGTTAGGAGTACTCTAAATCATTTCTAGGATTTACGGAAGGCTGCGGTTCTCATCTTTGCCAATAAGCAGGACATGAAAGGCTGCATGACGGCTGCCGAGATATCCGCATACCTCACCCTCAGCTCCATCAAGGATCACCCATGGCACATTCAGTCCTGCTGTGCTCTGACAGGAGAAGGGTGAGTGCTTACTGCTTACTATGGCAATTCCTGGTAAACAATACTGATTTAGAAGCCTGCTGACACCAAAGTGGATTTTCTGAAAGTTCGTATTTTCTGAATTTTGCAGTCAGAGGGACATTTTGAATTTCTCATTTTCGTAATTGAACGTTGAGGGTTTTTTCATAGCTCAAACTCCAAATTCATGTGATGAAAGTGTTCCATTTGTTATTAAACACCTCAACCAAACACCACCTCTCCACCTAAGTATGTAGATGTTGACATAGCTGTCTGCTCTTTCTGTGCTACTCTCTTACTCTTGTCTAGTTCTGTATTTGTCTTTCTGTATTTAAAGAAATAAGCTACTGTTATCTGCCTTTATATTCTAAACTACAGGAGGCTTCTAAGCTGGGGAGTTGAGGTGTTGCGGGGTTTTTTTGGTTGGTTGGATTTTTGATTGGCATGGAAACGTAGTTTTGATGAAAAGCTATATAGATATGTCATATAACAAAACTTTTTCCAGTATTAAACTTTTTGTTTATATCTGGCTAGTGTAGCTAATTTTGAAATTTGCATACCTTATGCTAACAATTACTAAAATGGAATACTGGCCTAGCCTTAGATCTTTAGTCTATAAATATAAAAAAAACATTTTTGGATACCTTATAACAAGTTGGATAATATCCTGCTTGTATGGGGTGAACTCTGCTAATTTTTCTTCTTGATTTTTAAAGCAGTCTTGTGTGATAGTTAGGGGTTTTTTTCAGCCGTGTTATACAGCCTTTACAATAACGTGGTCTTATGACATCCGAAATAGTGAATCTAACTGAGTATTTGGGAAGAGAGAGCATCTATCTCACATTCTAGCATGAGGTATTGTCTGTCATGGAGATGTCTTGTAGAGTGAGAGGTGGCATTCACTTCCTTAGGGTGGAATGTATTAGTAAGAACAGAGTGGGGGTTTTTTTTGGGGTGGTTGTATTGCTTTGTTCTAAGAGTTAACTCCACTTTGCTTCTACCAGTTTTGCTAAAGTCACTTTTGAATACACAGTTTATGTGCTAAGATCTTCAACCAAGTTGGCATTTGAAGAAAAGTAATAATTAATAAATGCGAGGTTTAGTTTAGAAACAGTGGCCGTCCTAAGCTGCTTCTTTCGTATTGTAAAACAAAAAGCAATGAATTTTTAGAATACCTTAAACTATGACAATAGTGAGATCAACTTAGAAAAAGCTTTCCCAGAGTTAGATTGCTGAGCTGAGTCTTCCTTGAGAAGATCTGACAAGAATCTGGGGGGATCAACCTGGTGTGAGTGAAGCTAACATTCTTGGATAGCTCAACCCAGATTTACTGTACAAAGGAAAAGATCAAAGGAGTATAAACTAGGTAACTAGATCCCTAGAAAATCAAAGGAAAGTCTGTTTTCTAAAATGGAATGGAGCTTTTAAATGGAGATGGAAATTGAGTTAGGAAGCAGGTTAGATCCCATGCAGTCTTAGTATTCAATATAAACACACTTTTAATTTTGTAAAGTAATTTTAGAATTCTTGATGAAGCTTGAAGTCTTCTTATGAAACAATTCAGTCTGGATAACCTGCCCTTTATCTTTTAGTATTAGTATGTAAAGGTCTAGCTTTCTGTAGGAAAAGAAAAACTTGTTTGTTTTTGTGTATTTGTGAGTAAGCATTTAAGGATAGTGTCTTTTAGATTTACAAGGAAAAACAGAATTGAAGTACTGCCAAGGTTCAGTAAAATAGACTGCATGACCATTTTCATGTGGCTAAAGCCTAAGTAGACTTTAAAACACTGTTTACTCTGTTCAGCTTTCAATCCCATTTCCAGTTGATTTAATTTATTTTAAGTAGCTGTTTTTACACATAGAAACAAGTAGAAAATACCTTCAAGATGCTGGAATAGGACTCGTACCAATTACAAAATCTCTTATCTTTCAGATTGTGCCAAGGCTTGGAGTGGATGACCTCCCGTATTGGAGTGAGATAGCTTTTTTTTTCATTTTTCATTTTTTTCTTTTTTTTATTCCTCCAAAAGAAGAGACTTCTATTTATCCTGTGAACATGTACATTTTTCTGTACTTCTGGCTGCTGAGGCAGTGACCAATGTTTAATTTATATCAGCCAACCTCTAAGCTGTGCTTGAATCAAGCACAGTTGAACTGAAACACTAAAGTATTTTCTTAACATTTTTAATACACTAATCTTCAACTGGATGAACATATGTGAATCTCTTTTTAAGCATTGAAATTCCTCTGAATATGAATTCTAACTTTTTCAATGATGGCTTTTTAAAATCTGTTCTGTCATTGTCAATATTTCATATTTCTTCTTTCTAAATAGTTGTATAACTTACTAACATAAATGAACACATTTTATTTAATAATTAAAAGTAGTGTTTAGGTTAACTTTACTCTGCCATAGCTTTAACCTCAATGGATAACCATATCTCCAGCTGGACTTCCCGGAACATTAGTAGAGGTCTAGTCAGCACAAGAATTAATAGTTATGAATGCAAATTTTTAAATGCTTAATGAACTAGTTATAGTTAATACTGTGATGGCTTTTAATCTGATATACAATGGAACTTCTGCCTTAAAAGAAATCTGTTTCAGTCTCAGTTTCTCTGGTATGTAGTTCTAGGACTTTCTTATATTCTTCTACTTGGAGATACATCTCTGTATAGTGCATAAAAATATTATTACTAAGAGCAGGTTTAGTAATTTAGAACTGGAATACCTTTTCAAAGATAAATGGGTAATTAAATTTGGAGTCACAGCAGCCAGTGTTACGTGTAGACTTGCTGTATTCTGTTAAAATTTAAAGTTCTGTATACATGAGCCTTCCTCACCTTTTAGTGAGAGTGCTGTTTTCTAAATAAGTACAAAATCAAAAGGGAAGCCAGATTTATAAACAAAACAAAACCATGGTGCTGTATCTGTAGACTTCAGAGTGAAGCTAATCTTGACATTTATTTACCTACTATCATCTATGTTTTCAGATGCTGTTACAGAGCAATTATTTTGCCTTCATTTTTGTTTTCGGTCTCATTTGCACAAGCAGAGAATATTTGACAGTGTTTGAGTTAGGTTCCTTCACCTGAAATTTGAAAAACGGGTGGTGAAAGAGTGGATCCAGTAACTGTTAATTCAATTTGAAGATAATTAAGTTAAATCTAAAGATAATATAAACATAATATTAAGATATGGAGTTAATTGAGAACATTTGGCGTCAAATGTTTGGCATAAACCTAGCCACCAATCACCCCAAAAAACCCACATGAGGATTAAAAGAACCCAACAAATCAAACCCAATGGTGGACACCCAATTCCTTGCAAAGTCCCAGCAGCAGTCAGGTACCCAGCCTTTCTAAATGCTTGGCAGGTTTTCCAGAAGCACTGTTCTGCACTTCTGCATGCCTAAAAACCACATGGAGTTTGGTTACCAGAACTGTTTTGCAAACTGACTGTAGGCCTTTGATGACAAAATCTTTTTGTTAAATCTTGTTTTGAAAATTTAAGCACACCGAGTTTTCCTTAATAAAATTTTAAAGCTTTGTAAATTTCAATTTGCTTCCATTTTATTTAAATAAAAATTAATGAAATTTTTAAAGTATCAGCAAATATGTTGTCATAAGTGTTGGAAAGACTTTGGAAACAGTGATTGGCTGAATGAGGTTGTGTATTATTGCCAATTAGCAAGTCACATTTAGGACTACATTGAGTGCTAAGTCAAAACATTCAGAAAATAATTAAAACCAGCAAAAAGTAGTGCATAAAGAAAAAAGATTAATGCAAGACAAGGTTAAAATATGATATTAAAGCTGCTTTCTGTGATCTTCAGCTGTTTTAATGTGTGAAAGTAACATTTGTTTTGCTCTTAGGGAAGCAAATTACAAAGGAAAAAAATAAAATTATAGTATGAATGATGTTTCTTGTTTGTGTCTTAAAAATAAACTTGAAAAGAAATCTATGTCATTCAAAATGTAGTCCTGAATACTTAAAAAGAGCACTAGCTGGATATATAGACCCTTGAATGGTTTTCTTTTTTTTTTTAAGGTATGATTTTGTATATAATGCTTTCTACGTAAAACCATTTGTAAATGTATAGTTTGATTACTAAATCCAGTCTTACCTGAAGTAATACGTATAACTTTGATTAGGAGGAAATGGTCTGGTTGTAGACATTACAGTATCAGAATAATGGATGTTTTCTTTTAATTTCTTAGCACTTAGACTTTTGAATATCTTTAGAGAATGAAGCATTCCCGACAAATATGATTTTTATCACCTAACAATTTCATTTTCTGCAACAGTTTTCCATTGATAGTACTGCTTTGTTCACAGCTCTATTGCTGTGATTTTTTTTAACTATTATTACTCTGGGGGAGAAAACAGCTTGCTATGGAATTTTGGAAGGCCTATTTTTAATAAGTTCAGAGCCTGTCAGTGATATTTATGAAAAATGCAAAATATTTTTAAGGGTTGCCTTAGAATATTGTGTGTGTCTTTGCATTGCCAAATACTGTGTTATGTTTGCTAATTTGAATGTAGTAAATATCTTGCAGGTAGTTTTGCACTTTGAAAGTATTCTGTGTTAATTGTACTGTTCACAAAGAGCAATGTTAATCACTTTAAGTTCAAGAAATTATGGTGTCCTATGCTCATTTATATTGTACTGCTGTAAATGGGTTGGCACGTGGCTTTTTATTTGTTTATGTTTTTTTACTTTTTGTCTAGGTGACAAAGAGGTTCAGTATCCCCAAAGCAGGGATTCTTCCCAGCTCTTTAAACACACTGCATGCAGTAAGGTGAAGAGGACTTGGGCACAGCTGCTCAAAATATTTGTCATCAAAATAAAATTGAGTTGTTCTGTGAAGTTGGACGGGGTTTTTGTTTGTGAGTACTCTGTGGTGAAGAGGTATTGCAGCAGCGTAGCCTGTCACTTTCATTTCATCTCCAGTCTGTTCATCAGGGCAGAATGGGGGCCTAGATCATGTGCAGCTGTAGCCAGTTCACAGAACATCTTGGCTGGACACCTGCTTCCTTTCATCAGGGAGAAGCTCCAGCTTTGATCCTAAACAGACTGTCACATCATTTCAGCCATGGGAAGCGTGGGTCTGTCTTTGTTTTAGTGAAGGGTGTTTGTTTTAGTGGACTGTTCCACTTCATAGTAAGAACAAAACAAATTCAAACAAAAGGCTGGGAAAAAACTTGTATGGATCCTTGTGTGTGCATTTGACTATGCTTAGCATTTAGCGGAGTTTGCTCTTTCCTGCCTTGTAAAGGAGCCTGGAAGGCAACAGTGAGGAGCAGGATGAGAAACCTGGCCACGATGCCAAAACTTGCAGTAGAAACTGGCATCATAGAGCAACCTTCAACTCCTAAAATTACCTTGATGATCTTTGAACATTGAATGATTCTGTATTTTACTTTTTAGGGGGTAGTGCACTAGAAAAGCTGCATGCTGTCTGTCCACACAGTGTGTGTGCCCACTCTGCAGGAAGGGCAATGCAACTCTATGTTAGGTTTGTTTCTTGCTAGGTATTCTACTCCTCAGTTCAGTTGATTCTTGTTTTGCTGGGTAGGGATAAGCATTTCATACAGAAAATTTTTCTGGATGTAACTGAAGACGTTATTTCAGTTGCACACCAGTTTGTGTCCCCTAGATGGCAGGAAAAGATCAGTTTAACAGTGCCATCCATACCTGCTTTAGCTTGTGTTCCTCAGCATCTCTGTGAAAGACTTTTCAAATTCCTTGGTAAATGAAGAGGCTGTGTACCCCCAGCCGAACCATGGGAGTCATGCCTAGATACAATGGAGACAGCATAAAGGAGAGGAAGGTTGAATCACATCTTCAGTGGGAAGAAGGCTTACAGTGAGGTTTTTAAAAAGTTTAAACTGTTCTATAGCTTAAAGGCATTTTGTCTTAATTCTTTATGGTTAGAGTTATATTCCAAACCTTGTATTGTTGCTGCAACTGAAAATACAGAGAACAAAAAGAATTAATACAATTCCTGCCATATTTCATTTCAGTAATAACTTGCCTGTTGCCTGTGACATGCTTTATATTTTTTGAACTTTGGTTGCTGCCAGTTGCTCCTGTAATGCTCTGTTGGACTACTGATCCTCTGAAATTGCAAGGATCTGGAACATTTGAACTGTCACCTTGCAGTGTGTTTAGCTATGAGGATGATTTGTAATCTTTACTATATACTACTGCATGTGAAAGCTGTTGCAAGATTTAGATTATTTTTAGTGTAAGTAGTGCTCAAAATAGTAACAGTTCCAGTGGGCAGTACCACCAACAGGCTTTCATTGCCCATGTTGTTGTGCAGTTGATAAAATATATGTCATATTTGTGTATTTCTCTTTATGCAGTGTTTTAAAAGGTTACATTATAACTATGACTACTGAGTATTACCTAATAATTAGCACTTGATTTTTATGTCCACATTGAAAGTTACTGCTGGCCAATCTTCATTACAGGTGGAATTGACTTACATGGTCTCAAAGGGCTCATCCTCCATAGTGAACAAGAAAAGAAGTGGTCAAGAGTGTTGGGACATCTCAGGAGGGAGTGAAGTCTCTAAATCCATAATTTCATGTCTTTTAAAGCATATTCTGTATTGAAGAAATGAGCAGGAACTTCTTGAAACTCACTATCTGTTTCGGTAGCTCATCTTTTACAACTAGAAGCAAAAGTTAACCTGTATGTACAAGTTGAAAAAACTAGACATCTGGTGGGCCAGATGGGAGCAGTCATGACCTAGCTTAGCTGTGCTCTGAATCTGTAGGGTGAGATCCCATCTGTTCCCAAAGCCACTCAGACATACTGGCACAGCATTCAGGATCTGAGCACGCTTTCCAAGAAAGCTGACCTGGAGATCCTGACACCCTGATTGTGTGGGTGCACCTTCTGTGTGGGTTGTTCAGCCCACAGGAGGCATCTCCAAAGCCCTACGCAGAGGCTTCTGTGCTCTGCAGTGTACTGACAGTGAGGTGGATCTGCCTCCAGGGATGACTTCAGTCTCACTGCACTCCTTTCCTGGAATGACCATGATGTCACTGGAAGCTGAAATAAAATGTAGCAAGATAAACCTCAGTGAAAGTATTAATTGAAATTTTCAGATGTAAATTTTGTGTTCACTGACATTTTAGAATTAAATTAATTAAAAGGTGCTGTTGGTTGGGAAAATGTCTACTGAGGTTTTTTGAAAAAAATTCAGGAAGCCTGTTACAAAAAAGGGCTGCTAAGACTGATAGTGATTTAAAATTTTGGTAACTGTCACAGTCTTTCACAGTTTTAAGAAAAATATTACTCTTTTTTCAACAAAACTGGTTTCTGGTCCCTCATTTTTCAAGACTGCACTTTTAAAGAAGTGTTTTCAGAAAATCATTTGAGTGCTTTTCATTTTTCCATGCTTCTTCCATATTCCCTTTGAGGTTTTATTCTCTTCTGTAGACTAGTTCACTCATTTAGGCTTGAATCTTTGCTATTTTAATCTCATGTTGGAAAAAGGACTTTTTGGTCAACCTTGAAAGTTTGACAAGATACCTTCAACTACCACCAGTACTCCACTGTTGGGAAAAACCTTAAATACATTTTTTAAAAATAGCATTGCTAGATACTTGGTGTTGATTTCAGTTGAATACATCACAATTAGAATCTGAAGAAGGCCAATTGAAAGATTAGTGTTCAAACTTATGAGAAGATTTGATTTATTTTGAAAGATACAAATATATATATATGTATATATAAATTTTTCGTATGTAATGGAAATTGACACACAATACAAACTGTAGTCTGTCCAGTGAGTATTGAACAAGATTGTATTGGTCTTTCAAAGGCCTAAGCTCTCAGTTCTTAGCACTGCCTTTCCATCCAATAGTTGCTTTGGATTCAGCACCTTTCAAAGGTAAGTAAATACAACCTCTCTTCCCTTCACTCTTTTATCAGTAAGTTGCAAGGTGACAGCTACTTGATAGATTCCATTTTCAGTTTAGTAGGAAATGTAATATACTTTTGTTCTGGAGCAAAATTGGTAAGTAATTACTGTAGAATTAAATCCTATTGCTTCTGTGAAAATAAACAATACAGGAGGTGTCTGGGGACTTGCAGTAGGATGCATAATCCAACAGTACTCATTCTTCTTTATAGAACTATCTAATTAGGAGTTAATGAAAAAATATTGGACTGCTTGCAGTTTTGTACACTGGTTCTCTGCAAGTATAGAAAGTTTCTTTTGCTTCCTCCGAATCTTTCTATGTTTTTGCTTTTGTTTTTTAGCTGCAGTGAAAATGGGATCTTCCATTACAGGAATTGTTTATGTCTTGGTAATAAGCAATTAAGTTCAGTACCTTTTTAATTCAGTTTCTGGTTTGATTGTCTCTTCTGTGCAGTCAAGACTGTTTCTTCTAGACTAAGTATAGATTTACCTCTTGCCAAATTAAAAAGGGAAAAATGAAAAGGTTAAGGAAAGAGAAAGTAAAAAGGGTTAACTACATATAAGCTGAAATAAAGGACCCAGTCTTTTTTTCTGAAGTCAAACCATGTGAATCTGTTTGCCTTGTTCTGTGTTTCTTTTGTAGAAAAAAGAATTGGAGGGTTTTAATGGTGCTGAACAAATACTAGACAGAGGCACCATGTATGAGCCATGGGCTTTATATTCCAAATATTCTCTTCTAGTTCTATTGATGAAGTGTCAGCTGGGATTTCTCAGCACTGAACACAAACTCTTAAGATTCCTGGGCGGAAACCATATTGGTGATAGTGTTATAAACCACAGCACACTTCTGTGCCCTGTTTTTACTCTGCCTGGGTTTCTGATTTAAACCAAAGACTCTCCCCACCAATTATGAGGTATAAAGACAATTTTGTCCAGTACACTTAAAATGCAACAAGTGAAAGTTAGCTATTGATCATATAAATTTAATACACATAGCAATGAATTTAGGATTTTTGACAGAAAATACTTGCAAGATTCATAAATATTTGATTGCTTTGAAACAGAGATGTCAGTGGCTTTGTTTTTAAAGCCTGACAGTTGAATTTGATACAATTTTAATATTGCTAAAATTATGCTAAAAAGCTTTTGGAACTTCAAGCAAAATAGCTCTAACTTGGGCAGTAAATCTAGTTCATTTCAAAGGGACAGAGCAATAAAACCCCTGGAGCAGACATTACCTGTTGGTAATTGACTGCATCTATGAGTTAAATGTTCCAAGGAAGACTGCTTTTAGCTGACAAGGTCAATTATCCCTCTCTGTGTCCTCTTAGTATGGTACTGGCATTCCAAACACATCCAAAATTGTTAAATAAAACTTTTGAGAGCAAAATAATGTTTCTTTAAATAGAAGTCCTATGAACTATTTTTAAAAACTCAGATATTAAATTAATGCACAGAAATAGTACTTATCCAATGAATATATGTACTTCACTTTTAAGTGGTAGTTACCTGTCCATTGTCACTTGTGGTTGGGTGGAATCTGATAATGGGATTTTTGTGGTTTGTTTATAAAGCACTGACTGTAAAATGGCATTGTGTGATAAATGGAGTAGTTAAAAGGTTGTACCATCTTGGTATTTGAGCATCCCTGGGAGCCCTGTTTCATCATGGATGGAATCCTGATGAAGCAGACACAAGTTCTGTGGGCTGACACAGGCAGTGCTGAACCACAGCGGGAGTTGGTACAAGGTTGGTGCAGTGGTTCAGGTGCCAGTAACAAGGTTCTTCCTTGTGGTGTCAGATCTCCCAAGTTCAGCTGGCATGTCCCACACCATAGAACCCCACCTGCTCTCTGTGCCTGAGGAACATGAAGTAGGTGCTGTCTTGGGATGTTCCCTGAGGAGCAGCCTCAAACTTGTCACATAGCTGTTTGGGCTCCCCAGTGAGGAAACACAGATCATAATGAATCTTTTACACTACTTGAGGTATTTGTCCTCCCCTTTGATAATGCTGTATATAAATTGTACCTTTTCACTTGATTTAGTTTCCTGTTCATTTGTTTTTTTAAACTTTTATGGTTGGAAGCAAAATCTTTATTATAGCATTTGAATTTCATCTTTTTTCCTGCAACTTTTCTCTCAAAAGTAACAATTACCGTGTCCTGATTATACCAGATTGTTCATGTGTCCAATATGAAGTTAACCTTCTGCCTTCTTTAAAATTGATAGCCCATTCACTTTGTGGTGCTGTGTTGTTCATTCCTTGAAGTATGGTAATAATGCTGTTTCCAGTCCTGTTCATGCTGTTTGTACTCTGCTAATGTTTACATTCGCTTTGGAAATCATGGAGCCTCTTTATTATTTTAAGTTATGTATATATTCTTGTTTTGTGAATCGATCATATAATTTAATGTTCTGTGCAGCTTTTTGTCTTGTTTTCACTCCAGTGCTAACCTCTGCACGTCCTTCTGCTTCTCTTTCTTGCTCTGGGATTTTGTCATGTTTGCCATAGTATAGGTTTTTGTGTATGTCATAAACTTCATCTCTAGTTTAGTGATACATGAGTGGGAAATGTACTAATTCCATAAAGATTAATTTTGTACCAAACACCTTTTTTTTTTTTTTCTCATATTCCTTCTAGATTAAGTTTAAACCCCATGTTTATCTTTTCAATCTTTAATCAAAGGCTCCTTCTACTTTCACTTACTCTTCATAGTGTCTATTTAAAAGTGTGAAGCTATTTCAGAACTAGTTGATTGCAACAGTAATGTCCTGTGGCTGTCTTCCTTTCTCTCTTGAACCTACTTCTGGTAGCCAGAAATGGAAGCGATGCTTAAACCTTCTTTGTTGTCTTTCACATTTCTGGAACATTTCAGCTGTTAACAGATACTCAGAGTAGGTTTTTTTAGCTTCATGTGCTCTGATACCTTATCCAGAGGTATAAGATTCAATTCAAAAGAGATGCTGGCTGTCTGACCTGAGTAGGAGGGTGGAACAATGCTCCATGTGTGGTGAAATGAGTGAGGAAGAAAGAGAAATGAGTGGTGAAAGGAGAAGGGAAAAGACATCAGAGGTGGAAATGCCTTGAGTCTGCCCAGGCAAGCAAACATCAAAGTCTGCATGAGTCAGAGGGCACTGCCCTGTGGCAGCTGGGAGCTGGGAGATATATTTGGAGCTCACTAACGTCAGTACTTGACTAGAAGCAGGGCCAACTTTAAATTTAGGCTTTGAGCCTTGTCCCATTGTCTTGGCTTGCATTTACTGGGGCACTGAGCTTGCCCACATTTTTCTCTTCAGCCGCAATCCCATCTCTGTGCCCAGGGCATTGGTTTGAGCATTCATGTGACCACCCTGAGAGTCCAGAAGCTTATTTGGATAAGAATCAACCAGTGAGTGACTTCAAAAGGAAATACAACGTTGGTGTTAACATCCTCTCCTGGCTTTTCCTGAAGGAAATAAGGTGATGAGATGTAGGAAAGAAGCAACCCCTTTGCAAACCAAAAATTGTCCCTTCTTCTTTGCCCCCACAATACACACAAATGTGGGAAACCTCTTGCATTTAAGCAAGTGAGAAGTTTCATCGATGTAAATTGTACTTTGGATGAATGGGCAACATAATCAGAAGCTACTAAATTCTTTTTACTTCCCAAAACAGCCCCCAAAGTAAGATTTAAAACTGCCCAAGTACCTTTCTTGACAATGTCTCAAATTTAGGCTTCAAGCAAAAATGTGGTAGGAAAACAGGCATCTCCTGTAATTGCTCAAAACTCACTGAAAGCTACAGTTCAATTCAAATTCTGGATTTGATGTGAAAAATACAGGTAAAATATAAACCCTGGTGTTTAGTAACAAACTAAAGCCTCACAAGACCTTTCTCTCAGACATTGCTCAGCTTTTCCATAGCCTAATATTAAACTCAATGACAGCCAAAGTATTTTCTGAGGTTTATTCTTTGGTATAGAAAAACCTTTAATTTACCCTCTGGGATATCTGAACTTGCAATAGAGAGCTGTCACATTCACTCTGCTTCTATGTGTCAATCTGCTGACTCTCATGCTGTTCAGTGCTTTATACTGTTTATAAATAAAGTGATTTCTGCTGCTCTGCATCAGGTTTCTGAAGCACATACCATGCTAATAGGACAATCAGATGTCATGGGGATGAAATTTTAGCTATCCTACTTTGAATTCAACAACCAGTTGAGAGATCCTGTGTTTCTGTTATTTAAATCCCTAGGTTTTTTCATCCCAACAAGAACACTGTAATCAAAAGAAATCAGGCTGGGATTGGATGTGGGCAAGTGTGTGGTGAAAGGGGAAGTCTTAAGTGCAGTAAAGTATACAAGATGGTATTTTATAGATTATGTGCAGAAATAGAACTGCTCTAATAGAACAGCTCTAATTTTTGCTCTGTTCTTTGTCGTTCTCTGAATGTTTGACTTTTTTTCTGTGGTTTCTTTGTTTCTCCCATTTCCTTCCCAAGCTTCTGAATGAAGCATCAATTTGGAAGATTTTGAGTTTCTCTTTCAAGATTTACATATTTCACTGGTGCTGTAGATAAGCTTAATAAATTGGGCTATCTGAATAGCATCAAGTGTTATAACTATAAATGGCATTCTGAAGTAATCCTATTGTCTTTGTATTCCATGCATTTTTTTTATGTGAACAGTTTCCTCAATATAAAATAGTGTTTGGTATCTTGACACCTGTGCGAATACAGAAATTATGTCATGTCTTAAATCATTCCCAGCTGCACCAGTCCTACCTCCTGTTCTTCCCCCACCATATACTGGATGAAGTCTAAAAGAGATGGACCTGTGATGAAAAATTTATTTTTCTGAAGATTTAAACTACTTTTTTTCACTAGTATTATTAATAGTTTTACTTGATCTTGTCTTTTTCCTCTAGAGAGTTCCTTTTTAGCAATTTATCTTATCCGGTATTCCATACTATGTAATGACACCCAGATTCACTGGTGTTTTAAAATTTAAAGTCTTATTTTTCCATCTCAACTTTCCTATCAAAACTACCAAGCTGTAGTGGCAACGTCAATTATAAAGTGCTTCCTTGAAAGAAGAGGCCTCTGTACTGTCATAGAACAATTGGCCTCTTAGATTGATTAGTTCAAACCATATTCTGTACATAAATGTCTGGTTTCAAATTACTGCAGTAAGCAGATATTTTCATTTCAGACTTGTGAATTGTTATATTAATGAAAAAAATAATATGGTTAAAACTTCTCAAGTTTCTATTACTCATTCATGATTTTAAGATAAAAAATATCAATGTCATTGAAGTTAACATTAGATGCATGTAATTATGACAGCAAAATGTGCTTTAAAAACAAGACACAACTTAGGTTCTACAAAGGTATTAAAGAAAGACACTTCTAATGGAGAGAAATTTAGATGCAATACGTGACTTCAGCTGCAAATTGGAAGCTGGCAAGGTTTGGGATTGAGTATCTGGGAGGCAGTAAAAGTTATAAGCTAGAAGAACAATATATTAATTGCTACAAACTAGGAAAATTAGAGGTGCTGAGCATCACAAATGTGAAACACCTCTAAAACATTCACACTGTTGTAGAGCAAGGATTGCAAGAGTGGTTGACATGCTGAGTCAGGTGCTCCTTCAGCTGCAAATAAATTGATAATTCAGCAGATACCCTGAGAGATCTGCACTCATGTAATGAGATTTCTGACAGAGTTTGCTGTTTATTCTGTGTATGTAATGTTTCATATTATAACCTAATATTCTTCAATTCTGACAACCCTTCCACTGAAGTTGTAGATTCTTACCTGTCTTACTGATCACTGATCTTCCATGGTAATGAGTGAATTACTTTGGCAGCTGATCATATTTTGTACTCTATACTGGATTATTCAAACTGCAGAAGACTCACGTAAGATGATCTGCTTATTAACATCAATTTAAAGCAATGAGAATGAACAGGAAACAATAAAATGTAATCAAATTCTTTTAAAAAGTGCAATGTAGTTTTCTATGACTTGCTGAAAAACATAGATCATGTTGGTGATATAAATAACTGAAAATAAATGAAAATTTAATGTGCTGCAATACTTCCAGTATCTTAAGTAAATTTTGCTGAGTTAGAGATTAAGTTTGTCAGCAGTTACCCACCCTATTAAAGCTCTCAAGGTTCTGCTAAAACCAAACAACTGCTGAACAACATTTATTTTGTGTTTTGACTTTGAGAGTCACCAAAATACTCCATGTGACTTAGTGCATGAAGCCTGAGTGCCATTTAAACTGTCCAAACATGGAACATGCATTTTTAAACACTAAGTAGATGTTAAATAATAAAACCTGTTTTATTTTCCTTGTACAGACCACCTAATGTATAATAAATAGTTTTAAGGGCTGTTGTCTAGTGGGTTTGCTTTATGGGGCTGCATTCTGTATAGAGAGCTTCATCTGAAGTGTGTACTGGCTTGAGCTATGTGCAGCTGTGCTGAGCTTCTTGGGATTGCAGAATTTGCTATCTGCAGGGAAAATACCTCCTTAAAATTCCATAATGCATGCCATTTAAATTGTGTTTAAATATGAACAAAATTATGAACAGACACAGCTGTGTTTGAATATGCATTCTTTGTCACTATCTCACCCTGTAGGTTTATGTCTGTCTTCACTCCCATAAGAAAAGAGGAGTAGGATACATTTGCAAAGAAATTATTTGGTTGCTTGTTTAAAACACATTAACAATTCCTGTAGTTTCTGTGAGCAAATTAAGACTTTCTGTCTTTGTCAACCCCAGCAAAAAACTTGTGACTTAGCCCAAGAAGTTTAAAATAAGCAAAAATAACCTAGTAGGTCTAGTGATGATTAAAGTATTGCACTGAAATTCACTGCTTAAATAGTTCTTATATGTTTATATTGGAGTCAGCATATTAGTATAGTTATTGTTAATTATACTTTGAGTCTGCACAGGGATGTTTGGGGTGTATTTCATTAAGACATTAACAGATAATAGCTACTCTGAGGAGAGAGCCACCTTACTGTAACTGATACCTGCTAAGGGACAGCTAACAGTGGTGGTAGACTAGACTAGTGATGTTGTAATTCTCCCTGAGTAAGTTATATGTGAATGTTGATGTCTCAGTTCATTTTTCATTTCCCACTTTGGCTGCTGCTCTCCCACTCATTTCACTGAACTGTTTATTCAACCATTTCCTTATACTGGGGAATCTTACATGAAAGGATGTGAAGAAAATGTCATGTGAAAGGTCTGGAGATATCTTATGCAGCAGAAAGCTTTAGAGCAGTTAGGAGTTATTGCAGGCACAACTGAGACTTTAAAAGACAAGACCTCAGTGGCAGGGCTGAAATTAGCTGCTCTGAGGAGAGTGGGATAGAATCACATATGAGGAGCTCTCCCAGCTCAGTATGTTCAGGTACCAGCTTGAATTCAAATCTGGTGTGGGTCACAAGTTTGCACCCTTGTCCCCAGGGGACATTTATCTATACACCAATGCCATCTTGAAATTTGGCACAGTAGTAGTGTTAAAAAAGCTTCCTTAGGGGCTGCCTGCCCTGTGTGTCCTTCTGTTATGAAATCAGTTCTGAGTAAATCAGTCTCATTCATCTGGATGAAAAATTAAAAACAAACAAAAAACCCAGGTAAAACCAACCAGCCAAACAAAACTAACAAACAAAAGAGGAAATAAATAAAAGATAAATTTTGTCAAGCAAGAACTATAATTTTGTTGGTTTGGGGTTTTTTGTTGTGGGATTTTTTTTTGGTTTTTTGTTTTGTTTTGTTTTTTTTTTTTTTTTTTTTTTTTTTTTTTTTTTTTTTTNTGTTTGTTTGTTTGTTTTTTGGTTTTTTTGTTGTTGTTGTTTTTTTGTTGTTTTGTTGTTGTTGTTGGTGGTGGTTTTTAAATACAATCATTCAGTGATTTCAGTACATAGGAAATATTTTTTCTCATTATTAAGCACATCAGTCAAGAAGGAACATTTAAATAAGAATTTTTTGTCTATTCATTGTACCTTATTTTTGTACTTTAAATCTCCTTTAAAATGTCCTGCAAAATTAGGAAGTAATAATCAGATTCCTCCTGAGATCAGACTTTTATTTCATATACAATCCAAAGGCAACTGGTTCATAGGTTTCTTTCCATACCTACTACAGGTATAATTTAAAATATCCCTTTAATTATCTCTACAGTTTGTAGATTCTGTTCAAATATGATTTAGATTGTTAGCTTTGCCAACTAGATGATTTCAGGAGCGAAATACCATGACAGAAAAGAGCAGCAGCTGGTGCTGTATTGCACAGAAGGAGCTGCTGTGGCTGGAGTATCTCCCACGTCCAGTGCTCAGGTGAGGGACAGATCCTTACGCTTTCTCCAAGTGAGGGATCTGCATCCTGTCACAGTGCAGTTCTTCACTGAAACTAGTGGGGTTAGGTAGCAGAGATATCTATCCATGAGAGATTCAGGCATGCTGACATGTCCACAACATGCTCATAAAAGCTGTGTAATTCAGTACCTCACTCCCCATCTTTCATCATTACTCTGCTACTGGCTCCAGACTCCCACTCTGAGGTGCCTGGTTCTCTCCGTGCCCACCACCTCTCTGCTTAACAGGGCCAGGAAGCAGCAAATGCAGCCAGGAGTGAAGATGGGGTGCCAAGGACATCACCTGAGGATTGCTCAGCCAAGGGAGAGGTGAGGCAATTACAAGTGCAGTAGAGCATAACACCCGCAGTGAAGTTCCAGCATTGCGAGTGTAGTGGGTTTTTTTCCAGATTATCCAGTTTTCCTTTATTTCTTAGCTGGTTTTTTTGGTGTTACCAAGCTGTTGCATTCCAAAAGTTATAACAACTCCTAGACCAGAGTCTGGCTGTTTTAGTGTTAATGAGGGATGTGTGTTTATATGTATATATATATATACATATTTACCTTGAGTGAATGAAATAGGAGAATGAAGGCCAAGGATGTGGGACATGTCAGATTTCAAAAGATCAATTTCACCAAAACTTTTCAGTTTGTCTTTATTACTACTACAGATTCTTTGCCTGGGAACACTTTCTTAAATTACTTTCATTTATTTCCTAAATGTTATTTGCTATACAGGTAATCTTTATGTACCAGATCATATCCCACTATTTTTCTTTAAATATTGGCTTCAGGTACAGAGTTGCCACAAAACAATACATTTAACTAATACATGACTAACCTTTGACAAGTAGGTGACTGAAGTTTCTAAAAATAATGCATATGAGATTGGTAAAACAAAATATATGGTGAAAGAAAATATGGGTAACTGAGAGTAGGAAAAAAAAAGAAAAATAAATTGTTTGTCTTTGTAAAAAGAAAAAAAGCAGCAAGGTACAATAGTTCAAAGGGGAAAAAGACCAGTTGATTTGATTTAACAAAATTTAAAATGGAATCATTTAATGATACAACCTTTCTGATACTTACTTTTACCTGAAACTGTGTGATGAAAACATTTGAGGAAAAAAAGAATTATTGCATTTATACATCCTGTCTTCCCCAAGCTACAATTTCTTCTTTTTTTCTATGAATCAATTGCTGAAACCCCTACATCACTGCTGCTGCTGCTGCTGTTAACAAAAATTACTCATCATTTAAGTGGGCAGTGAAGAGGCTTTTGATTTCCATTCTGTTCATTTATAAAGAAATGAATTCTCAGTTTTGATCTTTGCCGTTAAAGATGCAATTCTGGCCATATCTCAAATAGTTTGCATACATACTTGTCCCCCAGAGGAGTTTCCCAAATTTTACTGTGGGAGCTTCTACAGTCTTAAGAGGAAGCTGTCCCATGACTTTCCTGGACATTTCAGGAATCAAAAGGAAAAATCTTTGGAAGCACTTTATTTCTTTCACCCTCTGCCTTGATATGAAGAGTACAGGTTTGTTTTATTGCAGAGTGAGAGTCTTGATAAGAAATAAGATTATAAATCCCGTTCTCTGCCTTCCCTCTCATGCCAGCTGTCATGCCAGCTTAGCCCTCCACCTTCCTACTTGAACCTGCCTAGGAAGCAGTGAGAGGTCTGACCTGTTCCTTTCAGCATCCAAATCCTGCCTGTGGTTGGGCAGCAGCAACCCAAGTGAGCCAGGCAAAAGCACTGAGTGTGCATCCTTCTCCCCACAGAGCCAGAAGTGACACAACAGGAGCATCCCTCATCTTTGCAGGTTAGATGCTGTCATGGTCCTCAGGTGTTCAGAGCATCCAGGGACATAATTCAGTAGGACAACGTTTCTCTTCAGTCTTCAGATCATGGCACAAAGTCAATGTGTGTATTGATAGCAAGGCTGCTGCTGTTAAAAGTTACTTTTGTTTTTTTATTTTCCTCATGCAGAGAGAGTGTTCTTATTGGCAGATACTGCAGAAAAGTTTCAAGTATCATGCCATGAAAACGACTTTTTCTTCATGATAGGAATTAAGAATTCTTAATACCATGTCCTGTTATAATTGCTTGTAGCTTACACTATCAGTACTTTTCCAAAAATAGCATCAGCTGTGTCAGAGAAAAAGAGAAACACAAGGTGGCTTGATGAAACAAGTTTCCTGTACTTATCAAGTTTCAGCTTTCTTGTCTATTTTTAATAGTCACTATTGCATTGGATTAGTCACAGGCACCACAGGAAGACATGAAGAACTGTAACATTTCACCATCTAAGGAAAGTGTCTGTGGTAGCGAATTTTCATGCACTGATATTAGACTACATACAGGTTTTATACCCCCATCTCTGTAACAAGCAAAGAGAAAAACCAAACCTTTATACCCTTCTGAAAACAGAGGAGAAAGAAATAGATAAAGGTTATTTTTTGAATATATTACCACCAAATATTAATGTATATTGTCTAAAGGACAGGAAACATCAACAAAAATTAATTAGAACAGATATTTTCTTCCATTCTGTGGATCCAGTTGAATTGATATTTTTGTCTCTTCAGTTAGTAAAAAAGTTATCATGAACAAAATAATAATTAAAATAATATTACTCAGTAAATGCAGATCAGCCACTGGTCTTTGACTAAGATCTAACCATGTTATTTCTGAAAGTAATAAATTACATAAAAGAAATGTGTGCTTCATATGTAACAGACCAGCTCACCTCTCCTATTTGAATCAAAATATCTCATTTAGAAACAATGGAATTGGGACATAAACTATGTAAAGAAATAAAATGTTATGTGTTTCTCCTGAGGTCTGCTTAGATCACAAGTGCCTTTACCAAGAGAGTTTTAGCCTTACCCTATTTGTATTATATAGTAGGGAGTGTCAGGCAATAATATATGCTGTGAGAACCAACGCCCAGATCTTATCTTGATGAGGCTTAATCTCTCAGAGCCTTCTGCAAAATTCTTTTTTGCCTGTTCCAATAGAAAGTTATTTTATCTTTACTTAGAATTAACACATTTCTTATGCATGTGACTGTACTTGCCTCATTGGGCTGGAACAATCCTTTGAGTGGGTGCAGCCCTTTTTGGAAGAGAGGTTGGAGTGGGTTTAGAGGGGCTTGATCCCCTTTCTGAGAAAACAACTTTAGTTTTAGCAGTCATGAACTACATTCATAGATTTAAACTATTTTTTTTTTCCTCAGAGAACTATCCTAAAGCACTTCCATAGTGCTAGCAGTGTCAGCACTGTCTGAAGCATGCTGCTGAGCAGCCACTGGAACACTGGTGCTCACACAATGGCTGGGCATTAGCTGTCGCTGAGAGTATTTAAAAAACTCAAAACCCACACAATTAAATTTTTTACTTCACACAGAAGCTTGAAAAATGAGAAAGAATACAGAGTTTTACGTAAGTTTTTGCTATTGCTTGTTTCAGCCTGGTTTTAGGTTTAGGAACACTATTAAGGCGACTGTTTGATCAGACTAACCATTACCTCACACACACAAATCAAAATACCATCATTACTGAAAATTTGACAGCTAAAAAAAACAATTGGACAGTTTCAGTTGATACAACTATGTCCATTCTGGTAACTGGTTTTTTTCCTCAGTATTTTTCCAATTTGAAGGTTTTCCTTATTTGGTAATAGTAATATAAACTGAAGTTTCATTGAAAGCAATTAAACTGATCTCATTGATATGACTATTACTTGTTGAAATACATAAGATTATTTTTGTCCTTTTATGGTTTTGTTCACTGGTTTCTTCTAATAGATATAACTTGAAGCAAATCCCAGTTCTAAAAATATCTCCAGAGTGCCATGATTCAAAAAATAGTTTAAACATCTATTTCAGCAAAACATAAAGTTCTGCTGCAGGTAATAGTTATGTGCTCTTTGAAATCCAGAGGGCAATATCTCTATAGTTTTATCTATCTTCCAGCCCACATTTTATCTTACAGACCTAGGCATGAGGGGCTAGAAAACTTCCACAGAAATGGGAACTGTCAAGCACTGATGATCTATGGCCAGCACAACGTTTAGAACAACTGGAATTTCTACACTCATTCCATCAATCTTACAGCTGTACTCTTTGGGCATTAGCAACTCTGCAACAAATAGTGATAAAATTAATCCAAACAAACAGAAAATTGCCTGGTACACACTGTGGGTGAGAGATCAAGCCTTAAATTTAGAGAGTTAAATATTTTTGCTGTCAGTGACTAAGATATTTACACTATGCTCCTTCTGCAGTCATCTAAAAGAACTTGTTCTGTGTTAAATGTCAGCATTAGGATGACACAACTCTTGCTCTGCCTTTCTCTAACTACATCTACAAGCTGTTGCTTGAAGGTAATTGTGTGGGATTAGCTCAAGTGTAGATTTGATACTAAATCAGATTAATCCCATCCTATACCATCTTTTTTAAAAAAAAATCAATAACCCATTGAAAGGAGTGCATTTTTTATTCTGTTGTTCTAGTTTATCAGTAAGTTGGTTTAAAAAACACTGAGCATTTGTCTACAATTCTTAAGTATTTGGAAAAAAAAAATTGTGAAAATAATTATGTTTTTGTTTGGACTAATACTTCCCTAAAGTAGGGAGGGTTTCTTGGGCATTTTGAAATGCTTGTACCACACTGATATATGCTACAAAATATTGAACAAAGTAAACAAATATACTAGAAGTACATTATTTGAAATGGAAAGCATACAATCTGATGTCTTGCTTGAATATTGCAATGAAAGTTTTGAAAATCTAGTCTAGCAAATCTTCAATTATAAGTATAAAAAGTGAAAAGAAAAGTAAAAGGTTTGAACCTGGGGTGGTGAAAATCATTAGTACGGTGTAAGCGTGATGCTGTTTGATGCACTGGGCCAGCTTTGTCCTCAGTATATGAATGGGAATGAAGTTATAAACATTAATGGGTGCATCTCTAAAGCTGAATTAAGCTCTTGATATTGCCTCCACCTACCAGTGTGTGGCTCACTAGCTATCTCAAAAGCCATAAATCTGTGGAAATCTGCTGGTGTACAGTGTCAGTGCAGAAGGGACTGTGTCATTTGTCCTCTGAGGACTGATGTAACACTCTGAAGAGAGACAACTTTCTGCTCACTACATCATCCAGCGTAAAGGCAAATGAAAGGCCCATGAAGACATCAGAATAAAATAATACCTGTTGCAGCTTCTGGTAAGATGATCAGCAGTAAATAACCAACTCCTGAAAATAATATCCAAAAAATTAATATCTGGTATATTGTTAGCTAAAAGACTCTTCCTCAAGTTCTAAATTGCTAATTGGCAATGGTGAGTTTTGTGTTTGCCTGGTATAATTATCTTCTAGTTTTGTAATTTTCTTCAGCAATTTGCAGCTGACTATTCTTTTTCGCTCTCACTCTTTCTTACTTACAAGTAACTTCTCTGCATTTTGCTGCAGATAAGTTAGTAATGTTTTTCTTACATTAAGTGGTAGCATAATCTCTTTGATTCTTTTTACTCATGGAGTATTCTTATGCAGAAAATGTTAATAATCCTTTTGAAGCCTCTGAACTTCCATGTTCTATAAAGTCTAGTCCATTTTTTATTTCACACCATCATGCTTAATCTTTTTACTGCTAAAAATTGTCCCACTTTGGTAATGGGCATGTCAGTATTCATCACACCAATACATATTAGCTCTCATCTCCTGTGCTCATGATTGACTTATCATAGTTTCTTTTTTTTTATCTTATAAGCAATCTGCCTTTTCCACTTTTTATCATATATAAAGCCATTTGGCTATTTTTATCTTGAATTAAATCAGTGGATAAGATAGCTGGCAGGTAATGATAGCTCAGTTTTTCATTTGATAATGTTGCATTTTAGAGCACAGAAGAACAAAAAATAATGGTTGTTGTCCTCCACAGAAATGTACCCATCTAAAAAAGAGAAAGCAAGCTGAAACTGTATAGAGAAGTGTTTGGTAACTAAATGCATCCAGAAATGTAAAATGAATTTGTAATAAGAAAAATTATAGATTGTCCTGTATTTTTCCAATATTCTGGAAAAAAAAAAGAAGTAAAAAATCTGATATATACAAGACAAATCCATCATTTTCAATATCTAAAGTACTGAAAATTCCCATTTCACTTTAAGCTGTAACTGCAAAAGGGAATGTAGTCCAATAGGTTCTGGGTCATGTTTGGATCATCTGTTGTGGGTGTTGTGCATGCTCAAGGGGTAAAGTAGGTAAGGCACTTAACATCAGTATTTAAACAAGTGAATCCCTTACCTTTTCTTGTGTTATCCTTGCCTAACAACTTCAGAGTCTATTTTTTTTCCCCACAATTTGGCGGTGATGAAAGTCCAACAGGTATCACCTTTTGTATAACTTCAGTGAAAATTGTCATTCACACAGAGGAGGGACCCCTTTCCAGGGAAGAGCAAACCCTGAGGGGCAGCTTTGGTCAGCATGGAGCCATGGGATGGTCTGACAGCATCCATGGCTCACTGGCTCAAGTCCGTGGACGTGGGGACGTGGGCAGGACCTGGAGGGCACTTGCAAGGTTTCACATCAAATGCTTCCCCTGAAGTCAGTGGGAGATCAGTGCAGCTCAGGAAATCCTTCTGAATTCAAGGACTGTGTTTTGTCTGAAGATGAATAAGGTTGCCCTTAAAGAACTTTTCCCTGAGCTACGTGGTTAGAATTGATTTCCCACATTTAAATTTCTTTCTTTTACTTCAAACATTTTATGAAAGGGTAACTGCAGCAGACAAAACATGTCCAAATATGAACTTAAGTTGCAGTCTGATCATACTATGTGCATCTACATTTTCCTTTTCATTCATTTTCTTTGTAGATATGTATTTCTTATTTGCTTTTATTTCAATTTCTTTCAACAATTTTTCTCTAGTACGGTTTCTCTAGTGCAAGCATGAGCTTTCTATTTCTCTCTCTAAATGGAATGCCTAAATCTCCTTGCTGTAATTTGCACAATACTCCAAGGCACCAAAGCATTTGCTTTGCTTTGTGTTTTTTCTGCACTCTGCTCTGGGGCTGGTATCAGTTTCTATTAAGAGTCTCATTGTGAAATACTCTACCACCTAAGGCTCCTAAGTTCCAGGTAGCACACAAGGATACTTTTTTACCCCTTGTTGACAGTTTCAGTGTTTTCAGACTTACCCCCAGTGTCATACCGATGGTAATATATTGCATCATGGAAAACTTGCAATTACTCTTTATATGACAAATGTTTCTTATGCAACAATTTGTAATCATTTCTTGTTACCATGCCTTTATTATGTATTCCACAGCTTGTAGTTTTGAAGAATTCTAACATTTATTCTGAAAAAAAAAAATTCAATGGATAAATTTACATCTTTGATCCCGTATGTCGATATGCTGTAAATATTTATTTGAACAGCTTGTTGTTTGTACAGAACACTGGAAAATTCAGCAGTGAGACCACCTGTTTTGTCTTCCACTTTAACTTGTCCATGTATTGTGTTTCCTTGGCTCCTAGCAAAACAGAAGCTTGGTTTTGGTTGTTTGCAAGATTTTATAGAATTAAAAATTATGAATACAGGCTTTTTAAATTCTGTAACAGAATCTATAAGCATTTTCATTGAATTTAAAGGTAGTTGGGCAATATTTCAATTGCATCAATTTAATAATTTCTTAAATAGTTTCTAACAGTAAATATACACTAAGAAAATATGGGAACTAATGTACAAACAAAATATACATTTCTTTATGGTAGATTTCTACTGATACTAGAAATGTAAAAGGGTAATATAGAGGGACTGGTCTGATCAGCCAGCTAAGAAGTCTTGCATTCTTTCCTAGAAATCAAAGGGTTATGGGACAATGAGTGGGTGGATTGATTTGGCCTGCACTTCTTGGATTATTTGTCAATTTATTTGCAGATTTTTTTCCTTTACAAAAAATGAATATTTGAGTTACGTTCCTAGAAAAATTCTTATAAAGAAGCATGCAGCAAAAAGACACACAGATTTATATTTTCAGCTTTTGGCATAGATGTTTTTATGTTTCTGTGCTGGAGTTATTAGATGGAAAGCTTTTTCCTAGCTAGATAATGAGGTAATAAATTATTTGTTTGCACTTTTTTCTGGAGAATAATGTTAGCATTCTGCCACTAATCCTGTTTGCATATTGCTCTGCCTGTCTGCCATTTGGAACAAGTTCTTTGCATTATCACAGTCTCTGGATATTATCTGCAGCAATAGAGAGAAAATAGAAAGTTCAAACAGGTCTAAAGGCATTTCATGGGTTTCTATGCCAATGTTTATACTTTGAAATGAAAACCGAGTTTTGTTTTAATAAAAGTTCTTATGTTTTCTTGCTAAAAACCCATTTTTTGCTTAAAAGGATGTTTATCATGCAGAGAAAATTAATAAATGTTGTTTGTCTGACAACTGGCCTCCAGCCAGTGAGGCCTTAGGGAAATACTTGGGTGCAGAATGTCAATTAGGTGGCTTTATTCCTGTCATTAAATGATTATTACAAAAATAAAATATTTTCTGCCAGTTTTTCTGCCTCTAGTAGCTTCATTTATAGTGAACTGGTCTCTTACAGTACTACAGGGCCTTGCCTGTAGCTGCTTATGTAGATTTTTGCACAGCCCTCATATATGCTTTGTCTGTGTATTTGATGCAAAAAAAAATACATCTTATTTTTAAAGAAAGAAAATGTGTAGCCTGCAAGTGCTTTAGCTACAGAGGATGTTTCTTTTGCTGTGCAGGTGTATTTTCTGATGTGCTGGATGGAGTTCCTGATAATAATTGATACCCATGCTTTTGATTTAAAAACTTCCTATCATCCATATGAAAAGTAGGTTGGAATGCAGTTTCTGACTTTGACGCCACTTATTACAGCGAGGTCTGAATTCAGTGTTGACATTGCTTGAAACAGTAGGCTGCATTAGATGAGAAGCCAATTGTCTCCCCCTGTAAGAGGATCTACTGCTCATTTATGCTCTCCTTTCCCTCAGATTTTGGTAGTGATGGGGTAATTTTCTTGTATGAAGCTGTCAGCCCTGCTAACTTCACTTAGCATTTTATAAGTCAATCTTTAGCATATTATTTCTTTGTCTTCATTCAGTGTACTTTAATAGAAGCATTTTTTTCACCTTCTGTTACTATAGGAGAGCTTTCTTTCTTTCTTTAGAAATGAAAAAGTAGAGTAGGGACTTTCCTCCTAGCACTGCCATGAGGTGCCTACTTTGCAAATAGCTGAATTCCTCTCATGGGCTTTACATCAAATTAGTGGAAACATTTTATAGTACATCCTTGCTAGAATACTGTCGGTCACATCATTGTCCACCTACTAATTAAAAGAATGTGTGATAATGACGAGACAAATCTCAAAGGTAATTCTCAAATTGGGATAGGTCAAGACCCCAAAATGTGTTCTTTTTAATTAAAGCCAAAATCTTTATGAATATTTAATAAGATGTTTCATGGAGACCTTGTTAGCAGTCGATCTTTTCTTAAAGAGAGGAGAGGAGCAGTCTGCCTCAAAAGACCAGAATAGAAGCTGCTCTTGAATTTTCTTGAATTCTTCTAGCTCATTTTTAAATTGCCATCTACACATTGTATTTTGTACCACAGTAGTAAGGGTCAGTAAAGTGAAAAATGAAGGTGGAAATGGAAAAATAATCCTGGTTTTGTGATCAAAAATTTAGTTTAAGTTCACTAGTGCAAGAATTCAAAGAGTCCTTTATTTAAATATATTTTTCCCAAGTCAGCTGAATCATTGTCGGACACGTGGATTTTATTTTCCTCACTCTTACTTAGTGGATATTCCATTTACACATTTAACCTCTGACCTGATTTTTTAAATTTTTTATCCTTTTCAACTGATTCAGTTTTGTCACCTTTAATAAAGGAACAGAAGTCTAAGTTTTTAAGTTTAATTCACTGTAATTAATACTTGATTCCCTAACTCTCTAAGTGTTGCCAGAGTTATGACAAAATTTGGAAGTTGATAGGGCTAAAAATCTTTTTTTATTTTATATTTCTTTGTTTGTTTTTCATTTTCAGAAGCCATAAGGCAAAAAATTCTTTCAAGAGTCAATTCCTGGGCCACTGATATCCTCTTAAATTTGACAGGGGTATAGGATAATGGTTTCTGAAACCACTGTGCTTTTGAAAATAGGTTTTAGAATATAAATGATAAAAACCTCTTTAACAACAGAACTCAGCCTATAATAAGGTATAAGCTCATGATTAATTATTTCATTGCTTATATGTAAAATTATCTTTATGAAATAACATTTTAGCATCATAATAATCCTGAATGTTGAGTCAGGAGGTGTCTTGAGAAAGAGGAATTTCATATAGCATTGAGCACAGCACCAGCTCAAATGTTACTTCTGAGAACTGACTTTTCTACTGTGACTTTTACATATTCCACTCTTAAAGTATGAAGTTTGGAACTGCAAAAAGGCATGCTTTTCTAATTGGGAAGAGATGAGTAGCTGATTAGGAACAACTCCTATTTTCTCCTTGGCATAGCTACATAACTATAGGAGCACAAAAATTCTCCTTGGCCTCATGACAAACGGTGCTGTTGATTCTCAGTTGTGTGCTGCCATTTTGCATGGACTTGTCTTGAGAACCATTAATGAGAAACAAAAGGGAAAATAATGCATCCAACAAAAAGAAAATATGGCCAATGTGTGGAGTGCAGGTACTGAATCTCTGATCCCTTTCAATGAAATGCTGGATGTGGCGTGGTGTGGGCTGGGCACAGCTGCTGCAGCTTGGCCTACATCGGTTCCTTCTGGAGACAGAGAATGCTGGTTCACTCCTGCCACGGGCTGCACAGCTGTCTGAGGTGAGTGCTCATGAAAGCATTCAGAAATAAAAAAGGGAATAGATTAGCTGGTATGGGATTCCTTTAGCATTAAGGATGCAAGAGAAAAGATAGTCAAAGAGACTGGTAAAAAATGTGTAAGTCAGCCCACTGCAGAAATAGTTGTGCATTACATTTTAATCTCTCTCCTTTTCTTTATATTGTATCTTCCTTGATCCTACCTAAATTTGGCTGAATGGAATTTGACGAAAAATTGCTTCAAAGCATCCTCTTTATCATTAGGAAATGTAGCAGATACCAGGGAAGGAGGCAGACACCTGAACAAATATTAACTGGCTTTTCCTTCCTACGCTCTTCCAATTTCCACAACCTTCAGGTCTTAAAAAAAAAAAAAATTATCCTGCTTTCCAGTGTGTTTTCACCAAGCTTATTAAAATGTCCATGAAACAACATAGGAAAAGCAAAAGATGACCATAAATGTTTGACTCTCTGGATTTCACTCTTAACACTCTTGAAGACAGTGCCCACTACCCTCCTTTTCTACAATCCTGAGTGTCTTTGGTGCTCCTTAGTTACAGCTCTCCCCAGCAACAAAGCTGGGACGAGCTTCGGGCCCCATACTGGGCTGAAGAAACCCAGAAGGCAGATAAAGTACAGACAGTTCTTCAATAAGCAGGAGAAAGAAAGGCTTGCTGGAAAAAGAATCTGCAGAAAGGTCACAGAGAAGATGAGATAAAGATTTCCATGTCCTGTGTTACATGGCATATCCTATACAACCATTTAAAAAGAAAGTAGGTCAGATTTGAGACTTAACTGAAGTTTGAGAAAGGATGAAGACTTACAAGTACTGGAGATGATAAAATGTTCTCTTGGGTCAAATACTGCCATTATTATAGTAAGAGAAGCAGAAGTTTAGTATAAAGTTAATAGTTATTAATCATTCTGTGTTACCTATCAAAACCCATAATCCATCTCTCATCTATCCCCTTCTACTCAAATTCATACTGCATTCTCTTCTCTACTTTACTCTTTTTAATAATCTTAGTTCACAAAAATGACTGAGAAAATGGCAACATTTTTGTCTTTTCAGTTGTTTTTTTTTTTGGGGGGGGGCGGGGAGAAATTTGGCTACCACAGAAAGCTTTCTGCTGTCAAACATCATATTAGATAGCTTACACTTGATTTTAAACTTCCTTAAATCATATTAAATTGACTTTTTAGACAAGTCTCAGTCTAAAATTGTTTTCCCAAATATAGACTAGTTTTCTGATTGCTCTCCCATTTGTCCGTGTCTGTGCTAAATCATCAGCAGAAATGGATGGGTTCACAATGGAAAAGTTCATTAGTGCCTCAGATAATAAGCTAAACTTCCTCCTCCTTTATTGTTTCAATAATAAATATTCTATAAAATCATAACTTCAATATTTTAATTGAAATGGTTTGTACAACTAGACTGCAAAATATATGTAGTCAATTAGTGTAATAGAACTAATTTTTTGGGGTAAAGGACAGCTGTCAATGATTTTTGAGAAATCCCAGACTATTTTAAAGAGGAATGTCCAGGAGAAATGTAGATTATATTACCTCTACAAAGGTGATACAATGCTTGTGTAGCCAGATTAGCATTTTTCATTATACATCCACAAACCAACTGTCCTGAGCACCGCATATTCACATCTGTAGAAGCTGATCCTTCAAATGGAAGGATCAAGAAAACAATTTGGTTTTTTAATTTCTTTTTAGGAGTTACTTTATTCCACGATGTAAAAAGAAAATTAGCTCCCTCTGACTCCTCTCTATATTAATATTTTATGCTATTTTTCGTTGTCCACTGCTATATAAATAGTTACATGTATTGTCTCTGGTGGGAAGTCTCCAGATAACACCACAGAAGGAGACGTCTGGCCAGGCTTTGAGCAGAGCCATGTTTCTGGGGTGTGGGTGTTGGTGGGGAGGTTTCAGTGTATACAGAAAGCTTTATTATGTCCAGAGATACTAACTTATCCAAATGAAAAATATCCATATTAATTTGATGTTTATGGCACCTTTTTCACCCTGATGACATTGCAGATTATGAATAGAGAGTAAATTGCTGCACCTACACTGACACATGATGTGCTTCAGGGCTGTAAACATCAGCTGTTGAGTAAGGGAGCATGAAGTGAATAACACCATATCTAATTAACACAGGAAGGGGCATTCAGTTAGTCAGAATGTAATTTGAAGCTGGTTTAATTTTGTTTCAGTTAAGTTAAAAAATGTGCTGTCTGTAGAAGCAAGATCATAGCAGATAAAAGAGTGGTGATGGATTGCTTACATTACTGAAAATATTTCTATGGTTATCTTTAAACAGATTTTATCATAAAAAGTCATATTTAATTCTCTGTTTAATAATATTTGTCTGTACAATCTGATCCTGATGATTTTAAAACCTAATAAGGTAAACATTCTTTCTTGAGGTCTAGAAATGTTCTTGTTTTTCTAATTCTTAATTAGCTTCTCCTACCCCACTCCATCTCAGGAATCTTTTGCATAAGCCAAGCCCTGATTTTCTTGGAGACCACTGATTTTAAGGCTCTTTCAGTTATTTGTCTTCTTGGCTTTTGTTTTCTTCTTCGGCTTTTGTAAGTCTGTCAACTGTGGCTGAGGGATTTACTAAAAGGTAATAATGACTTTGAGATAAATGATTGGTTATTAACCATTTGATTATTTTTTTTATTAATTGTGTCCTAGAATAATATTCAATGGCAAAAATATATTGTTTATTAAAATTCACTAATATTGCTTACCACAAGGGCAAGAAAGTGTTAAGCTGATCATGCTGGCTACAATGTCTTAACTAAATAATGATCTGCATAATGCCTTATAGTTTTATCCAAGTACTTGATATTTGAGAGGCTTTAATCACAAACAAGTCATACAGAATTCTCCTTGTCTCTGTTATAAATGTCTTTGTCATACTTTTTATACAAGTTTCCTGGCATAAATATAGTGTTAAAAATAAAACTGGCTCTTGGTGGACATTCTAGCAATTTTCAATGTTGCAGCACCCGTTCTGGGCATCAAGCAAGTTCTAATACCACAGAAGACTCTGCATATCACAAATCAGCTCTTGAATCTCACGTTTTTCTGTGACTCAATGCACACAGTGAGGTGGTAGTCTGGAGTATTCATGGTGACCTCCAACACTTAGTAAACAGCTCCAGTATTTAGGACTGGCTGCTATTTTTGGACTTTATTAGCTATGATGATTGTAACTGAAGAACACGAGTGTCTGAAACACAACTGTGTGCCTCTAAAAAAAAAAAAAAGAAGATGTTTTTCTTTCTGGCTGTCAGTCTTGATCCTTCTTCTTCTATCAAAAGTTAAGCAGCAATGCTTGGGGTGGGCATGGTCTGGGATATTCTGTCCCTCAAATTTAATATAACAAGACATTTGGATGACTTTCATATGCGTTTCTCTTGACTTAGTACTTTCCTTAAATAAGATCTTGAAAATGAAAGTCTAAATAGTCAAGCTTTGGTTCAGTTTGCAATGAATATTCACCAATTCTTTTTACCTCTAAAGCATTTAACCAATTGTCTGCTACAAGCAGTAGTGGTGAATTCTGGTTGTGTGTTCCACCATGGGTACAGGAGAGGTGATTTGTGAATGCAGTCCCTGTGCCTCTCAAGTGATCTGAGTCCAACAGCATTTTTCAGGAAAATGGATGTCCAGATAATGTAGCAGACTTTCTGTAAATTCCTCAATTTGGTATTATTCTGAAAATAAATCTATGTTGTGAGAAGTTTATTAGTGGCATCAATAGTGTGAGGCTTCTTTAGCGTTGTTTGCCAGTGTGTAGGTATTTAATAATAGATTTCTCCCTTCAAAACATTGATGTTTTCTCTGATAAAGCTCCTAGCTGTGCTCAGAAGCAGAAGCAGAAGGCTTACAAGCATTCAGGCTGTCTATAAACTCACTTTTTCCACTTTGCTCAAGATTGAGCAGGGAACAGATAACCCACTATGGGTCCCTTCCAACCTGATCAATTCTGTGCTTCCATCTAATCTGCACAATTGTAGCTCCTTTCCATGGAAAGAAGTCTTTGGAGGAGGGGCCAGTGGTTGTTAATTTTACCCTGATACAGAGTCAGTATATGACTGGAGCACTCTGCAGAGAACCTAAAATATTCTCCAGTCTAATGAAGCAGAGGAGGCTCCAATAATACAGAAGTGTCCTAATGTGTTTCCACAATGGATTTTGTGGAGTATAAGATAAATTAGTTTTGTTGTTTACTCCCTGTGATATCTCCTAAAGCTCTTTGTGGAGATGCAACAAAAGTTCTTGAAGGAAAATTATGATTTCTCAGAGATATAAGAGATTTTAAGAACTTGGACCTACAAAGAACATTATCTCTTTGAGCCCTTAAGAATACAACCTCCATATATGAAATAGTTTCAGGATAGTATTTTTCTACTGTTGATTTTTTGCAGGACATTTCAGAACTGTCACTGCTCACACGGTTGTCAGGAAAAGAATAATATGGTGCCATGTTCCCAATACTCAACTGCACTGCTGTTAGGGGTTTTAGGTTCTTTGACTTTCTGTTTACTTGACTTGATTCAGTATTATAATTTGATATTTATATGATCCAACTAATTTCAAGGGCTTCTAGCTGCTTGACAGTGCTGGTTTTGCAAGTGAACCAGAGGATGGTTTGGTGATTGATTTTATTTATGTGTGGATCAGAGGTTAGATAAATAAGTGTATCTCTGGAGAATTAAGGTGGCAACACATGTTCTTTTCTTGGAGCATAGATTTTTATTTTGAAAGGCTACAATATTTTGTGTATATATTAGAATATTTGATCAATGCTTACAGATCTATAACACAAGAAGTCAAATTAACTCACCCTCTTATTCTATTTTGTTTTATTTTCTATGAAAATTGAAAGAATTTATATCAGAAAACAATGTGCTGAGTTTTAATATTCCAGGAATTCTATTTTATTGTTAATTTGATTTTTTTGTTGTTTGCTATGAGATTTGGGGATTTTTGTTCTTGATTTTGGTGGTGGTGATTTGGGGATTGGGTGTTTTTCAGTAGAGAAAAGTTTTACTGCAAATTGTGGAATTCAAACTTCAATTGCTTTCTACCACCACACATATATGTGCAGATATTTCTATTCTAATTCTGGAGAAAGGTGTCTATTTTTATATTTTTAACCTTGACAGAATTATAACAGTCTTAATGAAATTATATAGTCATGATTTTGTAAGTGTATTATTGTCTGCAGGGAACATAATCATCTGCCACGAGATGGAGCATTAACTCTGGATTTTACATACTCTTATATACCCTTCAGTAACTGGAGACACAGCTCATGTATTTGAAATGTGAAAGTGGCAAGGCACAATTTAAAATATTTACTTCCATGCTTAACTAGTTAGTGCTTAACTAGTGCCTATCTAATTAGGCAACATGGGAGACTAGGGAGTGAAGTTAACCAGAGGTGATATTGCTTTGATTGGAATAATTTATTTATTTGTTCTGTTCATTTTATGGTTAGTTGTAAGCAAAAATGGGGAGCCGAAAATGTCTTTATTCATTCTTTATGGACTACAATGCAGAACAGAGCACTTGGGAACAGCAATTATAGAGCTGAGGCTCTAGAACTGTTCATGTTTTTAGCTGTGTTCACTTCACAGGCTCCATAGGAAAGTCAGCAAAAAGAGTGGCTGCTCAAACTGGTTGTTCTCAGCAAAAGCCTGCTTAACTCTTCAGTCTCCTAGACCTGCAGGTTGTACTGTTGCTGCAGAGGATGCCATGGCTTTTGATCTGTTTCTCATTTGCAAAATGAGTGTGTTGGCTTTGCAAAGCATATTCCTAGAGTCTGACACCTCCCAGCTCCCTCACTGGGGCTCACATTGATCTGCATTCCACAGTGCTGCTCTGGCTGCCCACCTCTGCCAGCAGCAAAGGAAAACTGTGATGCTCAGGGTGCACTAGGGCAGACTTCAGCTATCACAAGATCTGTTTCAACTGGGAATGGAAGCAGATGCAGAGAAGCAACTATGGGAACATACAGAACTGTCTGGGGCTCCGCAGGTAGCAGCTGAAGCTCCCTGCATCTGTAGATCCTTGGTTCTTTGAAGCTTTCTCTTTGCTGCTCCCAGCCTCTGATGTCAAAAGAGTGGATCAGAAGCTAAGTAAGAGAAACTAACACAAATTTTACAACTTTCCCTTCAGTCATTTCTATATGAGAAGAAAAGGCACAGGCTACAAACTGTGCATGGTATGATTGATATTCAATGACAAACCTTTAGTTGACAACTCAGTCTATATCATTGTGTGCCTGATATAAACTGAGTCTTTATAAATGGACTATAAGGGCTATAAGGCAAAAAATTCATCACCTCCCTTTCTCACCATCTCTGTAGTGATGTGCTATAGTTTTGAGAGCAATGGTTGGAGGCTCTGCCTTTTTCTGTGCATGGGTTTTGATGGGAGCAGGGCTCTTACAGAGAGACCTGCTGCTTGTCCCCACTGCCCTCCACCACCACTGACTGAGTGCTACTCTTGCTAGGAATCACTCATGTTCACAAGGCTTCTTCTGCCACAAATAGTAGTAACTCTTCCTGGCAAAGTTCAGCCCAGTAGGATGGATCTGGTGAGATTTGTATAATCCTCAAAGGGCAAATGCTTAAGCTACATTTTAAAATCTAATTTTTTAAGAGAACATTGACTGAAGTAGACATAAAGGGAATAACAAAGAGTAAAAATTCCCTGGTATGGTGTTCTAATATCCCTGTTTGGATCAGCTTCATTATGCAAATAGAGTTTTCATTCACTTGTGTTATTTTACATGAATTTACAACTTTTTTTCCATAATATGTACAGGTATTTCTTTGCTTGTTTTTTTAGTGCATGTTTACCTTTGCTGCCACTGTTTTCCTATGTTGCTAGCAAACGACTGTATTCAAGACTGCAGTAGTTTGGTCTCTTTGATGATTAATGTATTACAGAATCTTTCATCATTTTTATATGGAAACATAGAAATTCCTTACATTTATCATTCAGCTTTGTTTGAGGTGTTCTCCTTAGTAATTCATCAACATACTTAGATGTCTCACAGGTATATGAGGTATGCCTGCTATTTTAGAAAACTCATGTGTGATTTCTATGTAGCCTATCCATAAAAATAAACAGTTCAACATTATAATGTAAAGATGGAAGCAGCTGATGTGTTTATTTTCTTTTCTAATTTATTCTGGTAGCACAGATGCAATTCTTGTAAAATATCAGAAGAGTTGCTAGATGAACACTATATTACTCAGAGCTTTCCACTCCATGTAATTTCAATTTTAAAAGTGCTGAGTGAGATGTAGTGCAATAATTAAAAACATATCATTTGTAATGATGGAGAGCTGATAAAAATAGCACAGTAGCATTAGCATCATAAAACTTGTCTGTCCTGTTCATACTTTTTTGTTTTTGTGATATCACATCTTCATGTTTTCCACATTCAAGTGTTTTCTGGAATCTAAAGAGGAACAAGTCAGATAATTCCACTTTTGAAGCATAAACATCATAGCTTTCTCCTCTTTGGATGAAACCTTGCTGCAGAAGTTAGCAGTATCCTTTGGCTGGGGTTGTGCTCCAAATAATTTTTATGTCTATTTTTCATCTTAGTAGTCACAATTTGAGACCTGAGTTCCTTTTTTAACTATCGTATAGAAAAAAATCATGGAATCTGATAGAAAATTATTTCAACTTTGTGCTAGAGTATAAAATGGTGTAAGGATTTGATGCCTTAAGTTACACAACTTTTTTAAGGAACTGGACACAATTTGGATTGCTTTCAGAGCTTTAGGGCACCCAGAATGCATGTTAGTTTCAATTAAAACTCTAGATACTCATCACTTTGTAATAATTGTTTGATGATTGTGCTTTTGAAAGCTGTATTCAGGCTGTCATAAATCTCACACTCTAGTTTTGTCTTCTTTTGTTGTCCAAGGGGAAAGGTTTCCTACAAATGGCCTGTGTAACTTACAGAGCAGTAGGAAGCAAAATTTCACTTCTGTTTTCTGTTTGTTTGGGTTTATTTTATTTTATTTTTTTTTTCCTGAAAATTACTAATTTAATTTGAGGTATACACCAGTAGGAAAAATGAAAATGTAACAGAGAAATCTATCTGATGCAGAAAAAAATCTGTATCTTTTAGTTCCACAAGTGGCATACATGATTTCTTTCTGCTGTGCACGTACATGCTTCTGATACCATGAAGAATGATAATGTTGATAAAAAGTACATTAAAACTTTTTTTTTGTCTATAACATATAAGCTGCTTATATAAAATAGTCCCAAATTATAAATGAGACACTGTATTATTATCTTTTGTAAAAAGAGTGAGATAACCGAGGGATGTATTTTCTTCCTTCATAAAACTTGCACGTCAGCTAGTAGGACTAAAAGGTATAGTTTTAGGTGAGAGCTGAATATGGAATTTCTATTTTCCTCTAAGATACTGAAGGCTGTGGTATAAGTCTTGAGAACTGGATACTCTGATTGCAGTCAGTATATTTTATAAAAACAAAGTTAATTTCAGTGAATACGGTAATAGTGTGTAAAAACTAGAAACTGCCCCCCCCTTTTTTTTTAAAGATCCAGTATTAAGTAACAATTATAATATGATCGTTTAACTAACGTTATTTTTATTATCTATTTAATGGGCTTCCTTTAAAGTTGTAAATGAACGCTTGCTAATGTGCAGTATAGATTGGTGAACTCCAAAAGCTTTAAGGTTTTAATGAAGAGCCACAGAGGTTGATTCTGTTCTGAAGCTTCTGCAGCATCCCTGCCTGTGTCAACTAGTAAAAGCAAATTTAATGAAGAGAAGATTGATGAATGACTTGGAAGAGGAACAAAAGTATCCCCATCTAGAACTAATTAGAATTATGGCTCCTGCAATACATGCTCTGCCCATAGTCCTCAGGGGAAAGAATTATCATAAAATGCACCTATAGAGAGGTAGTGTACACGTGCACATCATGTGCCAGCAATCTTCTATAACTTCTGTTGAAATAAGCCATACATTATAAAAATCCATATATTAACTGCCAGGCTATAAAGAAAAGCAGTTGATCAAAAGGAGCATGTTGTAGCAATATGTACAGTTCCTCCTGTGTAAATACAGCTCCAAAAATTGGGCAAAAGATTCAGCTATAATAGATTTTTTTGTTCAAATTTTTGGAACACCATTTAGCAACAGATGTAGTTTGAACCCAACAAGTTGAGACACTATCAAACTTTCTGCAGTGAAAAGAATTTTCAGCAAAGAATTAGAAACAATTCACTAAGTCAAGTGGAAATTTTATTATAACTCTTGCATGCTTCCAAATGCTGATAGCTCCTTATTCAAAGGATAACTAGTCCCAAATCTTTTTTTGTGTCAGAGTGATAGAGGGTTATTTAATTGATTGCTCACAGGCTAATCTTGGGAAGTGTAAATAACAGCTTTTGAAAAAGAGAACAAATCTATCTTAAAGCCTATGAAAAGCAGTTTAGAGAAATGCTCATTCTCATATCAGTATCTCTTTCAGTTTTATACATTGATATATTTTCTTCATTTACATATCTCAAACAAAGTTTTTATTTAGATAAGCAACATATACCTGTCCAAAATAGATCAAAAGTATTTTCCTTTTTATTCAGTCTGTTCTTCTATGCGTATGGAAAAAGAAAATCTCTTTTTCACTATCAATATTGTTCTGCTAGAAATTTGCTGGAAGTTCAGTAGCTTTGATTTTTTTTCTGCCTGTAGGGCCAATCCCTCTTTCATGCACTCCATCTCTGGCAGTCTTGACAGTAGTTGTAAACTTCAGAATTTTGCAGCCTTGACAGACACATACCGAACTTTGGTGAAAAACTGTGGTTTCCAGTGTCTGTGTGGGTTTTACTCTGATATGCTGATGAGTATTTAGTGCTATTTGCTATAAACACTTTTAAAAGGTAAAAAAAAAAAAATCACTTGCCATACAAAATAAAGATTTGGACAAGAGTCTTCAAACAAACATCCTGATAATAAATTGTAAATTTGTGTGCTGTAAAAAAGATGGTTGGTCTGTTTGTGGAACTGGGAGTCCTACTAGAAGTGACACTCTGCAGAAACACCAGCCTAAAGGGACTTCCATGTCCCTTTAACTTAGTATGGCTGCATGCTATGAGAAATGGAAGGGTCATCATTCTAACAGAAAGCTGTTAATGGAAGTGCTGCTATGACTAAAGGTGAGCTGGTGTAGTGTACAGCCTTTACTAGTGGGGCTAATGTAGAGAAACCAGCACAGAATGTTTAAATTTCTGGCAAAAAAATCATCAGACATAAAAAAGATTGATCAAATGAGTAAATGAGTGAAAGGAGATTGAATATATTAAATTCACCTGAATTCTGCCTTCCTGTCTCCCCTTTCCCTCCTCCCCCTTCTATTAGCCAGATACAAAATACACAAATGGCTTTTCCATGGCAATTTTCATTGACATAGCATATTTTGCTATGTCAGGGACATCCACACTAAGGAAATATTGCAGTAAAAGTGCACTCAGTTTGAGCATTTTAGCTTTCAAGAGACATTTGATGATTATTTCATTCCAGTATCAACATAAGTGAGCTTGAGCCTCTGTTTCTCCAAGAGAAATTAAATAATTTTTTTTTCCTTGGTATGAAGACATAAACCACCAAAGGTTTCCTCTAAGATAAGCTCAGCATAATTTAATGTGAATTAATGAAATTATATCTGCAAGAAATATCCACCTGACAGCTGCAGAGTAGAAAATCAGTACACTGTCTACAAAGAGCTATTAAGATTTTTCTAAAACTGGATATTTAGGGCATTGTCGCCAAATGAAAGTTGCATTGAATAACAAGATAATTTGTCAAAGGACATAAAACTTGTCTAAGTGTGCAGCTTGATATAATAGAAGGATAATTGGACTCACCAATACTTGAATAAAGAACTTCAGTAGACTAAATTCAGAAAGATTATAATTAGTACCATACAAATTTCAATGTATTCGTTAGTTGTTATGATAGATTGATCAAAGTACAGGCACCTACTGCTGAAATCACCTCCATGAACCTCTGCTTACAGGAAAACCAGAAAACTTTCAAAGAATACATGAAGAAAGATTTGATGCAATTTTAACCAATTACAACAATCGTGCACAGAGCAAAAACACTCCTGTCTGAGCTCTTCCTGTGGAAGAAACTTTGTCTTTTCTACAGTATTAATATAGGATGCTCTGAGACCTTCAGCATAAACTATGTGGAGCAGGTGTCAATAGTAACCCAAACAACTTCTTTGAATTTTCCATTTTGTTCTCTGTTTGGCTTTCAGTTTGAGGAATTTTGGCTGCTGTACTCCTGAAGAAAATGGGAATTAATACCATTCTCTAATTATTTCTGCTAAATGCTTTTGCTTTTGGGGAAAATCATAGCTTTAGCAATATGACACCTCAAAAATCTTCTATCTGTCCTAATATTCCAACCTTTCCTGGCTTTTCATCAGCCATTTTTTGCCTTTTTCTACTTTTCTATATTTTATGGACTTCCTTAGATTCACTGACTCTGATTATATGGCTTCAGACTCACAGCTGAGACTGAATTTTGTCATCTATCTGAAACTATCAATTCACAATGCTCCATCCTTCAACTGAGGATGATAATTCTCATCACAAATTATGTGGTTCAATCAGTTATGTTTAAAAGATGCGCAGATTTCTTTTCTACACTGTTAAGTAATATTACTGAGCTTGTAGTTTCAATTTTACTGCATCATTTTGTTCAGCATTGCTAGCTAGTTTATTTTCGCACTTATAGCAGAGAGTTTCCCCTGTCCAATTTTGAATACTTTTTTGATGTGGAAAGTGGAATCACTAAACTGCAGATACCTGCATTCAGTGGCTCTTTGGCGGCTCTGTTCCTTGTCTTGTGTATAAGATTAGTGCTAATGAAAAAAAAAAAAAAA